>CAUJRU010000333.1:0-600000 GCA_963277665.1 Viscum album | reverse complement strand
TAGAGTTAATCCATTGTTCTGTGATGAGGTAATTAGAAGATCCACTAAATATAGGATGACTTTTTCATATAAAGGTTTAGGCCACAACATTATCTTTTTTAGATGAAGGAGAGTGTTCTACATGATTAGAGTTATTATTAATGTCTTGATCTAGTTAATCCAGTACTATCATGAATTTATGAGCTCCCTCTCTGATCAAGTTTGACATATCATTAGGAAAATCATCACAATGCTTATCACATTGGTTATTGGAAAAGGTTCTACTATATCACACAACTAAAAAAAGTAAAAAAATAAAATTAGGTGTTTCAATACTTAGATAATAAGAAATATAGAAATAACCCTTTTAACTTTGAAAGAATAACTTATTAATGAAATGTATATCCCAACTTATGAGTCCTTATGTTTCAATATAGATTATCGATCGTAATTTTTTTCTTATACTTGTACTTGTCCCTAGGGTTCTAAGAAAATTTTTCTAGTAATAATCCCAAAAAACCACTATATGGTACCTTGATACCAACTATAGTGACCTTAACCTTTTACACATATTTTTACATAATTCTTAAACATAAATATCCCTTAAATACAAACCATGAATCAAAAATCCTAGTGTCTTAGGAGGACTAGGTCCATAAATAGACAAAATAAAACTAAAATAATACTTTTTTATTTTAATCTCAGTAATGATCTCCTAAAATTTATTGAGATTATAAAACTACATAGGATAACCTAGGGAATACATCGAAAAAATGGTGATAAAAAATTCCATTAAGGGAATAAACATGGAAATAAAGAATACCATATAAGTCAGAAAGCATAGTATGATAACATAAAAGTCATGAATCATGAATAAACATATAGAGGAATAACATATAGAACATGGAATCATAAAATTATAATAATATAGTAATTTTTTAGAAATATATAACATGACATAAACACGAGTGAAGAGTAAATTCGAAGACAATGTCTCATGGTGTACAAAGTCCCATAACATAGTAGGTTTACTCCCTAATCTGATACCTGAAATCTCATGAGACTAAAAAATTTCTCAATGAATTGGATCAATATATTGGAATACCCATTATAATTTGTACATGTATAAAAGTTACACATAAATAAATCAAATAGTAGGCATAAACTTAAGGATTACCTATGGAAAGAAATGAGTTTCATAACCATGTCATAAAGCACAAATAGTGGGTGTATCATAATGGTTTCCACAAAAGAAGGGATTAAATCATTCTTGTAAATTAATAAAGAAACAATAATCATATTTCATAATAAATAATTTCTAGTTGAAGGAAATATGTGAAAAATAGTGGCTAGGTAACTTTGGAAATGTGCCACATAAGTAGGGTTTTAGGGAAAAGAGTAAATAATCTTTAAAGAGGTAAAGAGAATAATAATTACCATAATAATAGAAGTTATCTAAAATGGGTTTATTTATAATTTTTTTAAATAATGTTAATTTAAAAACAATTCATTGGTTTGTACTTCAAAATAGGTAAATAAAATGTAGAAGTTCCATTTATTGGTGTTTTCATAAGGAATTGGAAAGGGAGCATTTATAATACATATATACCCATAAAATAAAGGTTAAATAAATTTTTTTATATATTTTTGGGACATATATATAGGATATATAAGATTTATATGATAATAATTAAGAGGTAAATTTAGGTAAAAGGAGATAAAGTGTAATCCAAATAAAATAGGGAGGTTCAGGGAGATCGCTTACCTTATGTTCCACAATCATTCAATACATAACCTTATGTCTCGAATAAATAAATTAGATTCATTAAATATTTTATGTATAACCTATTAAAAATATATTTTATTTATTTTAATTTTATTAAGTTCATATATATATATATATATTGATGAGATATAATGTACAATTTCGTTATCCTAAGAGTTTTTGTTTCATTGTTCCAAAGTCGTTCCACTTGGGGTTATTTATTGATGTTCTTGTAAAATGGGACTGAAACACCAGAATTGAAATGAAATTAAATAAATTTAAATTTCCACCAATAAAAATATTTGTTTCAACATAGGGATGTTAGTTTAAGTAAAAACTGTAACATTATGTGGTTAGTTCATTTAGGTGGTTTTACCGACCATCATAAAGTAGTTTCATTTTGTTTTTTATTTTTTCTATATTTAAATTTCATAACATGAAATATGTTATAATATAATTATTATGATAATCTAATTTGACCATATTAATAGTTTTGTTTCTACCATTGAAGGTGGAAATGGAAAACAAATACTCATTATCCCTAGAGGTGGTGAACCGATATAATATTGATAATGGTTTCATTTTCCTTGAATAAGAGGAGAAAAGAAAAGGATGGATGATAGATATTACATTATCTCTATGAAATCATAGTATATACATTATAATAGAGATATTATTCTATTTTTATGAGGGAGGTGATAAGAATGTTGGATAATTAAATAGTTTAAAAGAGGTTGTTTAAGAATTTTACTTCATGAATATCGCCTCCTTGAAGGTCCCCTTATAAAACATTGAATTTGTCTTTTGGTGAGACTAGAAGAAATTTGATGTGGAAAAGATTGGGGAGGACAAGTTTTTGTAGTTATTTTGAAATATTCAAGGCTTAGAAGGTGTGATAATAATGGTTGATATTTATAAGGGTAAGAGAGGGGTGTTTTTTAATATAGTATTATTTAGTGTATTTATTTTTCTCAAGACTATCAATATTATTGATTATTGTAACTATGTAAATTTAATAAGGCATTTATGTTTAAATTTTTTTGTTCTTTCATCATACATGACTCAAAATTTCATCTATTAGACTTATAATGTCAAATACTATAAATAATCATATTTCACTATTCCATACAAAATTCAACTATTATAGAAAAATATCAAAAATTAACCCCAACAATTTTTTAACATGTAGATTTATAAAATTAAATGAATTTTATGAAAATAAATTTCTAAATTTTAGAAATTTCATTTTTAAATAAAATAATCATATATTAAAAAATACTGATTTTAATATTATAATCGATTTTATGTCCCTTTGAAAAATTACTTATGGTCTCATAAAATTATCTTATCATTATAATAAAACTTAATATTAATGTATAAATAAATTTTTTATCATAAATTAAATTTATTTTAAATAATTAAATTTATTAAGAAGTGTTATTAAAATATTTATGTTTTAAAAAAATTCAAAAACTTAATTTATCCCTTTACAAACATTTATTTACTTACACCATGGTTGAAATATATCGTATTTTAATTTGAAAAGATACCCAAATATTATTTGACACTTTCATAGGTGAGGTTACTTTTCTAACAATCATATTACTATTCTTAATTATGAGATTACTGTTCCAACACCAAGGTTCTTATTCCAATGGTTAGATTACTATTCTAATAATCATTTTTTAAAGGTTATACATGTTCCCTACATACTATAAATACCTCTTATTACATTCATTATTTAGCCACTTTATTTTTATCTTAAGGTTATATACACTTTGATTATTAAAATTAATATTGTATTATAAACATTATGTTTTATTTCTACATCTTATTTCATGAGTGTAGTCATTCTGGTGAATCGAGAAGATCCAAATTTTCATACATTACTTATCTTATTTTTTATTTTTTATCCTTTTCAAATATTTTTCATTCATATTAGATTATTTTATAACTACTTTATCATTATTAATTTATATGAATAATGTTTTTTGGTTTCTCAATGTAATGTATGTGCTTTATACTACATGACATAATTATATAAAGATAAATTAAATTAATAAAATGTAGGTTCATTACAATTACTGTTTACTTTTCTTTCATTCCATTCATCAAAATGTGAAAACATCACTCATGCGTATGTGTAGACTATCACCTTACCGAAGTGATGTAATGAAGTTTTCATCCCCACTTTATATGAATGGTTATATAAAGTGTATATAATATATAAATATTATAATCATGACATGATTATGATTTTGGAGTTTAGGAAACCATAACCGAGGTGCATGGATCAGAACTTCTGAATAGAAAAATGTATGAAAAAAGAGCAGTGAGCACCCATATAGATAATTTTAACGATAATTATTAATAAAGGAGTAATTATAAATTTTAAATTAACCATATCTGGTAATATCATAATTAATATGATTCTATAATATATTTATAACTAATATATATATTATAAAAGAGGTTTTAATGCATATGAAGCACGGGAAGGCTTAAGGAAATGGTTTATGTTATAATATTATTTCTTTTTATTATTGTCAATGTAAAATTTCTATTAAGGGAAATTATAGAGTCCTCATCCACTAAACTGCATAAATATAATTATCCTCTGGTTATTTATATAATCTTCAATTATTTTCACCAATTTATTCTCATTGGTACCTAAAATGATCGACATATTAAAGAAAAAGTATTTATTATTTCTTATTTTTGGGTTTGGAATATTTATCTTCCATATCCATGTTATTAAAATTATTATATTGATGTTTTTTAATCTTCATTAATTGTTTAGAAAAATTCATTTAAACTAGTTTTAATTTTTTAGAAATGTTTAGAAGGAATAATTTAATAGTTTAACAAGCAAGTTGTTTTTGAAATTTTTACCGAAGTGTGCAATGAATGTTCTCTTTTAACATATACAAAATGAAAGACTTCTTATACCATAATTACTATAATTTTATTTGAATATTACATTACAATTTTCTATTATTATTTTAAAATAAAATAATTATCTTAATATTCTCGAATTTTTTATTTTTTAAATACACCTAAAGAAAAAATACATTTTTACTATTTTCAAAAGGATGTTTATATACTCTTTTAAAATTATTTTTCATTTATTTCGACATAATTTAAGGGTTTTATGATTAAAAAGGGATATGATATTATTATTCCATTCATTTTCTTTATTAGGATATATTTTTTATGATTATGTTTTAAGGATTATTTTATGAAACATGTAACTTTCCAATTGGTTAATTAAGTTATAATGAAATATTTATGAAGCCCATTTATTTTACATAGGTTATTCTATGATGAGATGATGTTTATTTTTATGATATTTTGGAACACTTATGTATGGTTCTTATTATGTTATGGATGGTCCCAAAATTATATCTATCTAATGCATTAGGTAAATATTTATATCTCATGAGATAATTATGTTATGAGTGAACTCGAATTCATGTTCACAACATTAAGTGTGGAAATGTTAATATTATAACATATTAAAAATTTTATTTTTAGGACTAGTTTCATGTCCATAATTTTATTTGGGGACTTAATTTCATGTCCTTAACCTAATGAGTAGACCTGTTGGTGTTTATACATGTTCATAATGCTATGATTTACTAATTTTATTCTAGTTCCACATTCTTATGATCATGTAATCACTGTGACTCATGATTTTGTCTTCATGATTATACAAATGTCTTATATTAGGCTAAAAGACTTATATTATGAATCATGATTTATGATATCAACTAATTGGGTATGATTTTTATAAGTTCTTATTATGTTCTCATACCCTTGTGATTATCTTATTCTCACTTAAGATCATTGACTGATATCACCCAAGTTCGACCTTGCTGAGAATATGAGCTCATTTATTCTTATGTTTCCACTTTTCCTAGGTTAAGAATAATGAAATAAACTGTTATAATCCTAGAATTAAACTATATGTCAATAATATTGTTGGATATGTATAATATATTTCATGAAAATAATTTGTTTATATATATTGTATTAAAATAATTTAAATATTTAGAGTCCTCATTCATGTAATATTGTGAGATTTATTGAATATTCATCTAAAAAGATGTAATATTTATGTAATAAATTATTAGGTCATATTTTTTGTATGAGAGTATGGTTTAGAAAACATTAT
This sequence comes from Viscum album, assembly GCA_963277665.1. Taxonomy (NCBI): domain Eukaryota; kingdom Viridiplantae; phylum Streptophyta; class Magnoliopsida; order Santalales; family Viscaceae; genus Viscum; species Viscum album. The sequence continues at coordinate 594,082 of CAUJRU010000333.1, read as the reverse complement.
AGGTTAATAAGTTATCATATGTAGAAAATTTAAAAGTTAAGGTAACCATAATTGGTTAATTTTGATCAAATTTTAAAGGTTTATATACCCTTTTGAGGTTTTATATTATGGGATTTAAGTTGACTAATGTAATTTTGTAAAAAAAGTTGTTTTAATTTATCATTGAGGTATGTGTAACCCTTAAGTTTAATATGTAATTTATTATGAAGTTATTTGGGAAAAATGTTATTGGGAACAATAGTCAATCATTGATGATGGGGTAATTATGGTTAATGGGAATAAGTGATTATCAAATTTTTGGAATATATGAGACTAAAAAGTGATTTGGTGACTAAGCGGTTAAAACTATTTTATAGTAATTTCACTATATTGGAATGCTTATATGATTAAGTTAAATAGAATATTATCATCTAATATGGAATATTATTTGTGGAATAAATGTTGATTTAACTTGTAAAATAATATATGTTTTTGGTGGTTTTATGGTAATTAAAGTTATTTTTTAAAATGATTTTAATATTTTAGAGAATATGTGATTAAGGTATATAGATTTTGTCATATGAATTTCTAAGTGATTAATGTTATTTAAAGAAAAATGTTAAGTTGTTATTGGAAGAATATGTTATCAAATATTTTTTTTTTGAATTTTGTTAAGCATATTTTGGATTATTTTAAGGTTAATTATTTAGAGAATGACTTTTGTTGAACATTGGGTGTTATTATTGATGTTTTTTACATTGATTTATAATGGTTTATTCATATTAGTTAATATATTAATGTAATATAACCATTTGGTTTTTGGTTAATGGTTAACAAGAGGAATAATATTTCATTATTTTATGGATATTGTGATCTGTTAAAAGATATATTTTTTCTTTAGGCATTAAAAAATGATCATGTTTATCTGTATTATGATGTAAAGCATAGGTACAAAACTGCTCAAAACACAAAAAAAATTATTAATTTTTATGGAAGAAATCAAGGAAGTATATTGTCTCACATTCTCTATATTAATAGTAAAATAATACCTTGAATCCAAGAAAGGGGATGAAAAATATATCTAGACCTATGTAGAAAAAATATTTAGCAATCAAGGTACTCTTTTTGGAACTCATTCACTAGTATGATTATCACAACGGTAATACAATGGTTTATAAAATATTTAGGAAATGAAAAGTTTCTTAGTATTAACATAGACATTAAATTAATTTTCTAAAGGAAATTTAATCAATGTGGATTAAAAAGTATGTATTGTGACTTATCTATATTTAACATCAACCGCATAGAATTGATTCGAAAATTTTTTTAAACCCAATTATTAGATAGAAGATAAAACAACAAGGATGAAATTTCTTTAAATGAGGTTAGAATACAACATTACAATATTTTAAAATATAATTTATTTTAAATAAATACTATATTCTATAGTGTGTACCACACACAACACTAATATTATACGAACAATGATATACCATGGAAATATTATTATTTATATGCGACTGTTATCACCTAGCAATTGGACTGGTAGGTATGAATGAGAAAAATAAATTATAAAAAATATGTATAAAATTATTCCTTAATGAAAAAGTATTGATTCATTCCTTAGAAATAAACACTCAATTTTAAATGTTAAAAGTAATATCATTTTATTTTAAAAGATAATTTTTTCAAAGTGTTGAATTTTTATATATTATATATATTTAACAATAATTAACTATGATTTTCATGAAATATATGTTTATATAATTTTATTAAATAAATAATCATTCATAAATTGAATATCAATGGGTAAAGAGTGGGGATAAAATCATTTGATGGCAAAAATTGTTATTTTTCAGAAAACTGTTTTTATGTGAGAAAATTATTTTTAATTTATTAAATTAAATTAATAAATATTGATGAATTATTTTATGTTAATGTGTAGATTATGTGTTAAATAAAATATATTAACATTAATTTAATGGTTTTTATTAGTAATTGATTAAGAATAAAATCATTTCTATGATTGAAAATACATTTTCTAAAAAAATGGGTTTTATGTGTTTTGTGTATGAATATTAGAATCAATTTAATTCACATAAATGAAATAAATATTGGATAATATATTTCTTGTTTTTAATTATCATAATTAAAATTATTTAATATGTTCAACTTATTTTTTTCATAATGAATTGCAACCATGAGAAATTTTTAATAACTCAGTAAAGGATAAAATGGGTTAATCGAGGTAAAAACATGAGATAATGTCTCAAAATATCTCAAAAAAATTCTTTTATTTCATTATATGAGTTTTTTTTTACCAAAATCACTTTATTTTTGGAAATATTTCTATTTGGTTCTATTTTCTTTTGATAATGACCTTCATATTATTTTATGTAAAGAATAAGTACAAAATGTCACCCTGTTTGTTTTGATATCTCTAATCTGTTTTAGTGAGAATAAAAATATGTTATGAATGGTTATAAATGGTTATTTGGATGATTAATAAATTATTTTTATAATATTAATTTGCTTTTTAATGGTATAATTATCTAAAATTCTTATTCATCGCTGATGCAACACATGTGTAAGCTGGTGAAAAATCAAAGTAATAGTTTTAAAATATTAAAATTTGCGTGTTTTAGGGAAGTTAAAGTAATAAATGATTTTTATGGATCAAAATGAAGGGTAATTAATGTTTTTAGTATTTATATTCTTACACCATGGTAGTATTTATGTTTATAATTTGAAATTATTCAAATAGTCCTGAAAATGACTTCAAACATATTTTATGTGAAACAAAATTTAATTAATTATTTTAAAAATATTTAAAATATATTATATCTTGTACAATTAATTGTAAATTATTTATCATACCAAAAATTTTCTTCTTATGATCCAATTTTACTTTTATAATGAAATTATAGACCCTTAAAAGGCTAAGTATCTTGTTACCGTGATAAGGTTTTAAAGGGGTAACAAGGTGTTGAACTAAAGGGAGTGGGGTTAAAATAACCTAAAAACTCATATAAATAAAATTGGATAAATTTATTTCAATCTTATCTGAAAAAAAGTGTAAATTGATACATTTTTTAGACACTCTTCCGTGAATGAGACTACATTATTTTAAAGTTCAGAATAATTACAAGTGTGCCACACCCCTCCCTTATAAAATGGAACATCCTATCCTCTCTTCTTGAGATACATATCATAAAAAACTCTACCCAAGACTATTATAAACATCCATATACATATACTTGATGTTTTTTATTCCAAAAATATTCATACAAGAATCCATGAGTTGCTTCATAATTAAGGACACCTAAAGATGAGGTATATGTTCCTACCGATCTTTTACAAGATTTATTCTCCTTAACCATCCTAAAAATATTCCATACCATATCTATAAGATTAAATAAGTATATTTACTATAATTATACATTTTTATTTAAATTTGACATCCATTTTCGGGTTTCTTTACATACAACAGAAAATAAAATCATTACTCATGTGTATTACTGACTACCATTTCCATGTAGTGATAGATTATATTTTTATCACTATCTCTATTATGTGGTTATATAGATGAATTTAATTAATATATATTATTTTTATAACATAATTTTTTTTAAATATAATATATAATACACCTTCTTAACCTTCCATCTTTTGAAAAATGATAACCTCGTTGTCTGTTTGTGTGGACAACCACCTTCACGAAGCATTGTGATTCATTTTTCATTTTCGATTTACGTGGATAGTAATAAGGATAAATTTAATGAATATATATGATAAATATGATATAAATATGATTAAATTGTGGTGAATTACTATTCTACTTTCATTCATTCCACCAATCAAAAAGTGAAAACCTCACACTTGCACACGTGCAGACTACCGCCTCTACGAAGTGACGTGATGAATTGTTCATCACCACGTTATATGAATGGTTATAAAAATGTATATAATGTATAAATATTAAACATATTATATGATCATTATTATATATATTATTTTACCATGATCAAGGTTCATTTATTGGAACTTCTAAATCGAAACATTTTTTAAAAACAGAACAGTGAACACCTAGAATGACGATTTTATGGAGAAATTATTAATAAAGGAGTAATTAAAAATTATAAGTGAATAATATATAGTAATATAATTATTAATATTTTTATGTAATATATTTGAAATTAATATATGTTTATTATATAAGAGTTTTTAATGCGTACGAAGCAAGATGAGACATGTAGTAAGGGTTTGTGTTACTATCTGATTTCTTTTTGAAATATTCTATGTTATATTTAAATTGAAGTAAATAATATTATAATTATCCTTTGAATCAAATATTATTTATTATAATTTTTTTATTTATGTAATTTACAAGTCTTAGTACCATTTCATTCTCATTTTTACTTAAAATAATTGAGAAATTTTATTTAATAAAAGTAGGCCTAATTTCTTCTTTTTGGGTCAAGAATATTCGGCTTCCATATCCATGTTCAGGAATTTTTATGAAAGTTTCTATATATAATTGAAATATTTTTAGAAATTAAATTTTCACTAAATTTCATGTTATTTAAAAATATTTTAAAAGGAATATTTTAAAAGTTTTCAAAACAATTCGTTTTTTTATTTTTTTATAAAAGTGTGAAAATAATGCTCTCTTTTAATATATAAAACATGAATAAAATTTACCAAAATCCTGAAAATTATTTTATATAAATATTAACTTATAATTATAAATGGTTATTTTTAAATAAAATATTTTTTCATATTCTAGAAATTTTTAGTTTTAATGACATTGAAAAAAATGATATTTTTCGTTATTTTCAGAGAAATTTTAAAATGGAATTTTAAATGGAATTTTTAATTTTTGTTAACATCCTTTAAGGGTAGCTATTATTCCATGGGGATATGATAATATGATACCATCCAATTAAATTCTTATGATTTCTTATAATGATTACGTTTTAAGTATGATTCTACAAAACCCTTTATTTTTCCATGCATAAATTAAGCTATGATGAAGTCATTATGAAAATTGTTTCTTTTCTATGGGTTATTATATGATGAAATTATGGTTGTTTTTATAATATTTGGGAATAGTTAATTATGGTTATTAGTATTATATTGATGATACTGGGTAAATCATTAAATCACATGAGAAAACTATGTTATGAGTGAACCAAATTTTGTGTTCACAACAATAAGTATCGACCTATTTATATTATTATGTGTTCACAATTTTATTCATGGACCTAGTTTCATGTAACATAATTTTATTAAAGGACTTGATTTCTAGTCCTTTATATGATTATTGAACCTATTTCAGTTTATACATTTCCACAATGCTATGATTTCCAAATTTTATGTTTTTGCGTCGTTTTTATGATCATGTTTTACTCCATGGTTCATGATTTTTCACTCATCATTATAAAAATGTCTTTTTATAAGCTAAAATACTTATTTAATGACTCATGATTTATGATTTGTATTAATTAGGTTTTATTTTCATAAGTTAATATCATTTTCTCATACCCATTTTCTTATGTTATTCTTGCTTAAGATCATTGAATGATATATCACAAGTCTACCCTACCAAGTACATGAGCTCACCCCTTATTATATTTCCAATTTACCCTAGTTAAGAAGAAAGATATAAATTATGGTAAGCCTTAAAGGGTGATATATGTGAACATTGGTGTGGGAAATTTTAAATATCCTTCACCAAAATAAGTATTTTTATATCTATTCTCAAAAGACACTAATAATTTATGGTACTTAGGCCTGTATTATTTTGACATGTATTCAATATTCACCTACAAAGATATAATATTTATGTATTAAAATCATGGGTTTTAATAGTATTATATAATTATAAAATTAAAAATTTATATCCTAACATATATAATATCATTTTATTTTACAAAATGTTTGATACATGGATGGTTCATGTTGTATTTTTAGTTGAATTCAACATTGACCTAAAATAGAACCAAAATAGGTTTAATAATTCCCCAATTATAAACAAAGAATTTTTGATATTTTCTCTAATACTTGGTGATTAAATAACATGCTTAGGGTATGTGTAAGTCTGATTTGGGTTAGTGGAATATTTGGGTTGGGTCATTTTTGGATTTTGTAGAAACAAGATGTGATGTTTTACATCTTGAAAAGTAACAAATAAATAGAATTGATCAAATTTTTTGTAGTGGAAGCTCAAATTAGTAGGTATGTATATATATTTTGTAGGAATATTTTGAATGAGTGAGATTTTGGGTTGAATATCTTGATTAAATAATTATGGAACTTGGGAATAAGTCGTAAGGATAAATTGAGAGCTAGTTTTACAATTGTTTATGCATAATCTGTATAGTATCCATAGGGAATGTACATTTCATATATCATGACTATTATATGTGAATTAATATAATTAATCAAAAATAAAATAATAAATTAAATACTATTTTATTGAGTAACTTATTGTGAATGAGTTAAATAATTAAAGTGACAATCTTATATATTCACATTGCTATTGATTATTAAGGTAATCTGATTTTTGATATACTAATACTAGTGTTTTAAGGTATTTAGGATTAAATAATTCATTAAATTTTTTTAGTTTTAAAAAAAGAGAAAATGGATTTTTAACATTTTTTAATGAAATAAATCTTGTAAGGTGATGAATTTTATAAAATATGAATATTGATTTGCATCTGAGGTTAAAAATATAATTCCATTAAGATAATTCTCAAGGATATTTATTTAGCTAAGATAGTGTATTATCTATGAGCTAACCTTTTTATGCTAATATTAGTTCAAAACCTTGGTATTATTATGGTGTTATAACTTATATAAGTTATGGGATACCATAATATGTTAGCCTAAACAAATTTTTTTCTTTTGTAGTTTTTGAGGGAAAACATGGAAGGTGATTATGATGGATAATGGATATTATGAGAAATGTTAAGCGTACTATATGATTACCAAGGTTGATTATGAGTGTCATATTAAGTTCAACTCAATCAAAAACATTATGATATTTACTATGTTTATCCAAACCTAATGCCAGTGTGTATGTATATTTTAGGAGGAAATCTTGGGACATAAGTTAATTGTTATTTATTGATGGACTAACCATGGATTGCATATAAGGGTTAATCTAGTGGATAGTTGTTGTCATATAAATTATTCTATCATTTTTACAAGACTTTGATAAAGGACTCATGAGAGAATATGACATAGATATTAGGGTCACCTATAATTTTGAGTAGTTTATTATCCAACTTTATATGGTGGATTTAGATCAATGGATATAGAAAATTATATTAGGAATATTATTCTTTTTTTCAACATTGTAGGGAAATGAATTTATAAAATATTAATATTTTTAAAGGGCCTTGATAATTTGTTAGGAGTATTTATAGTCTCATTTTTTCATAATATTTTCTATACAGTTGTCAAATTATCATTACCCGGGAAGGTATATGATTCATTTCCTCTCAATGTTGTAGAGATCAAGTGATGGTTAGATATACATGGAAGAAGTATGATAATCATCAAGATATTGAAAACTAAGATGGCTGAGGAGGTAGATATAGAACTCTTCAACCCAAAGTAATGTTTACTTTGATGTACTTCCATTATGGTTGGATGGAACATGTTCAAACTCTTTTATGTGAAGGACCAAAGTGGTTTTGTGTCTATATAAGGAATGTCAAGGTTGAAACATCATTAAAATGGATAGTTTTTGACATGAATCAACTCACCAAATCCTTTTCAATGCTAGAAGTAATCCGATTTTTCCTCCCAAAGATCACCACCAATAGGCTAAGGGTTAGTGGCTAGCACTGATTACATATATCAAATAATATGGGAGGAATTATGCTATATCTAACTATAATATAAACATATATACGATGAATAAAATAAAAAGAAACACCAGTGGTAGATATAAACAACCAAACTATTTATAATGCATCAATGAGACATCACACAATGATTCCATCACCACATAAGAATAACACAACAAAATATGTTTATCGGAAAAGGTCTCTAAATCATATTAAAATTGAATAAAGGATAAATCATTCTTTCATAAAGGAATATTGGATTAATATTTGATTACAATGAGCCCTACCACTATCATGAGCTACTGAACTCCATTGAGTACCATAAAGTATTGGATTTGAGTAAACCACACCATCTCCATGTCCACCAAGACCATCTCCAAGCCCTACTCCATCTACACGAATAGAATACTTGTGGGAATAAATCTTGTGTGGGGTGAGAATAAACATATTCACTAGGACACCGTGAAACTAAAAATTAAAGAAAATAAACAATTTATATTGAAATCTTATATTGGAACTTAATATAGGGGAAGAAATGGAAAGATCTAGATATGATCTACAACTAGAAGTCTTAGGGATACAAATATTTCCCAATAATCTCATCTATAATTAATAAAGCATTTTATCTTATGAAAAACTCAATATGATCAATGTAATAAAAGGATTACTAAACCTGATTTCCATAGACTAGGTATAAGTCACATCTCAAAGGAAACTAAGGGGTTCCTAAAGTGTCACAAGACTCAAATTATTTAAATATATCAACTTCTCCAAATTCCATATTAAGACTATAAACTATAAATGAACACCCAATACTCACTAAAGTACGTGTGTTTTTTAATAGGGTACCACACTTTGTCGTCTGTAATTGTAATTATATCACTCTAGGTGACATGTAGGGGAACCTGAGACATAGAAGACAACATTTCTCAATATGACATGACTATAGAAGAATCATCCCCATCAAGCTACCTAATATTACCTCACAATACTCTTAAAAGGGTAATTAAACCTCTATAATGTATTTATTTTTTAAAGGTATTTGAAAACCTTAATAGAGGACCCCAGTATTATTGATTTGTGTGCTTTATATGAGGTAGTACCTAAATCTATAGATAGAATACCCATTCCATACACATGTAAGTGAGTTATAAACCCTTTTATTTTTTGGAAGACCCACACCTCATCGGGGTTGAGGGGGTTCTGACCCCATGCTTGATCTAGTGGACTCTTACCCCTTGTTTGTGGGGAGTACTAACATGAGGAAGAATATAGGGGAATCATGCCCTATCATCCACACCATACAAGGGTAGGTCGCGAACCTATGTCCCTTATGATCATGTTTCAATAACCCAGTTGAAAACCCTATATGGATCTGGAAAAATAATATTTCCAAACATTCTTGCATCTCACCACTAATGCCAAAGTGGGATATACCATTATATTCTACATTGAAAAATTCATTGGATTGAATAATATGCTGAAGAAATCCAATCCTAAATCAAGGATATATGAAAATCCACTAAGACAAAAAATGTAAATAATATGTACTATGAGGGTATGTGACATGTACCCCCTCTGCAGCGCATGGGTTATATTATACTACTTATGTGGCATACCCAAGTTGAAATACATGGCATGTGAGAAAGTATACATGACACAAGAGACTGATGGGTTTCATGGTATGAACCATTATAGCTCGAGTCATATAGGAACCATGCTACATGGATTATTTAGATAGGGAACATGCCGTGTAGGCCATACTGGCTTACTTTACATGTATCCCTGATACATGGGACCTAGTTTCCACACCATACACATCATTTCAATGATAATATAAAATGTGTGAATCCTAAGAGATATGTGACTTAAATACATGTACATATAATTATCTTAATGTTATTATTATATATACTACCTGGAATATAACACTGATTTATGTGATGTGTGACCCTTATTCTTACATAGCCCCAATTCCATGAAGGGATACACATAGGGTGTGCTCTAAGGATTACATGCCTTCTGAATACAGAAACAAGGCCTTGAAGCACCAACCAATTATTAATCGTGCTACTGTCACTATTATTTCTTCGTTTTGGACCTAAATCAGCACCAAAGACCTCGTCTATCATTTATATACCTCCAATGGTATCTTTACAACCAATCTTCACTAGAAATAGGGATCATAATTACTTCACACAAAACCTTAATAACTAGTTCACCACTTTCCTTTATGAAACCACATCAACATGCCTCCAATAATCCACCATTATGCAATGAGCCCCTCACATGCCTCAATCATTGATGTTGAACCCAAATCAATATCTCATAATACTATATATTGATTTCTATTAAATCCACACCAATATTTTTCAAAACCATTGACCATATTGAAGGTCAATGATGAACATATGAAGAATATAGAAGGGAAATCACAGGATAATCATAGATGACAATTAATGGTGTCCATCATGAATCCCAACCACTGATTATTGGGTGTATAAATTTCCAATAGTGAAGAACATTAGGTAAATAATGAAAATAAAATAATAAAAATTGATAAATTTCGTGGGGATTTGTGTTTCACTAAATAAAAATTAAGTAATAATTTATCCATTCTCTGAATCACAATGACAGATCATGAATTAAAAAATAATGAACCTTACCTCATGGTATAATGGTTTTCTCTTCATGAATTCACATTTTACATGGTAACCCAATCACTAATATTGTGAATCTGATCCTGATCTATTGTTGATATTTTCCTCCATTGAATGATATCTTCTGCTCCCACCATATCTCTCTTGATATAGGCTTTATATATATAATTTATATAGATAAACCTATAGAGAAGTTATAATGGGAATTTTATAAGAAAATTTAAGGGTTCACACCAATAAAAATAATATAAAATTAAATTTTGTTAAATAAATGACAGTTAGAATCGTCATTCCCAAAAGCCTTAGGTGAAAAAAATTTGTAACCCACCCCTAAGGTAAACCATCTATCCCAGACTCAATGGTGGTGTCAGAAATATTTCCAAACACTTTTTTTAAAAGATATAATCCATTATTCATAAAACCATCCATGGGTTTAAAAATAATAATTATTTTTAATATATTTTTTATAAGTATTTTCGATAATCAAAAATCCAAAACAGATTTGTGAATAGCTTAAAACTATTATAGGAATTTTGAAAGAGTTAGAAATAAAAAATCATGGGTCAGTAGGATGTCACTATATGTGCCTATGGGATAAATATTTAATTAATAATATTTTTATGCGATAAAAATAACCAAAATATATTATAGTACCAAGTATCAGGACCACCCATATAGGAGATAGACAAATTATTCAGAGTTGTAAAAAAAAATAAAACCAGAAAATACAATAAATTGAGGGGGGTAGGGTGTTCAACATGCCTTATATAAGAACAAAAAGATCTAGAACTAAGACTTGTCAAGTGTATTAAAATAAATATGGTCCATGACATCCATTTTTGAGATTGTTCATCAGAATCATATTTAAGAATATTGGACAAAATATTAATTCCTTCAAGCCCAAGTTATTAAACAACAAAACCTATGTTTTGAGGCTACTAATGTGGATACATGTCCCAGTAAGGAAATATATCATCAACATCAGTCCATTCTTTCTCATCCAGCATTCCTATTAACCTGAATATATGCATTAGTTGATCGAACTCATAGTCCCTAGGTAATAGAGAATAATTTCATTCCATTTCAACAAAAAAGCATCTAAGAGACGACATATCAACGTCATTAGAGTAATTAATTGATCCTAGAATCACTTTTGGTGGTCGGTAACAAAGTGTGATGACCCCATAAGATTTGGTTTTGAGAGGTTGAATAAGGAAAAGATGTGAAATCTTGAGGATTCCTTTATCCTTGTCGATGATATGAATCTAGGACTTAAGATCATAATGGAGGATGTTGTGGCTATAGTAGTGAGTGACACCATTGAAGATCTGGTAAAAAACTCTGGATGGTTGAAGAGGGGAGGACCTCATTGTGGGAGTCAATGAACTTCTTCAGATCTATTTCTAGATTCTTGAAGACTAGGTATTTAAGATATTTTAAATTGTTTTCAATGTGCTCCGTGTAGAGAAGGGAGAAGACATAGGAGGAGTGGGAGAGTATGCTTGGTCAATTCATTACATATCACATGGGATGAAAGGAAATTACGATTCAATGGAATCCATCTCAAAATGGTTCTTTTCCATTGTTCACCATAGTGGGAGCACATTTATAACTCCTTTAAAGAGTGTTCCTAGTGGCTGTTGTATGTGAAAAACCCATATTTCTACACCCAACTACTGAGAACTCAATGATTTTTCATCAACACCAAATAAGATTTAATGTATCATGCCCTTCAAGATCGATGTCAACTTCTCAACTACCTCCTCTTAATAGGAAACATAACCAATGTTTAAAAATCACAGCATAAAACCAACACCCCCCTATAATTCAATATCTTCCCAAATATACATAGTAACTTTTAATCTACATCATAATCTCCAAATAGGATTTTATCAACCATAATAAAAACTATTTGTGTTATCAGGACTCCATCTTCAAAGCTACGAGTGAGCACATCTAGAAATAATACCAACCACATAAAACTATTCAACATCACACCATGTATCTTTGGGTGTATTAATCATACATAATAAAAATGGATGGTCTGGACCATTCAGATGACCTTAATTTTTTAGATATATACATTCATGATAACACCATTCATAAATAGAGTAACCAAGAACCACAACCTCTTGAGAAAACCTCATCCTTCACCACATATAAAGAGTCTCAATGTAATGGCAATGTGTAGAAACATATATTGGATGTTCTACATTGAGCGCCTCTCTTCACTAGGGATATCCTCACTCATGATGTATATTGTGACATTTAATATGAACACCATGTTTAAACAACGATCTTCCTTGAGGAAGTTCATGATGTTCTCCCCACAATCAGGAAAACCCTTCAGGTCCATCACCTGAGAACCTCTGGTCACATGAGACCACTAGTTCAAGCTCACCAGTATAAGACACCCTCTCAAAAAAGAAGAATGTGGGCCCACCACTATCAATCAAAGGTGATAAATTTACCCTTATACACATGATAATTAACTGCTCCAGAGCTCGGTACTTAGATTGTAACACCCTAAAATTATAAAGTAAGAACATTGTATTTGATAGCGTATATGACATGCAACACCAAGCGCGCAAGGGAATATAATATCCATATAATTTATAATATATTTACTATTTTAAATAGATTCTATATATTTTATATATTTAAATTAACATGAGTATGATTTAGTGTACGTCACACAAAACAAAAAGTTTCATCAATGGCTTGTTTTGCACACAAGTCCATGTTTTACAGAATAATAATATATTACTAAAATATTATTATTGAATATAATATGATATAACATAGCCCTTAATTTTTTTATTATGAATAAGATTAACTAACTTATTAAAATATATGGTTTATAAAAATATGAAATTAATTCACTGGTTACTAATTAATTATAAATGAATATAAAACCCAATTTAATATAAAAGAAATATTTTATAGAAAACTATTTTTGTGTTCATAAAGCTGTTTTATCATAATAAATTAAATTAATTAAAATTAGTGAGTGATATAAATGTAATATATATATTATTTTCAATAAAATGTTTTTATATTCATCTAATATATTTGATAGGAATGAGATAAGAAGAAACCCAATTTTATGCATAAAAAATGATATTTTTATAAAGTCACTTTTACCGCATTTTAATGGTGAACCTATTTTAAAAAACAATTTTGGAATTTTTATAAATATTATATTTCCAAATAAAGTTAATATTTAAAATAGAAACATAAAAATTAGTTTAGGGTGAATTTTTGATATTTTTCTGTGAAGTTTTATTATTTAATGAATAGAGAGAAATACTAAATATTAATTCAAAACTTCTATTTAATCTAATATATTTATATGGAAAATTAATATTTAAAATTGTATTTAAAGATTAATAAGATCAATTTTTTATTATTTAATATAATTTTTGTAATTTAAATCAATTTCTTTTTGAAACTGGATATTAAAACATAGTGATATTTTGGACGTTTTTACATTAAAAACCAGAATTGTTGCCCTATCTGTAGGATTAATTATAAATTAATTTCTTCCAATTAAAACATTTTAATTTGTAAAAATGGATTAAATATTTTTAATCAAATTAATTTATAATTTATAATAATGAAATATTAGTTTTTTACGAAAAATATTATTGAATGTGATTAAAATTATTTACAACGATTAAAATAAAAAATAGCTTTATAAGGGACTAAAATTTAAAATTAAAGTCCAAAATGACCTATAACCTGTAAAAAATACATTTTTTTCCAATATTTAGACATTATAATCAATTTTATTTACTTATGAAAATCATTTGATCTACTTTATGTTGGATAATTGTGGGTGGAATTCCCTTTTCTAAACTTTACAAGAGTTCCCCTGCTCCTCCACTATGAAAAGGTACTCAGCCCTCACACTTTTTCACAACTATGAAGTCACTTTGGATTGACCAATATCATCCCAAATAGCTCTTAAAAATCTTAGATAACCTAGAATCTTCACCTTGGTCAGAAATCCATCCATAGAATACCTTTTGTGAGAACCAAAAAGGAGTTACCCAATTAAGTGGTAACATCCTTCTAAAAGATATTTAGTTTTATTTATTTCTACACTCAATAAATTATAATTATTCCATGATTATATAATAAACATAGTATCCTAAATAGACTTATATGTCTTTATATATAGGTTTCAACCTCCATCTATACACACTTCTATCTAATGGGTAATGAGCTTACCGTATATGTGTACGACGAACTACCGCCTCATGAAAAAAAGTTGTTATTTTTTACTTTACCAACAATCATGGTTAGAAATTATGATGTAAAATATGTTTATATATGTAATATATGATATTTATAATTTCTTTACATGTTTATAATAATTTTATAACACATACCTTTGTGCATTCAATTTTGTAGGAATATGATAACATCATTTGTGAAAGTGTGGAATGCCGTCTCCTCAAAGAGATGTGATTAATTCACACTATATATGGAATGTATAAATAATGGTTTAAATAAACATATGTAACATATATGGAATGTATATTATCCATTAATTTTGATATACATATATATATTTTTGTTTTCAGTCTTTTTATATGACAAATAAATGAATGTAGTGTTCAATCATACTTACGCTCTATCGTCTCCATGAACGGTGCCATTAATTTCTTATATCCAAATATTATAGAATATTATAAATACATATATAATGAATATTAATAATTAAATCATGTTTTAAATCATGTATATGGTTAAATCATGTTCAATTTAAGAAAAACAATATGTAAAAAGTCAAAACATACTCGAAAGTCTTAGAAATTAACACCGAAAATAGTGAAAATAATGAATGATTATTATAAAAAAGGTAATATGATATTATAAGCCTGAATATGGTTCTTCAATAAGTCATTAAAAATGTTAAAACAATTAAAAATGAGTTTATAGTATGTTCATAATAAATTAAATGCAAGGTAATCTATTTTGTCTCAATTCACATTCCATTGAGACTAATTCATTATTATGCATCTAGTTTCTTTTATATGGTGTGTATACTACCCTACGAAATGTTATATCATGAATATATTTTTTATAATGATATTATAGTTTTCATTTAATGTTATTAATTCATTTATATTATGATTCAATTGGTTAAAAGTGGAATGAGACACTTTGTAATGTTTAAAGATTAGTCTCCTCAAAAACATTATTAATTATTGTCTTTGCAATCTCACTTCCTTTTATGATTGCTAAATTTATCTTGAAACAATAACTTTATATTTGGGAACCTAATTTTTTTTAATGTTTTACATAATTCCACTTTGACATATAATATCATGGTTCATTCATTCTTAATGATATTTTGAGTTTAAATATGAATTATTTTTTCTTAGTATATTTATACTAAAAGTTACCCAAGTGTAAAATAATTTCATAACTCAATTTATTATCACTGGTATATATTAATTTCTCATTGTCATTAATATTATTATATTATGTGTGTTATAAAATTTTACTGTCTCTTGTTTTAATTCAACTTTTTTTATTCTAAGTTACATTTCTAACATATAATATATTCATTGTTTGATTGTTACATAAATTTTAAAATCTTTTCAAGGGTTTACATAAAAATATTAATTTTTTTGGGATTATTTACACTTGAATTAACATCAGAGGAAATTATTTGATAATTTTATATTAAACCCTTTCATTTTTTTCTTCTATTTTTATTCGTGATCATTATAAAATAATAGTACTATTTTCAAATCTTTTATACGCAAAATGTTTAATGAAATGTTTTAAAGAAAACCCAAATTCAATTAAATCTTTATTCATAGAACCTATTTCCTTCTAAATACCCTATTTTCCAAGTTTTTTTAAAAAATGTTTTTAAACATTAAAAAATGATTTATTAACGAAAATTTTACCCATTTTTCATTTATAAATGTTTTAAAAGGATTCTTCTTTTCTCTTTATAAACAAGTAAATTTCAAACCTTTTATCATGAAGAAATGAATGTTCTTTTTACCTCATACATCCTGTATAGATTTACCCTCCATGATTTCAAATATGAATCCTTTTTATGTTTAAAAGGTTAATTTGTAAATATTTTTTTAAAATTTATTTTCAAAGAAAACAAATTCCAAAAAAAATTCCAAATAAAAAAGGTATTTTAATCAAAAATGTATTTAAAATATTCTTTATAGTATCTATATTCATCAACAACAACATCCCTTTATTTATACTCCACTTGGGATATGTTTTATTTATACTGTCCTTATTATTCTACTCAATGGTTTATGATTTATTTGGGCAAGGATAGAATTTACATTAACTTCCTTGAGTCCTTTTTTAGTCCTTCTGAAATATTCAATTTACTATGATCATTGAGCATTGAATTTACCCTAATTATACATATAATTTATCATAGATATGTTCATTTTCTAAACCATATAACATTTTTACATATGGTGTTTACTTTGATATTTATTTTATTATCTGGGGAAATATTGATAAATCATTATTCTTTATTCCATGTGAATACATGATAAGGAATATTGTTTATTAATTAAATTTATTATTTGATATGAGGAAATTTTTGGACATGAAATGATGGGTGGGGACTAGAATTTATATTACCCCTTGTTGCAATAATATTTTCCCATGGGAAAAATAAGTTTCTCAAATTGAACAGGTTTCTACCTATTGTTTTAAAATTTTGGGAGGATGAATCTTGATAGTAGAGGTATTCATAAGATTGAGACATGATGGTCAATAAATAAGAATTTACTTTATTTTGATTTAATTATTACTTATCAATGACATTTTCATCAACATATCTATGGATTGATTTCATTCACATTTTATTGACTAAATGGTGTATGTTTTATGTTATTTACCTTTCGATAATTTTTATGCACTTTCTTCTCAGTTTTTTGATTAAATAACACGTGTCTTAGGTTATTACATTTCCATATTAAAAATTATCATTGATTCACTATTAATTCCATTGTACATTTCTATTACTGATCATTTGAGATGACCCTTATTATGTTTCCTTTCCCCAGGATTATCAAAGTATACTAAGAAATAAATGAAAGTATACACTAGATTGAAAAAAATTATTATATTCAAGAAAGTAAAAAATGTTTTAATTAGTGTATTAATTTTTAGTATAAGAATCGTTTATGTATCTAGATTATCAATACTACTAAACTGTTCAGTCCTTCAGGCTTCAATTTACTTGTATATTATGCCAAAGTAATGGTACTAGACAACAAATCTAAGATTTCTAGATTCGGGTCGATATATTTGGTAACATAGAAGGTTTAATAGAAAACGTGGGAAATATATTAATAAAATATATATTAGAGAACATAACCCTAAGTTAGTCATTGAGGATAAGTATAGAATAATATTCTAGAATTTAGGTAAGATAGAAATTATGTGGGTCTTCTTCGAAATAAATCCCTTTCTTGATACTACAAGTGGATGTGGTTCTAAAACATATGTACCCAGGGGTAACAAATCCAACAAGTTCAATTGGTCTTAACTATGCATGATATGTTACATGACAATATTCTTTATTGCGCACTTGGTTTGATACTCTTAGGGGATACTCTTAGGATAATTCACATTTTATTTACAAACCATTTTAAATTTTTTTGAAAATAAATATCATATGTTAAACCTAGGGTGTTTTACATTGAGGATAATGTTTCATGATTTAGATATCCTATAAATTATTACGTGTTTTTATATTAATATTGTTACTCACACTATAATTTCTGGTTTTAGTGAGTGGATGGTACTTGATGGAGTCAAGTTAATATTGAACATGAAGTACAACGTGGTAAAAATGAGAAACCAGATGTGGTGTTGATAGGATTGAATGTTGTCATGTTTATGCCTAATAAATTTTCCCAAAATATGATTAATGACATATACTTTAACTAAATCCAAAACTCACCAAATATAAGGATCATGTTTTCTAAGAGCTCAATTGGTGGATACCATGGAGTGAAGAAGGCTTGATTTTCCTCATGATAGAAATGTGGAAGGAGACACCTAATAAAGTGTCTAAATGGAATGGGTAAAAATGATATAATGAAAATAAGTTCCAAGGAGAAAGGAAGAGTGCGATCGAAGGAAATGAAACGCATCCTTAGGAATCCTTTATAGTTCATTTCCATAAATATGAGCAACTGGGACATTACCTGAGTCAATATGCTCTTCCAGAAGATAAATCATTAGCCAATAAAGGAACTATGTTTAATTAAAATGGATGAAGTATCTAATTATTGTGGTTTTATTGAAAATCACAGTTAAAAGTTTATTTAGTGATTAACATTATTTCAAGGATGTCCATCATATTTATTTTAAAAATTATATTAGTATAGTTTTAAAGGGGAAAAACTATATGTTCGGTGATAGCCAATCATCTCTGGCAAGGTTGAAGGTCTTGAACCCATACCCAAGGATGATAAGGGTTTCATGTCAACCACTGACCCACAAAATGTCCTAGTTAATATGTAATTGTTTTTAGTTAAACTATTTGATGAAAAAAATATTAATGATGAACTTGTAGTGTTTCTTTTTAGGTTTAGAGATTAATGTATTAACCAAAATGTATTTAAATAATAGTTAGATTCAAATAGTTAGAATTTTCACCCTTTTATGGGCCATAGGATCCATTCAAAGTCTATTTTAGTGATTTAGGATCAAAGTTAATTTTTTGATACCCATTTCTTTAAGTAAGGGATAAATTATAATTTGATCAAACCACAAATAAAAGATGGAATTTTTTATATAAAATTAATATGTATCATGTAAGTAAATTTCATTATATTCTAATGCAGTAAAGAAAATTATCAACATGAGGAAAATGATTTTAATTTTTTTTGTCCCAATACCTTAATTTTTGTTGAACTGATGGTCCTCTAAATCCTCGCAGATTTATGGATTTGAGGCCCTCAAATTTCCACTGATCATTCACTTGTTTGTTACTGATGACCTCAATCACTCTCTATAAATATTTACTCTTTTCTCTTATGTACTTATCTCCACTTTCCACAAATGATCTCTGACTTAGAAACATAGTTATATTTTACTACTTTTACCTTTGTACTTCTCATTCTCTTATTTATTGAGAAATTATTATGAACAATTCTCACGATGTGGGATTTTAAACATAAGAAATACCAAAAAATATATCACTGTGACCATGTTTAAATTTTGAGGATGTGATTTAATTAATGTGGGGAGAATGTAATACCCTTAAATTCTAAAGTTAAAACATTGTATTTAATAGCGTGTATGAAACGCAACACCAAGAACATAAGGGAATGTAATATCCCGAGAATTTATATTATATTTAATATTTTAAATAAATTCAAGATATTTTATAGATTTAAATTTATGTGAAATTGAGTTAGCATATTTCACATGAAACAATGAGTTTCTTCAATGGCTTGTGTTACACGCAAGACCATGTTTTACCAAACAATAATATATTATTAAAATATTATTATTTGGTATAATAAGATATAACCTAGCCACTAAATTAGTGATTATGAATACGATTAACTAACCTATAAAAATATATGGTTTACAAAAATATGAAATCAGTTTATTGGTTAAAAATTAACTATAAATGAAAATAATAACCAATTGAATATAAAGGGAATGTTTTCATAGATAAATATTTTTATGATAACAATGTTGTTTTATCCTAAGAAATATAATTAATTACAATTAGTGTGTTATATTAATGTAATATATATATATATATAAAATTTTCGATAAAATATTTTTATATCCATCTAATAGATCTGATAGGCATAAGATAAGAATAAACGCAATTTGATGCATAAACGCAATATTTTTATAAAGGCACTTCTACTACCTTTTAATGGAGAACTTATTTTAAATAAATTTTTTGGAACTTTTATAAATCTTAAATGTGGAAATATTATTAATCTTTTAAATAAGAAAATAAAAATTAGGTTAGGGTGCATTTTTGGTATTATTCTGTGAATGTTAAATTTTTAATGAATATGAAAAAATAATAAATTTCAATTCAAAACATATTTTTCATCTAATTTATTTATAATGTTAAATAAAATTTTAATTTTTTTTCATATTAATAAGATAAATATTTTATTATTTAATCCATTTCAGGTCATTTTAATCAATTTTACTTTGAAATTGGATATAAAAAATTAGCAAAATTTAGGACGTTTTTACTTAAAAAACACGCATTGTCATCCTTTCCGTGAGATTTATTTTAAATTAATTTCTAACAATTTTATGAATTGAATTTTGAAAAATAAATTCCACATTTGGAATAATCATAATTTATAATGTCTAATATGTTCAACTATGTTTTTGATAAAAAAATATTAGTGAAAGTGACTAACATTAATTACAATGATTAAGAGAAAAATTAGCTTAACAAGGGACTAAACCTTAAACATAAGGGCCATGATGACCTTGAAACTTGTAAAAAGAATCCATTTTCTAGCCATATTTATAACCTATCCTATATGTTATAGAATTTGGAGTATTATTTTAACCACTTCTAGAGGAAAAAACATAGTTCAAATTCGCTATTCCAAAATTTACAAGAGTGCCACTCCTCCTCCACAATAAAAATGAACGGAATCCTCCCACTTACTCACACCTATCAGAACAATTTGGATTTAAAAATATACCCAAATATATACTCAAAATCCACCCCCTCAACCTTAGTCACAACTTCATTCATGGAATCCCTTTTGTACAAACAAAAAAGGAGTTACCTGAATTAGAGGTTGCATCATTCCTCAAGCTCTTTAGTTTCAATTGTTTCTCAAATCATTAAATTATTATTATTCCATGATTATATAAAAAAAGTATCTTAAATATATTTATATTTATTTATTTTATGGTTTTTACCTACACTTACACACAAATTCATCTAATGGGCAATAAACTTACCGTTTATGTGTACGACGAACTACTACCATACGAAATGATGTTGTTCACCACCTCTCATGGTTGGGAATTATTATTAAAACCACATTTAAATATGATATATGTTATATTTATAATTTCTTTATACTTCTGTAATTATTTTATAAAACATACCATTGGGAACTCCATTTTGTGGGAATACGATATCATCATTTGTGGAAGTGTGGACTACTGCCTTCTCAAAGCGACATGATTCATTCACACTATACATGGAATGTACAAAAGATGGTTTTATTAAAACTATGTAACATATATGACATATATATGATACTATAATTATAATATACATATATATAATCTTATTTTCATTATATTAATAGGAGAAAGAAATGAAAGTAGCGTTCATGCATACGTACGACCTACCGTCTTCATGAACAATGAATTTCATTTATTATCTATAAATATTATAGATTACTATAAATAAGTATATACTGAATATATATAATTACATCACTCTTTATATCATGGATATGATCAAACCATGATTTTCATATGAATTAAAACACGTAACAAGTCAAAACATACTCAAAAGACTAGGCAATTAAGACCCTAAATATTGATAAGAATGATAAATTATTATCAAATGGGTAATAATATACTATAAAAATGAAAATGGGTCTAAAATAAGTTATTAACAGTCTTAAAACCATTATACATTAGTTTAATGGAAACTCATTATAAGAGATTTTGTCTTAATTAACATTCCATTGAGACTTATTTATTGTTATGCACCTAGGTTATTTTATTTGGTGTATAAACTACCCTATGATATGTTATTTCATGAATATATTTATTCTCATGATATTATATGTTATATATAATGTTATTCCTTCATATATACTATGATTCAAAAGTTTTTAAGTATTATGAGACACTTTATAATGTTTAAATATTATTCTCTTTGATAATGTGTTAGTGATTACCCATGAAATATCACTTATTTTTGTGATTTTTATCATTATCTTTAAACAATCAATATATTGTTGTGTACCTAATTTATTATAAATGGTGTACGTAATGAAACTTTGACACATAATTTCACGATTCATGCATTATTCATGATATTTTGATTTGTAATTTGAATTATTTCATTTAATGGGATTTACACATAAAGTAACCCAAGTGGAAAAAATTTCATATCCCAATTTCGTTTCATTTGGTTATATTACTTACTCATTTTAAATTATTTTTTATGACTATGTGTATAATCACTTTTTAACATATTTTGTTTTTAATTCCTCTTGTTTTATGTGGATTTACATTTGATTTAGCGACCCACCCACATATATCCTGGAGCCGGTGTCTACTACTAATAACATTGGAATGATTTCAAGGAATCTAATCTTTAAGGAATGAGAGTTTATTATTCTTGGTAAACTAGGTACATACAATAGAAAAGTTTAAACTAATTAAAACATATATTTTTCTTCTTCGTTCTAAATAAATAAATTCAAGGATATCTCTAATCCATCTATTAAATAGCTGCATATCCTTCATAGTATTATTATTAGATTCTTAGGGAATGAAAAATAATAATGGTGAGATCAAACGATCAGTGAGGGAAAAATATAGTAGAAGTAGTAATTAATCAATTAGGATATTCAATATGGCATGGTAAATAACTGAAAACACATGTCATGTAATCAATAAATTGAATGGATGTGAAGAAAAAATATGAAAAGGTAATAACTAAAAACATATTTCATTCATATAACCAGACAAGGAAAAGTAAATATGGAAAGGATGAAAACTGAAACACATTCCATCTAAATAATTTAAAATCAAATTTATCCATAGATATATCAATGAAAAATATCATGGATGAATAATAACATAAACTAAATGAGGGAAATTATTTATTAATGGATTTTATGTATCAGGAACATGAAAACCTATACCATCAAGGCCTTTCATAGGATGGTTTAAACTATTCTCTTTTACGTAACTAATTTTTCTCATGAGAACCTATCGATGCATCGAGGAGCTATATAAGGTCTGGAATCTACTCGTCATTTTTAGTCCAAAATATTCTTTATATAGAATAATAAAAATTAATAATATGCCTTATAAAATATCGATGTTTGATAAAGGATAAGGAATTATACATATTTCCTCAAATATTCAAGTTATATTCAATGTAGATATCATATTCAAAATAGTGTACGATTTATGAAATAGTAATATCCATGATGAATGAAATGAATAATTAGGGGGAAATTCAATGTTTAATGATCATAAGAAATCAAATATTTTAAGGGGAATAACAAATTATTCAAGGAAGTGGATGTGAATACCATACTTATCTAAATTAATAATAAACCATCCATAGGAATAATAAAAATTGCATCAATAAAACAATCCCAAGTGTTGTAAAAATAAGGGGACATTATTTTTAATTTATAGAAATACAATAAAAGTAGATTTTTAATAATTCTTGAGGAAAATATATCTGGTTTTGTAAAATCTTTTGGAATATCTTTTTTATGAAAATAACTTTTGAAAAAAATTTCATTAAAAAGTAACCCTTTATACATGTTAAGGAATTTTCAAAGAAATGATGGATGATAAATCTGTGTAAGTCATACGAGGTAAAAAGAATAATTTTTCATGGTTAAATGTTATAAATATTTCTTGTTTAGAAACTGATAATAAGATTATATATTTACCAAATTATTTTTCAAAAAATTCAAACCATTTTAATAAAGATGGTTTTTATAAAAAAACATGTTCTCTGACTAAGAGAGGAATAAAGTTGGGGTTTTTGAAAATAATTTTCTAAAACATGTTGAGCAAAAATGAGTGGTAAAATGGTAAAAATACTTGAAAATGGTTATGAATAACCATTGGATAATAAAATTAATGGTTTTATTTAACAATGGGAATATAATTTTCTTTGAATAGAAATACAATTAAAAGATTATTAAAGTTGTTCTTGAAGAAAAAAATCATTAAACATTCCAAAGTGTCCAATACCACTTGAAAAATTTTAAATCATAAACCCCATGAAGGAATAATACTTAATAAATGTTTAAGATACCATGAATACAAAAGGATTAATGCTATAATATAAAAAAAATCGGAAGTAGATACACCACACAAAAGATTTATGTGGTGAACATGACATTTATATCACTAATGTAAAAAGTGATATGAGAATCTATTACCCAGAGTTTTCTTTTAGGTGAATGCCCTTTAACTTCCTATATAATAAAATAATGTAAATTTTATACTTTCTTGAAAACCTTTTTCATTTTTATCAGTAATTATATTTCAATTTTTTACTATGTTTTATACAACTACATAAGCAATTATGTTTATGTTGGGTGTTTTTACCAAATTCAGTTTTTGTGTCAAAAACCACTTTGATAGGTCATCTATGGTCAAAGAGTTCATCAAATAACATCTCCAGAATAATAATCATGAAATAATTGTCATATCTATAAATTAATTATACTTTTACAATCAATCATTAAATGTGGTTATGAAAACTTAATCAACGTTACAATCATGGAGACGGTAGGCCGTACATACACATAAGTAACGTTCCGATTTTTCAATGATCATTATGGAATGAAGGTAAGTAACACTATATCATTCTAAAAAGATAATTATATCATAAATACCATGTTATTTAATCATATATACTTATATATATAATTCTTGTTATGTAAAAGGAATCACATCGTGTCTAGGAGGTGTTAATCCACACATCCATGAATGGCGTTATTACTTTTTATGCGTGTGAAAGGTTAATAAAGGAAATGATATATATATATAGTATATTAAAAAAAGTAAATTATGTAATTTATATCATATTTAGGTTCTTTATTTCACATATTATTAATTTTAATAAATTTTTATGCATTCCAATGATCGTGTGAATGAATCTTGTCACTTTGAGTGGGCGGTAGTCCACACATCCTCAAACAATTTTATCATATTAACTTAAAATGGAAATTATTTAAGATATATGTTATAAAATTAATAATGAAGTATAAATCATTAATAAATATCATAAATATCATATATAGATATATTTCCTATCATAATGGATACTGTGATAGGTGGTAAGGGAAAAATGAACAATTATCATTTCCTGAGATAGTAGCTCGCCGTACACGGAAACAATATGTTAATTATCCATTATATGTAAGTGTGTGTAAGTGTAGGTAGAAAATTTGCATAAAAACATACTAGTATATTTAGGATATTAGAACTGTTACATAATAATGTAATTATAAGAGATGAGGGGTTCGATAATGGAAATAAAATTTAAAATCTTGAGAGATGATGTTACCTATTAATCGGGAAATAACTTTTGGTTATAACAAAAGGCTTAATTGGAACTCTTTATTCCAAAAGGGAGGCTTAAATGTCCAAGGGAGGGATTTTGGGAAGCTATATAGGCACATATTGGCTTATAATAAGTGGTATGGTAGGTGTAAAGAATGGGGATATGTGGTCGCCTTTATAGGGAATGAAAAGGAATTACTTGGAATTTTTTGAAACAAGTTATATGTACACATGTTCTTATATAAAAAATATCATACCAAAAAAAATCAACAATTAAAGGTTCATGGAAGATTTATTTTTAGGATATGGTTTTTGGACAAGTGTCTAGGTCATTTGGTTCCTTAATTTAATCGTTTAGTCCTTTATTAAGATTATTTTTTCCTTAATAATTAAAATTAATTATAATCACGTTCACTAATATTCATGGTCCAAAAAAATATGTTATTATTATAAATTATAAATTATTATTATTATAAATACTGAATCCATTTTTCCAAATTAAAATCATAGAATCATCCGAAATTAATTTAAAATTCATCCCGCAAATGGGATGACATTGCAGGATTTAATAGTAAAAACGTTTGATAGTTTGCTATGTTTTTACAATCAATTTAAAATTTAAATTGATTAAAAGGGAATAATTTTTACTAATTGATAAAAATATTATCTAATTAAGATTTAAAATAAATTATAATTAAAATTTAT
Organism: Viscum album; assembly: GCA_963277665.1. NCBI lineage: Eukaryota > Viridiplantae > Streptophyta > Magnoliopsida > Santalales > Viscaceae > Viscum > Viscum album. The sequence continues at coordinate 567,573 of CAUJRU010000333.1, read as the reverse complement.
CATTATAAATAAATGATACGAAAAAATAGTTTTAAACTAAAATTTGGTATTTTTAACTATTAATTTAAAAATGAAATGTTTCAGAAAAATATAAAAAATTAAACCTAAATAATTATTATATTTATATTTAAAATATGAAGTTTATTTTGACATATTAAATAAATTAAACTGTTAAAATCTATATTTAATATGGGCTAGTCATTAAAATGCAGCAAAATTGCCTTTATAAAAATATAGGTTTTTATGTGTGAAATAGGGTTTGTTCTTATCTTATGCATATCAAAAATAATAGATAGATATAATTTTTTATTGATTATATAACACATATATTTCATTAAAATCATTAACTTGTTTTAATTAATTTTTTTATTATGATAAAACTCCTTTGGAAGCATAAAATAATAAAATTTCATTATTATATCCAATTGGTTCTTATTTTCATTTCTCATTAATTGGTAACCCAAAAATTCATTTTATATGTATACAAACCATAAATTTTCATATTTTAGTTAATAAAATTAATAACTACTAACATAATGGATAGGTTATATCATATTATAATAATATTTTAATAATACATTGTTATTTGATGAGACTCATTCTTACATTTAACACAAACTATCAAGGAAGGTTGCTCTTGGGTGTAACCCAAACTATAAACGAAGGTCATTTATACGTGTAATGTAAGATAACTCAGTGTTTCATGCATTTGAATATATAGAATATATTTTAAATAGTAAATATATTATAATGTATCCAGATATTATATTATCTTTTGTGTTCAGTGTCGTCTGTCATACCCGCTATCAAATACAAGGCTCTTAATTTATATTATTGAGGTGTTAAATTCCCCCCAACTTAATTAAATTTCTTACTCCAAATTTAAACATGATCTTGTCGATATATTGATTAATATTTCCTATTTTGTATTCCAACATTTGGAGAAGGGTTCATAAAACATCCTTTGGAAATGAGAGAATTAGAAGTAAAAAAGGTCACATGGACTAACAAGTAACTAGGTTTCTAAGTAGGAGAACATTAATGGAATGTTAAAATACATACTTAGAGGAAAAGTGTAAATATTTATAGGGAGTGAATGAGGTCATTAATCAAAAAAAGTTAATTATCAATATAAATTTTAGGGCCTCCAAACCATAAATACGCGATGATTTAGTAGATCCTCAGTTCAATAAAAACTAAGGTATTAGGAAAAAATTTTATTCTAAAGTCATTTTCTTATGTTGGGTAATTCTCTTACTGAACAAGAATATAAATAAATATTCTTACTTGATAGGTTCAAAATTTATATGAACAATCCTAACTCTTGGTTTTGCATCGATCAAATTCTGATTGATCCCTTTAATTCCAGAAATTAATTACCCATAATGAATTTTATTCTATTTGAAGCACTAAATTATACATTTAATAGATCATAAGGCCTACAAAAGAGTGAATAGTATAACTCTTTGTCTTTAACTATCTTTCAAAACTAATATGGTTAATAGATTAATCTCTAATCCTAAAAAATTGATACTACTAGTTCATCATTAAAATTTATTTGTAAAATTGTTTATCTGAAAACAATGAAAAATTAACCAGGACATTTCATAGGTCAGTGGTTAGCATGAAAACCTTATCGTCCTTTGATCATGGGTTCAAGACCCACGGTCTTTCTAGATTTTATTGGTTGTCACCCAGCTTACAATTTGTCCTTTTCTAAAACTATATTAATAAAATTTCCAAAATAAATATGATGGAAGTCCTTGAAATATGTTTAATATCTAAATAGCCTTTTAACTGTGGTTTTCAATACAACCTCAATACATAAATGCTTCATCCATTTATTTTCCACATAGGTCCTTCCTTGTTATAGGGTTTACCCATAATATCATGTGTATTATTTCTAAATCATGACATATTATATTTAATCTAAAAAACACAGTTTTAAGAGAGATTATTCATTATCAAAATACTTTATAGTTCTTTGTAAATAAAATGTGAATTATGATAAGCATATCCCCAAGGAGTGTCAAACCAGGTGCACAATATGGCATGTTGTTATGTAACATGTTACCCCAAGTCAGTGATAAAACACCTTGTTGGAGTTATTAATCCTAGGTATATCTATGACAGAACCACAACCATTTATAGTATCCAAGCATGGATGTGTTGCTAGAAAGAACAACAAAATATCTACCTTAAAAAATTTTCTAGGAGGTTATTATATACTTATCATGAAATTATACCTTAGGGTTATGTTTTTTAATCTATGTTTTCTTAAATATATTTCCCTAGGTTTCTACTAAACATAATTTGATACCAACTATATTGAACTGAACCCAGATTGCCCAAAGACTAAGCCTACTACTAATTATATTGGAATGATTACAAGGAATCAAATCTCTAAAGAATGAGAGTTTAGTAGTCTTGGTAAAACAGATACATACATAACAAAAGAATAAATTTATTGAAACATATTTTTATTATTATTTCTAATTAAACAACTTCAAGGATAACTCTAATCCATGTATTAAATCCTTAAATATCCTTTCTTGTATGCTTTTTGGATTATTGGGGAAGGAAACATTCTAAGGGTGATCTCAAATGTTCAGTAAGGGAAAAACTTAGGGGAATGAATAATGAATCAAAGAGAATAGTCAATATATAAAGGTAGATAACTAAACACACATTACATGTATTCAATAAACTGAATAGAATTGTGTTAAAGATATGTAATGTTTATAACTATAAACACATTCCATTCAAGTAAGTAGATATGGAAAATTAAATATGGAAAGGTAATAAATAGAAACACATGACATCTAAATTACTAAAAATAAAATTTATCCATAGATATGTCGATGAAAAATCTCAATGATAAATTATAACTGAAGCTAAATGAGGGATATGATTTCTTAATGGAAATCATGTCTGAGGCACATGAAAACCTATACCATCAAGACCTTTGACAAGATGGTTTTTACTATTATGATTTTTTCAACTAATTTGTCTCATGAGAACCTATCCATGCATCATGGAGCTATATAAAGTCTGGGATCCACCCATCATTTTTTGTACAAAACAATCCTCAAATAAAATAATAAAAATGAATTATATGCCTTATCACATATCCGTATTGATTAAATAATATTGAATTATCAATATTTCCACAAATAATCAAATAACATTCATAGTAGACATCATATACAAAATGGTTTATGGTTTAAGGAATAGTAATATACTTGTTGAATGAAATGGTTCATTAGGGGGAAATACAGTGTTCAATCATCATAAAAAATTTAATATTTCAAGGGGAATAAAAAATGATTCCAGGAAGTGAATGTGAATACTATCCTTGGACAAATCAAAAATAAACCATCTAGAGGAAGAAAAAGGATGATATCAATACAACAATCCCAAGTGGAGTAAAAAATAAATGATTTTTATTGTTGATTAATATAAATCCTATAAAAATATATTTTAAAAGAATTCATGAGGAAAATATCTTTTTGTTTCGTAAAAACTATTGAAAAATATTTTATATGAAAATCACTTTTGAAAAAAATTTCATTAAAAAGTAACCATAATACATGAAAAAGAATATTCAATGAAATTAAAGTACGTAAATCCGTACAAGTTGTACGAGGTAAATATAACATTCCTTTTTCACGGTTTAAGGTTATAAAGATTCCTTGTTTAGAAAGAGATAAAGAATATTCCTTAAAAACATTGGTAAAAGACATAAAAGGGTAAACATCTCTTTAAAAAATCATTTTAAAAACATTTTTCAAAATATTTTTTTAAAACAAGGGTTTTAGAAGAAAAAAGTTTCTTTAACTAATAAAGGAATAAATTCATGTTTTCTAATTACATTTTCTAAAACATGTTGAGTACTAAATAGTGGAAAAATGGTACTAATACTTGAAAAACGTTATGAATAATTAGTGGAGAAGAAAATGAAATTTTTATTGAACAATGTGTTGTAGTAGTGGGTTCCCTAGACCCAACAATACCGTACTTTTGATTATCATATCATGTATAAAAGTTAGATATAATTGATCATTACCTACCATTATGGTGTAGATATTTATATATACACTATTTAGTGGTAATGTCCACAGATTAATTGTCGTATCAAATGCTTATAATATATCCCAGGCATTGTTGATAACCTTGTGATACTATGACATTAATCTTAGACAAAGGTCCTATAGTCTATAATCATCTTACTGACTGGACACAGTAGATATTTGACTATCAGGTTATGGGGGATCATAAGCTTTTCTACTTCTTCTCATGAAGTTCACACCTGGTAATCTCTAGTAGTGAGATCATGAGGAAAAACCCACCATTAGGAACACCACATGTTTGGGTGTTATTGGTGTTCTTATCGACAAACACATGTAATGGTCTCCTAACTTGAGACTATTTCCAATGTGTATCATTTGATCATGTACTTTGATACATGGAGAGAACCATGACGATGAAATCATGGAGAGGTAGTTTGTGTTTGGCGCATCATTGGTGGCATGATATTGGTTGAATGGTCATGAAAGGATTTTTTTCTTCCAGGATAGAGAAGTTATATATCTCAGGCCATTTTGATCAGGATGGTGTTACCTTGATAAGTCCATGTCGATGGTATTCCATGGTAAATTCATCTAGTTAGATCAAAAAAAATTAATGTAAGAAAAGGGAGATGACATGGGTGTTCATCCTACTTTATGAGATATTAAAGACAAAAAGATCATATTATGATGTGCATGTTTATAGGTTGGTTATCATAGCTGTGACAATCCTTATCTCATTAGTGGTCGTGATGGAGTTTTTCAATCCCACTCTTTGTCTGTGAATAGAATTAGTTACTATTGAGATAAGGGCATAGAGGGTCACACACAATAGTGTATTCAAGAATCTACCCTATTCGGTTGAATAAGTTTATTGGGATTGGTGGGAACCACCATAGGGTTTTGATATTTGTCCATGGAGATGCAATCACTAAAGGAATAAATAAATTCATATGATTGAAGTTAAAAATAATGGGCATTGAATTTATTTATTAAATTTATTTACAAGTTTTATGTAAATACATGGAAAAATATTATTTGAACAAGAATTAACATATTTAAGGTTCAGTTAATATTTTTGTGAATGATGAGTTGAGGTAATGACTCAATTATTATCACATAATATATATATTATTTTAAAGGAAAGTGATAATAATTATAAATAAAATTAATGATTAAATTTAGTAGTCAGAGTATTTTTTATATAGTGTGTTGATTATTCGGGGGATGGGATGTCATATCCATGTAATACTATTTCACACTTAAAATAGAGGAGAAGAGTGATTTTATAATTACCAATCATGGCATCTCTCTATCTATCTACTTATATGTTCTGTATTTTAAAGAGAGAGGCTCTAGATCCATGGATCTCAGATAGATCTCTATCTCAGAAATCGTATGAAAGGTGATGTGGTGATTTTCAGAGCATTTAAGGTGCGATCAGATCTCCGTTCTAGCACATGGAATTCAATGATCAGGGCTCCCTAGGTTTCTTGAAGCACGTGTTGATGATATAGAGGAATTCATATTTTGATTATTCAAGAATTGATCACCAACGATGAGAAGATGTTGTCCATAGCTTTGAATCTAAGCTAAGTATTTTGTGGTTTAAATTTTATGCTTAACCATCTTCACACGAGATCATCGGCTTAAACAGGGTCGTAATTCACTGATGTAGTTGAGATCCTATCATTCGTCAGTGATTTTTTTAAAGTCCCATCTTTCGAGGCTTATTCAACATGGTTGGTACTTTTAATTGGTATCATAAGGAAGTGTAACAAAATTATGAAAATAGAAAAATTAAATTTTCATTAAGTTTAACAGAGGGGGTCATTATAGTCTAAACCCCATAGATGGAATTCCAATCCGGTCTCATATCACCATGTTACAGTGATACGATGTTTTAAATATGGATTGAAAACTCAATTTGGTGGCATTATTTTAAGAAAAATATATACCCAAAATTGGTCATTTTTTAATTTTTCTAGTAAACATTTTCATTCCGGACGGAGAACCCATGATAGGAATAGTCATCAAAATTTTATTTTCTGATGATTTAAAATAATAATATCATGTTATTATAATAAAATTACTATTTTTTTCAACGAAAGGTTTATCTTGGAAAATTATAGAGTATGCAAATTTTTAAAAAATAAAGGGGGAATAGGGGTTGGATGGTCAGCAAGGAAACAATGAAAAAAACGACAGGGGGTCAATTGTATCCTTATTCGCCAATAAAATAGGAGTTATTTTGAGTTCTATGGAATTAAAGAAAAAAATAAAAAAAAAAAAGAAAGGGTCCTAGCCTAGACCCCTCCTACTCTCTCTTAGAGACTAGTAGTGCATTGACAGACATCCCCATCCCAAAAGCTACCCTAATGGTGCTCCACTCCCCTCTGGTGCTCTCTCTTACTTCCCAAACATGGTTGTGCCGCCACTCTCAGTGATCTAGCCTCCTAAGCAGCACCAACTGATCCTCCATACTAGTGATCCCCACCACCGTGATCTCATAAATTTTCCTCCTCCACCTTGATCACTTCTTCTCCAGTGAAACCCAGTGCTGCTCACCCACTTCTTGAGAATAGCTACACTACTGTAGAAAACTGAGGTTGACCACCTACAGTCTCCATACTCCTCCATCCTCAACGGTGCCACTTCCAACTGGTACAAGTTAGATGACGCAACACCCTCTTTGTCCAGATCTGGATGGCCATGCCACCTCCCTACCTTTGGTGTCATCCACAAGTCATGTCAATCCTTATCCGGTAGAACCCATGAACACTGTTTACCGGTCGATCCACCCCTATCATTCAGCCTATCCCATCCTCACCATTTTCTATATAAACCCTTATCGACCGGGTTCTTGGTAGCCACCCGCTCATAGAGAATCTCTAGGAGAGATCCAGGCAGCACTATTGTGGTATCCCGCCTCCAATGCCCAGGTTGGACGTTCCCTAATAGATGAGTGTTTACCCCTCCTAGTGGTTCTGTTAGACATGGTTGTCCCCATAACAATTCGAGTGGGTTTTTCTAACTTGAAACGTGTTTTGGTGGACCTATTTGGACCACAATTCCCCTGCATGATGTTTAAACAACTCTGAATGGGCCTATGCGAGTTCGACTAAAACTGCACAGGCCATGTCTGAGGTTTTTGGGTCCCAAATGATATCAAATAATATAAAATTAATTAATTTAATTTTGATTAGGAATTAAGTGAATTAAATATTAATTTTTGGAGTAATGTTTAATTCTATGGGTATATATAATTTAATTAAGTGATAAATTAAATTAATTAATTAATTTTTTTATAAAATTAAATTAATTCTTAGGACCACATGAGAATAATTATTTAATTAAAATAAGGGTGCATTTTAATTCAATAAAATGCCCTAAGAGATATTTTTTAATGAAAGTTTAATTTATATTCTGCATTTAATTTTAATACATTAGTTTAAAACATATTAGACTGATCACGAGCCTATGATAGTCTAATGTATTTATGGTGGTTGTTTTATTTAATTATTTAATTATTTCAAGGTTTTTAATAAGTATTTAAATAAAAGGTGATTTTTGTATTGTCTCAGTGTTGTTATATGTATAAGGACCTTCTTGACCAATTTAGAGATGTGTTTTATACTCCCCAGTTCCCCTCACATGTGAGTGAATATTTTTTTATAATAATGATATGAGGTGTGACACACATTGGGCCAAGTGATGGAGACACACCAAACAGGAGTTGGATTCATTGGATGGGAGGCGCTGCAACTTAGTTGTAAGCGGAATTACTTAAGGTATATCCCCTAGGATCTAAGATGCTCCATTATTCACTCAATGAATCAACCATTAGGAACGGCTCATGATGAGGTCATCATTTTATTTTTTTCAATGGTTTATTATTTTGTGAATGTGTAGTTTAAGTGTGATCACATAAAATAATAAAGTAGCATGCATAGATAAAATGAACATGTGACATGATGTGTTTTATTTTTATAGCATCGAAAGTTGTATGTGTGATTACATAGTACATACTAATAAAAATAGAATTTTTTTCGTCACTTTAAAAAAAAATTAAACCCTCAAAGAAATGTAAAGTCAAAATCGCCTTCCATCATTCAAATTTGAACAAAAATGGGTTTTCAAGGTGCTCTTCATGACAAAGATGATGGTATATCTTACTACCGGGGATTTATTATGAGAGAGGTGGGTAGACTTAACAAAAAAATTCTAAAAATAATTATCCAAAGCTAGATTTTTTTAAATTTAGATGAAAGTATTGATTAAATCAAGTAAGAATTTAAGAATATGGGACTTCACTCAATAGATCCCAGAACCACGAGTTTCATGTGGTTGGATTGCCAAACTTCTACCTTGAACCCTGCAAGTAGTGGTGTATAAAAATATTGTAGACTATGAGGAGATATTCGAGAATCCTTTCCACTAGAATACTCAAGAAACAGAGTATTCCCATTATATCATACAGGGTTCCTAGAATTTGATAAATTAGTAGGATACATTTAATGATATAATTAATTAATCAAAATTTCTAAACCGATTATCGTGATGAAGGTAATAATGTTCTAAAATTTATTTTTTTAGAACAAAGGAAATTTATACCACATGTAATACTACGATAATGTCAAAAAATTGAAGAAAGTAAATTTTCACACCAGCATGAGTTTCCAAGAATAGTATAGGTGCTTCTGCGTAGTAATATGATTTAGGAAACTCAAGGTGCTAGTGTCCCCAACACCTGTTAAGTCACCTCATTAAGAAAGGGTGAGAAATTTCTTACATGAGACTTATATATAAATCTTATGGTGGTTATTCAATTATGATATCATCAATTTATGATTCTAGTTACCTTCACTACATCATGACATGTATGATATAACATGTAGTCTTATCTCTGATATGACTGTGAAGAGAAAGTGAATCCAGTTCTAAATAAGATGATGGTTACACTAGCATGTGTAAATTGAAGGATAGATCATGATCTTTCGATGGATATGTTTCTCATATATTTTTCACATATTTAATATGGTTTTGTTTTAGGTTATAAAATGAATTTTTATTGAGAGAACGTTTCATTAACTATACAGGTAAGGATCACCTAGTAAATAATAACATAAAAGAAAGATTAATATTTTTTATGGTGAATAAATTTAAATGCAGGGGAAAACAGTTAAGGTAATGTGATTCCTGAAGAATATGTACAAAGTTTTTCAATGAATGAGGTATTAACAATGGTTATTTTCTTTTCATATCATAAAATAAAATAATTGAAGCTTAAATGTAATTAAATGAATTAGAGAATAAAGTTATAGATTCTTTTTCTTGTTTATTCATAAAATTAAATTGTAATGTTTTGGTTTTACTTATTGGGTATTTAGTAATATATGTCTATAAGATATGTGTATTTAAATAAGGTAACCAAGAGAGTATAGAAATGTTACTAGAAGTCGGTTGTATTGTCCAAGTAGCTGTGAAAGGGTGATTCCCAGGACAATGGTGAGATGTACATGAATTAAAATTTCCATGTGAATGATTCAAGTTTAAGTTTCATTGAGTATAACCAATACATTTATCCCACATGTCTTTTGGACATAAAGAGACATTATTCTAGGTTCTGGAATGAATGTTGTTTGTGGTGATGAATACTCAAGAATCAGTTCAGTGGTACATAAATCATATGCAATATCTTAACGAATAAAATATGCAAGACTCAATTTACCCAGTTGTTGAAAGATAAATCATTTTCACAAAAATTAAAGTATACATGAAGGATATTCCTGGTTTGTTATTTAGGCTTGGTACAGCTAAACACCTTTTGTATTATCGACATATATACTTAGTTTTGGGAAAAAAACCTTTAAGAATAAAGGTAAGCAACAAGTCTATTTGAATTAGTTCAACAAGTGATCGTGAATTATTCTAAGGGTAGTTTAGTGAAAAAACATACTTCATTAGATTCCTTTACGTCATTAAAGAATGATAAAATGATGTAAATGCATGGTCAGAAGATATGATTTGCTTCAGGTTGGAATACCGAATAATATCTTGACCAAGCATTCATCGATCATGATAATGTAGTGTGGAGTAATTCCTAAATTTAAATTACCTTATTTACATCATAAAATTGATGTTAATGAGGAGGATCGATGATGAAGCATTACATATCATCATTGGTCAACAAAATGTATCTTGGAGTAATTCTTAAATGCACATTTAACACATCAAAGTTATGATGTAAGATATATCAATGATGCAACTAGTACAGACTACCATTATATTATTCGATGTTCTTTGAAAATAAGAATTATGTCCTATAACTATATGACAACTCAAATGAATAACGAATATCATAACAGTATAATTATGATGGACATAGATTAAGTTATAAGGACATGTGTTTAGATACAAAGAGTTTTGTTAGGATATAAAAAAACTTGCATCAAGATAATCACTTTGCGCATCTATAAAATTATCGTAACAGTTTCCAAATATATTGCATAAATCCCTAAGATAGAAATACAATTTCAAGAGATGGATTACATTTATATAAAACAGTTCACATCTTTATTAGAGATAATGGAAGCCATATTGACTTGGGTTTACTCAATTATCGATACACACAAATGGTAGGCATAGGAACAAGATCCACAAGTACATATGGAAGAGGAATGTTCCAGTGACACTTACTGCGTATGAACATTAAATCCATAGAGATAGTATTATATTAACCACAAATGGTGACAAATTATTCTTTGTGAATAATAATTCCTACAATTGAGTAGTTTATATGAATTATCTATGATTTAAAATATCAATTCAACTTCAATAATGGATTACATGTATCAAAGTTAAAAGGGGATTATACATTGAATACTGTAGTGGGTATTCAAGAAAGATGATACATGGATGGTATAAGTGAAGTAACAATAAAGATCAATCAATAATAAAAGTCTGGAATGCCTAAATACATTAGAACTTTACTTATTATAACTACTTTCTATGATAATATTATATTTAGAGTTATTTTTCATGACCACCAAACATGGAAGGTGTGTATAGGACACAACTAAAAAGGGATGGTCATGTCACAGAATGGTAATATTGGTTGAAAGTTACTGAAATAGCCTTTAAGATTTAAGTAAGAAATTGGATAATTTAATATTCATTTGGAAAGAATCATTTACATGGGTCTACTAAAGTATAGTGGGAGAGATTTAGTTTTATATGTAAAATATGTTTGGATACATATAAAAAATAGATATTGGTCTTACAGTTAGTTAAGACCATGATGAAATTAATTCTCTAGAAATTTAATTAAAGTAGAAAACTTATTTCTAGGGAACATGATCTATTGAGTTGGATATAAAGGTTTTTTGGACCTATTCAATCTAACATATATTGAAACCCTATGAAAAAATACAAGATGGAACAATTCTAGGGAATAATTGGTTCCAGTTTCACATGGAATAATCTCTATAGGTTGACATTTTTTTGACACAAGAGAAGATTTATGTGGTGATTTGAAATCTATACGCTTAAACGATGGATCAATCACGCATGCCATTATATGTTAAAAAAATTTATATTTCTAGGATATACTTTATACGAGGTAGTTTTCAATTATACCCAAGAGTACTGCATGTGAAGCATTCAGAACTATCTAATTACACTTATGCTAGTACAAAAGATATGTACTCGGTATATGGAGAATAAAGATACTAGTTTTCAGTGGAAATAAACTAGTCTTACTTAGATCAATTGATCTAATATTGTAGAATGATTAAGATGATGAATAAGACATGATAATATAGGCTAGTGGTAACCGTACATACAAAAATCATGTTTTTGGTAACTTTTGAGGCTTCTAAAAACTAGTTATACAAAAATATTTTTTCTAGTTCTTAGAATCATACATAGTATGTAAAAATTTATAATAATGTAAAATATGATAGTTTTACTATACATGATTTCAAGTTATGATAGTGGAAAAAGGGATATACTCCAGGATACCATGTCATGGGAAGTTTTACTCTAGGAGGTGAGGTCACTATAGTAGAAATAAAATGTAGCGGAATTGTGTTAGAACTAATAGATAAAGCTGTGACTTAGCTGAAACATGAGTTTGATCATGTGATAGCCAACAAGTTTGGTTATCAAGTTGGATCTTGTTCTAGTGGGTGTGTTTTAATAGTGGACACCCTAGAACTAACTATGCCATACTTTTTATTACCATATAGTGTATAAAAGTTAGATATACATTACGATTACTTACCATTATAGTATAGATATTTCTACATCCACTATTTAATGATAATGTCCATATATTAATTATCATATCACAAGGTTATATAATATCCCATGATATATTGAAAAACTTGAGATTCTATAACATTTATCATAAACAAAGGCCCTATGTCTAGATACATCTTATTGACTGGACACAGTATATGTTTGACTATCAGGTGATGGAGGCTCATAATCATTGAGACTTCTTCTCATGGAGTTCTCACTTTGTGATCTCTAGTAGTTAGATCATGAGGAAAGAACCGCCAATAAGAACACCACATGGTTTGGTGTCATTATAACATCCTATCTAAAGATACATATAATGGTCTTCTAACTTGAGACCATTTCTAATGTGTGTCATTTGATCATGTACACTGATGAATGTAAAAACCCATGCTGATGAAATCAAGGAGAGGTAGTTTTTTTTGGGTGCGTCATTGGTGGAAAGATATTGGTTGAATGTTCAAGAAAGGATTTGTCACTTCTAGGTTTAGGAAGTTATATATCTCTGGCCATATTGATCAGGATGGTAGTACATTGATAAATCCATGGCCATGGTGTCCATGTACAATCCATCTATTTAGATCAATAAATAATAAAGCAAAAAAATGGTGATGACATGGGTGTGCATCCACGTTTATGAGATATTAAATGCAAATAGATTATATTACATAATGCATGTTCGAAGGCTGGTTGTCGCTGCTACGACAATAAAAATATCTTTAGGGGCCATGATGGGTTGCTAGATCCCACTCTTAGTCTATGAATAGTATTCAATACTCTTGAGATAATGACCTAGAGGATCACACACAATAGCATAATGAAGAATCTATGATACTCAATTGAATAGGATTATTGGACATGGTGGGCCCCACTATTTGGGTCTGGGATTTTTTTCAAGGAGATATGATCGAGAATGGAATAAAAAAATTTCATATTATTCAAGTTATGAATAATCGGAATTGAATTTATTTATTAAATTTATTTATATTTTTTATGTAAATTCATGGAAAAATATTATTTGAACAAATATTAACATATTCAAGGTTCAATTAATATTTCGGGGAATGAAGAATCAAGGTAATGACTCAATTATTATCACATAATATATTTATTGTATTACTTGGAATGTGATAATAATTATAAATGATATTTATGAATCATTTTAGTAGTCAAAATATTATTTATATAGTGTGTTGATTATTCAGGGGTGGGGCTGGTATTTATGGGTAATTCCATTTCACACCTTAAATAGAGGATAAAAGGGATATTCCAATGACTATTCATGGACTCTCTATATAATTTTCTCTCTAGAATTCTAGAGAGGGAGTCTCTGGATCCAAGGATCATAGATTAGACCCTCTCTTAGGCATCATAAGCAAGGCGATGCGGTGATCGTCAGAGCATCGAAGGAGTCATCTCATCTCCACACTAGCACTTATAATTCGACAATTAGAGCTCATGTAGTTTCTTGAAGTGCATGTGGATGATATAGAGAAATTAAGATTCAAATTATTTGAGAAGATATGACCAAATATGAGCAGACTTAATGCGTGGATTTATATATAAACCAGGTATTTTATGGTTTTAATTTTGTTCTTAATCTTCTTCATGTGAGATCCTCGGATAAAACCAGGAAGCGATTCGCCAACATCATCGAGTTAATTTTGTTCGTTAGTGAAAATTTTAAAATAAAATATTTAGAGGCTTCCACATCATTCTTATTACCTTCACAATTCTCATATAATTTCCATGTATGGAAATACCATTAATATACAAGTTAAGTTATTATTGAGTAAAATAATATTTAAACATTCCAAAGTGTCCCATAACACTTCGAAACATTTTAAATCATAAACCTTAGGAAGGAATAATATTAAATTAAATTTTAAGATACCATGAATACAAAAAAAATTAATGAAATAATATAAAAAATGGGTAGTAGATACAACACACAAAATATGTATATGGTTAAGATGAAATGTATCTCATAGATGCAAAAGTGAGATGACAATCCCTTACCTTGAGTTTCTTTTCAGGTGAACATCCGTTAAATTTCTGTAGAATAAAATTGTGTTAATTTTATAACTTCTTGAGAAAATTTTTTGTGTTTATCAATACTTTTTTTCACTTTTCACTATTTCTTATACAACTAATTAGACAATTAGGTTTACATTGGATGTTTTGACTAAGTTCTGTTTATGTATCAAAAACACCATTGATAGGTCAACTATGGTCAAAGGGGTTGTTATATAAAATCTTAAAAATAATAAACATGACATCATTATCATATTTATACATTAATTCTAAATTTTAAATTAATCATTAAATGTGGTTATGAAAAATCAATCAATGTGACAATCATGGAGACCGTAGGTCATACGTATGCATGGGTAATGTTCCATTTTTTCATTGATCATTATGAAAAGAAGGTAAGTAACACCATATATTTAAAAAATGATAATTATATCATAAATACTATGTTATTTAATAATATATACTTATATATAATTATTATTATTTAAAAGGAATCACATCATGTTGAGGAGGTAGTAGTCCACTCGTCCACGAACAACATTATCACTTTTTAGGTGTGTGAAGGGGTAATAAAGAAAATGATATAAACATAGTATATTTATAGGAAGGTAATTATTTCATTATTATAATAAATAGGTTATTTATTTCACCTATTATTATTTATAATCATCATTTATACATTCCATTGATTGTTTTAATGAATCAAATTGCTTTGAGGGGGCAGTAGTCCACACTTCCTCAAACGATGTTATCACATTAACTCAAAATAGAATGTATTTAAAGTATGTTTCATAAATAGATTAAATAAATATAATTACATAATAAATATCATATATATCATATTCATATGAAGTTTCCATCATAATTTTCACCATATTTAGTGGTTAGGGAAGAATGTACAATCATCATTTTGCGAGGCAGTAGTTCACCATACACAAAAACAATATGTCGGTTACCAATTAGATGGAAGTGTGTGTAAGTGTAAGTATAACCCTTTACACAAAAAAATCCTAGTATTTTAGGATACTTATTTTACATAATAATTGAATAATAAGAGATGAGTTTTTGGAGAATGGAAATAAAATTAAAAAGGATGAGAGAATACGTTACCTCTTAATTGGGTAACTAATTTTGGTTTTAACCAAATGGATTATTTGGAAGGATTTATAAAAAAATGAAGGATTCAAGGTCTAGTGGAAGGATTTTGGGAAGCTATATGGTCAGATATTTTTGAACCTAAGTGGTTTGAGAGGTGTGTGGAATGGGGAGAGGTGGTGTCCTTTTATAGGGATGAAAAAGGATGCACCGGGAATTTTTGGAAACATGTTAGATATACTCATGTTATTACCTCAAAAAATCATAAAAACAAAAAAAAATAATTGAAGGTTAATTGATGATTTATGACCATAAAATTCATGGTGGACAAGTGGATAGGTCATTTGTTCCCTTAATTTAATGGTTTAGTCCTTTATTTAGTTTAATTTTTCCATAATAATTAAAATTAATTTTAATCACTTGCAATAATATATTTGTCAAAAACAAAGTTGGTATTATTAAAAATTAAAAATTATTATGATTAAATATATTTAATCTATTTTTCCAAATTACAATAGCATAAGTGGAATACATTAATTTAAAATTCATCCAGTAAGCGGAAGATATTGCAGGTTTTTAAAGTAAAAACGTCTGAAAGTTTGTTATATTATTATAATCAATTTCAAAATGAAATTGATTAAAATTATATATTTTTTATTAATTGATAAAAATATTTATTAATTAAAATTTTAAACAAATTAAATTTAAAATTTATCCTTATAAATAAATTAGATGAAAAATTAGTTTTAATTCCATATTTTTAGATATTCATTAGAAAATGATATATTTCAGAAAAATATCAAAAATTCACCACAACCTAATTATTATGTTTCTATAAAAAATATGAAGTTTATTTTTACATTTTGAATCAATTAATGTTTTAAAATTTATATTTAATAAGGGCTCACCATTAAAAGACGATAAAACTGCCTTTATAATAATATAGGTTTTTATGTGTGAGATAGAGTTTGTTCTTATCCTATGTATATCACACCTAATGGATAAATGTAAAAAATACTTGATTGAATATATAACATATACATTTTATTAAAATCATTAACTAATTGTAATTTATTATTTATAATATGAAAAAACTTCTTTGGAAGTATCAAAATAATAATATTTCTATTTTATATCCAATTGGTTCTTATTTTCATTTCTCATTAATTGGTGACCCAAGAATTCATTTTTTTATTTATATAAACCATAAAGTTTCGTAATTTATTTAATATTATTCATAATCTTTATCATAATGACTAGGTTATATCGTATTATAATAATATTTTAACAATGCATTGTTATTTTGTGAGGCTCATTCTTTCGTGAAACACAAACTATCAAGGAAGGTCACTCTTTCTTGTAACACAATATATAGAGGACGGTCATTATTATATGTAATGCATGCTAACTCAGTATTGTAGGTGTTTATATATATATGATATAATTTAAATTGAAAACATATTATAGTGTATCATGATATTATATTACCTTATGTGCCGAGTGTCGCATGTCATACACACTATCCAATACAAGGTTCTTACATTAAATTTTAAAGTCATTACATTTAGTACACATAATCAATTCATTGATTGATTCTTCCATCAATGTTATAACATTTTCAAGGGTTTACATTACAATGTAATTTTTTTTGGGATTGTTTACAATTGAATTTCCATAGAGAAAATTATTTGATCATTGTATAATAATCCCTTTAATTTTTACCCATATAGTTATTAAAGACCATTATCAAATAATAGTAGCATTTTAACACTTTTTGGTACTCAAAACATTTTAGAAAATGTTTTTAAGAAAACCTGACTTTATTTCTCTCTTTAGTTGGAGAACTGGTTTTCTTCTGAGATCTTGATTTTCTAAAAAGGGTTTAAATTTTTTTATGCATTAAAAAATGTTTTATTAAATAAATTTCTATGATTTTGTCTTTTACCAATGTTTTCAAAGAAATCATCTTATTACTTATAGAATAATGAATTTTTCTAACCTTTTACTGCTCAAAAGGAATGTTCTTTTTTACCTCCTACTACATGTATATATTTAACCACTATAATTTCTTTTGAACTTACTTTTCATGTTTCAAAGGTTAATTTTTGATGAAAATATTTTTAAAATTCATTTTCAAAGTAAAAGATTTTCAAAAAAAATCAGAAAAAAGGATAATTTCCTCAGGAATGTTTTTAAAATATCATTTATATTATTTCGATTTATAAATGAAAACAACCCATTATTCCTACTCCACTTGGGATATTTTGTATTAATAACATCTTTATTCTTCCTCTAGTTGGTTTATGATTGATTTGTTGAAGGAAAATATTCACATTCACTACCTTGATTCCTTTGATAGTCCCCTTGAAAAATTCAATTTTCTATGATCATTAAACATTTAATTTCACCAAATTATCCATATCATTTATCATGGATATGTTCATTCCCTAAAATATATATTTTTTTAAATATAATGTTTACTTTGAATGTTATTTTATTTTCTAGGGAAATATTGATTGATCCATATTCTTTATTCTAAACAGATATTTGATAACACATATTGTTAACTAATTAAATTGATTATTCGATATGATGAATGATTTGGACATGCCATGACAGGTGGGGCCAAAAAATTATATATCCCCTCGATGTGTTGACATGTTATCATTAAGAAAATAAGATGAGAAAATTAAATAGTTTTCTACATGTAGTTTTAAACTCTATAAAGGATGGATCTTGATAGTAGAGGTTTTCATATTCCAGATACATGATGTCCAAGAATTAATCATTTGGTTCATTTTGATTCAGTAATTATTTATCCGTGAGATTTATAATCTAAATATATATAGATGTATTTAATTCTCATTTTATTTACTAAATGGCACATTTTTTTAGTCATTTAACTTTCCATAATGTTTACGCAGTTCATAATAAGTTTATTGATTACATTTCACATGTCATCAATTATTACCTTACCACATTTAATATTCTCATTGATTCATTACTGCTTGAGTTATACTTTACCCTTATTGAGAATTTTCACTCACCCTTATTATGTTTCCTTTCCACATGATTCCTAAATTATACTAAGAATAATATGAAAGGATATGCTATATGGGAAAATATTGTTACCTTCAAGAGAAAAATTTATATTATAATCAATGTATTTATTTTTAATACAAGACTCATGTATATATCTAGTTTACCAATACAAAAAAACTGTTCTGTCCTTTGAGACAATATTTACATGTATCTTATGCTAATTTAATGGTAGTAAATAGTGGCTCTAGGGTTTTTGGGGTTGGGTAACCACATAGAAACCTTCACTATCAACTGTACATAGTTTCCTCTTATAGAATAATAAACCACTACTCCAATTTTATTCCACTTTTATCTCATCAATCTCATTGATTTTGAATTTATAAAGTCTAATGGTATCCCACAATATTGATACAGTCATGGTAATATTAGAAAAATCCCTAAATTCTTATCAAGATTAACCATGAACAATCTTAAGGAATGATTTGGTCTATACTATCTATAAATTCCACAAGGGTGTTCATTATTTCACACAATAATACTTGAACATCACCTTTGGAATAAATGATAATGAAAAATTTTGTATCCCATTGAGGAATAACCCGGATTCAACTTTTAGAATAATTTTTAAATTCCTATATATTCACAAAAAATGAATTCTAATATATGAACATAGTATATAAGTCAACAATTAACAGATAATGGGTAATAGAAATCAACTTCTTAAGGGTTAGATCTTCTCACCACATCTATGGAGGTCTTAATCATAACTTAAGGTGTATCTCTGATTATTTAGCCAATCACTAACACCTCATGATATTATAAATGGGTAACCAATTCATATCAGGATAGTCACCACCAAATCTCATTCTTTCTATAAAGGAAATAGCTAAAAGACCTCTTTCTCCACTCAGGATAAACTCCCTTAACTAGAAGGGGTGATTGAAAGATAGTTTTGATTAGAAGAAATTCTCTTACTTACGATGGTATGTCCATAGGTTCCACATATATGTAAACCTCCCAAACATATAGGAAAAGATGAATAATCTATGCCTCAATTGACTAGTATGAGAGTCTATAATGGGATGCCACGAATTGAACCCTAGTTTCTATCTGATTTCACCTCACCATAGCCATATATTTTTCATATCAACCCAAATATGAATATATACACTCCATGATTGATAGGAATTAACAAAAAGTGGAGACGATGGACATGGATTGATTCATTATCCACCTCCAACTCCTCCAACACCACCAACTCTTCCAATAAACAAATCACTTGTAGGAAACAAGAACTGCAACAAGGATGTCTCTAATATAATCATGGAAGTTTATCCACAACACTACTTTAGTTATATTTAGGTGAAATTTTAATATATGCCAACTAGTAGGGTGTATCTCTACCAAACATACAAATAAACCAAAGTTCACCTAGGGAACTTTGGAATAGGCAGTATCATGTGAAGACGACCCCGATCTAGAAATATATATATGGAGTCTGCTCATAAACAATTAATTTAAAATAATTCTACCACAAAACATGTATAGATAACACCTCATTAGATTCATGGGCCTTAATTCATACTCAGACATGATCATGCCACCTAATAAGGGGTTACACATTTTGGTTAAAACTCTATCCTAACCAGGGCATCAAACTCCAACCATAATAGTGTATTCCCATCATGTTTTTTAGTGAGAAAACTTCCAAAAATGGATTATAGCACTATGTAGGGTTATCTATGTAAGAATATTCATCAAGTCTATGAGAGTTCAAACTAGATGAGAATATGAGTCTCATAAGCCAACCAATCCTACTTCACCTGAGGATTAGGATCACCCGAAAAACCCATGGGGCCTTTGTATATAGAATTCTATAACATTCGTATCCTACAAGTGTTTTCATCTAATAAATTGAGAGAAACCATCCAATTTTAAATAAAATCGTACCCTAAGAATAAAGTGGAGGGGAGCTACCTTGTATCAATGTTTAAGAACACCACTCATCTGAGTCTTTGAAATAAAAACTCATTACTCAATAACCAGTTGTGAGAGGCCGAACTAATTGAAAAATCTTATAATGACCCTACCTATAAGCATATTAATATTTTCTACAAGTAGTAAAATTCATTTGATAGTATGGAACAACAAGGGTTGGGTCATAATTGGGTGAGATGACATGGAAGGGGCATGAAAGATCACAATTTAAAAATATATGATGGATTCACCGACCTTATTGTAGCAATAAATTGATATCATAGATAACTAGTATAATTAATATGTTAACAAAATCCTATAAAAATGATATGTCAATCATTGTACCTATTCTAGTCTCCTTGTTGTGATAAACTAACTCAAGACCCCCTTAAAATAACTTCCCTAAATTCCCAAACTCGTCCCCACATGAAAAACCAACTCTAAATACTTCCCCTAGTACTCGATTTATCTGATAAAACTCTCACAAAAGATGTCTCATCAGGGACCCACATAAGCTAGAAGTAATCTGAGTGTGTAACACCAAGACTACCACTACTAGATCTAGAGCTGGTGATTGGCACTAAGTAGGAATATCAAACAATTTTATAGGCCTTAGACTATAGCAACCCACAATAGACACATAACAGCATTGTATAAAATAGGAAAAAAACCAACTATATATATAAATAACATAACTATATAAAATATATACATGAGACATCATTTAGTGAGTATATCATCACAAAGGAAAAACACCATATAAACATTACATCTTACAAGGTATATGAACTTGATAAATATGAAACAAGGGATCACTTATTGTCATAATAACATATAGATTAGTCTCTCACTAAAATATTCACTTCCACCATCATGTTACCCCAAGATCCACTGATCAACCTCAATCACCCAAATTGAATAAGTCTCACCAGATAAATGTCCACCAAGACTATATCCAAGCCTGTGTTTTCTTTATAGACACAACAAGTGTAGGTAAAAACCTTTTGTAGGGGTGAGTATAAAAATATTTTATATGATGACTTAAAACCAAGAAGGAAATACAAGAATGAAATTAGATAAAACACTAGTATAGTATTGTAACAGCAGAGAAGACATGGAATGATCCAAAAATTATCTATAACTAGAAGTATTAGGGATATAATTGAATCCTAGTAATCTTATCTCTTATCCAAGAAGGTTCATATGTCATTATAAACTCTAGATTCTCAAAGTTTCATAAGGATCAATAGGTTTGAAAAAAATATACAACTTATATGTCATATATAAAAGAAAATGTATGGGTTCCCTAGCTATCAAAAGGCTTGATGTATATGAACTTATCAACCTTTAATACATGCACATTTCCATTTGAAAATACGAATGATGGTCCTCTCCCCACCAAATTCTGCATTTTAGTCGAGGGTGGTACCATACCCTATCATCCACAACAATCATTCCAGCACATTGGGCGACATTTAGTATAACCCGAGACATTATTGAGAGTCCTTATATGAATTAAACAACTATAAATGTATTATCCCCATCAAAAAACCCAACAACACCTCAAAAAATCATAAGAGGGGGATAGTGCTTCATCAATTTTTACACATCATTTGAGGGTTTACCTAACCATAATGGAGGATATAAACATTATTGAGTAGTACACACCATGTTAGGTATTACCTAACTCTATGGATAGAGGACCCATAACGAAACATTGTGGGGGGAGTGGAGTACCAAACCCTATCAGTTCTACGGGGGACCCAAACCTCATCGGTGCTGAGAAGGTAACTACCCCATGCCTGATCTAGAGGACCTTCACCCCAATATTCTAAGAGATTATCAACTCATAAAAAAATACAAGAGACTCGTGTTTTTTCCCTATAACTCACCATAGTAGATCTAGACACTATGAATTCTTTGATAATGTCATATAAAACCAATTAACGACCCTGTAGAGATATGGACAACTAATCTAATAAAATATCCTCATGTATCACCTTCAATTCCAAAAAAGGATGTAATATCATATTTTTCTTAGAAAAACCATAGTAAGGACTAATTAATTATCCAAATTTTATCCATAGGCTATGATATATGAAAAGACACTAATTTTGAAAATTTATATGACATGTACTATGGGGGTACCTAGTTTGTAGCCCTTTAGCCAAGCTATGGTTGTCTATTACAACCTACATAGAATGCTCGATTTAACTTAAAATATGTATGAGATAATATACATGTTGTGTGGAATGGAATGGGTACTTAGTGTGCACTATAATAGGTCAAGTCATGTATGTGATAAGGTAAATATATTGTCCTTATGGGTACATGATGTGTAGTACCAATCAAATTACTCAGTATGTATCCCTAATACATGGGACATGGATATCTCAGCACAAATGATGTGTCCCTAATAGTACATGTACTGTGAATCCCAAAAGATACAAAACTTAATCTTATGTACACATAAGTAACTCCCAGTTATTTATATATATACTTCATGGAATGTGAGACTGAATCACATGGGATGTGAACCTATTTTGAACATAGTCATAGTTCCCTTGAGGGAGGTATATAAAGTGGGTTCTAAGGACTACATTCCACATGATTATGGAAGCTAGAAAAAACCCCAAAATATTAAGAATTAGGCCTCTATTTCAATTCAGACCACTATTTGGAAAAAAAATATGTTCCAATGGCCTCGTTTCTCATTTCCATGAATCAAGTGGTCATTTTATGACCTTCCATTATTTGAAATAGGATCTTTTATTTGTTCATATGTAACCCCGACACTCCATTCACCAATATACAATGAAAAAATATAACAAAAAACCTCTAGTATTCCTCAATTTCTCCGTGATCCCCTTGTACACCTCAATATTTACTACTGAACGCAAATTAATCACTCATGGTCCCCAATATTGGTCAATTGTTGATATTGACCAAGATTTATCAAACCACTATCCATAAAAAAGTATGGAAATGAATGCGTAATGACTATGGAAGATAAATGAAAGGAAAATCATATAAATAAATAAATAAAGGTTATTGTGAAACTCAACCACTGATCATTGGGCATTGAATTAACGAATATCAATGAACATAGTGTAATGAATCATAATAAAATATCAAAAATTAATAATGTTTATAGGGACATGTGTTGTGTTCAATAAATATAAATAAATAAATTCTCTAGTATTAGAATTAAAAATAAAAAGTAGTAATTCAAAAATAATGAGCCCTACCTCATGGAAAAACATTCATTTCATTAAGAATTCATATACTCCATGGAGATAGATCATTGATGTTGATAATCTAATCAAGATTAGATACTGATCATTCTCATCATCAAAATATTTTCTATCCACCTATATCTTCTTTATCAATCTATGGTTTATATTGAGAAATTTTGTGGATAAACCAATCGATAATTCATAACTATTATTTTTTAGGGAAATTTTAAACTACTTACAACTAAAATTCACAAAAAATTATATTTTATTAAATAAATGACATACATGATGATCTATCTTAGGGGTCTTAGGTGTGAATATTCTACCACTAGTGTAAACCCACTATTCCAGACTCAGTGATGGTATAAAAATTATTGATAGAAACTATTTTTAGTAGATATGATCCATTTATCACACACACACATATGATAAAAATAATATATTAGTTTTATGCTTTAGAGAAATACAAAATATTGATGTAGTTTAGGGACTAACCTAAAAATATTTTTGAAATATCAAATAGGTATGAAATTAAAAATACAAGGGTGATAAGATATCCCTGTCAAATCTCATAGGATAAATATTTATTTAATTAGTAAATATTAAAAATCCCTTAAAATTCAACGTGCTAAAAAATTCATCAAAATTCATCCTAGAGTGAATATTATGATGGAAAATAAAATTGTACTCTGAGAAGGTATAATGGAAATATATTTGAGAGAGAATGTTTTTAGTGAACTATCTCTTAAGATAGTAGTTTAGAATTATGTAAATATAGTAATGAAAATCTTTAGTAAAACTCAAAATGAGTGGTGACATTTATGTGTAGACGAGTAAGGCAGCTTCGAGTTATGTGGGATATACCACATGTAGCACATTATATCTTTTATATTTTTCTCAAATTATCTAAAGTATATAGTGTTGAATATAATTATAAATGGAACCCATTGAAGGTTTCCCATATTGAATTTTGTTTTTTTATAACCTCATGAGGCTTAATGGGATTTCATTATATGATTCAATCATAAGTAATGAGTTGACCTTATGGAATGAGTTTGATTAGGTTGATGAGGGTTCTTGATCTAATTAAGTTGAATGGTGAGTCAAAAAAACTTCTATGAATGAAATTAATAACAAATAGTTTCATATTAATTTTTTCATCTATGACTGTGACTTTAGGGTGAGTATATTAGGTTTTTGGTTGGTTGTTGAGTGATTATGTAGTGATATAAGGTATGATAAGGGTATAATGGTATGAAAAAGGCCTTGTGACCCTAGAAAAATTGCCTTATGATAAATATGATTTTCCTAGTTTAAGAGTGAACTTTGGGTGTCATGATTATTAAAATTTTGATGGATTTACATTGATGGTTTTTCTATAGAAAGTGGTAAAATGAGTTTTAAAGCAGTAACAATATTGGAAATGTGACTTTTGAGATGAGGATTTAACTCTTTTTTATTCCATGGGTGATTATTAATGTCAGTTTGATGTGACCAATAAAGGGTGGGTAACTCCTTATATCTTATAATCCTCATTATGGTATATGATTATAGTGTAATTAGGTAGTTCTACACATGTATGAAAAATGGATTTCTCTTATTACCTCATTTGTTTAAAATGTATTCCCATTGAAACCAATTAATGAATTTATTGTTTTAAGTGGTTTATTTAGTTCATTATTAGTGTTATTCTTGGTATGATTATATGATATTCCTTCTTGAATTGGGAATAAAATTTCATGATTTTCATTGATGTTGATATAATTTATTATTAATGTTTCCTTGTAATTACTTAAGAAGTTGACTTTATTGTTAAACATGAGAGAGATTTCATGAACGATGTTTGAGAATATGCTGGATGTATTATTGGATTAATTGGATGTGGATTAAGGTGAATTCATAATGTTCAATAATTCATTGGGTGGAATACAGATAAATACTGGGAATTTTGTATAAGATATGGTTATTTCATAAGATAGCCACCATTTTATAAGATATGAATTTTTCATAATAAAGGATAATCTCATAAAATATTATAGTTCCACAAGAAAGTTTGTATTTGTATAATAGGCCATTTAAAATGATACTAATAGATTTAATGATACAATAATTACATAATATGTCCAATTCATAAGATATGAATCACATATCATACAAATATCTCATAATAAAGGCCAGTGTGTAAGAAATGGGAAGCATATAAGAAATTTATTCCATGCAAGAATGGTTCTATATAATATGATATATATGAAATATATTGATCTCAAATGATAAATATTTGTTACGACAAGTTATCTCATAAGATATTATTATTAAGTACATTCTATCATCTTCTTGTAAGTATAAATAAATAGGATATTGAGTCTAATAATGCATTTTTATGTGATTATTTATAAAATATAATGGGATCAGTTCAAACCCATGATTTTTTCATATTTTTATGGAGCTTTGAATATATATTATTGAAGGATAATATCAAATAAATTACTTTGGATAATTTTAATTCAAATTAAATTCATTCAAAGGTGATAAAATTAGAATGATTGAATTTATTATTCCAAGTTAAATTTTTTATTTTTCATGTGAATTTTTGGTGATTTATATTTAATTAATTTCTAAGAAATAATTATTGAAATATTTATCAGAAATATTAAGGAAGTATACAAGTCTTAAATGAATAGGAATGAGTTGTTAAAGAATTGAGAAAAGTGGTCCATACT
The DNA here is from genome assembly GCA_963277665.1 of Viscum album. NCBI lineage: Eukaryota > Viridiplantae > Streptophyta > Magnoliopsida > Santalales > Viscaceae > Viscum > Viscum album. Next base: position 541,101 of record CAUJRU010000333.1, on the reverse strand, counting down.
TTTCTGCACTAAGGACAATCTATATTAATGGAAATGAATAACTAAAAATAGAACATGAAATCTAAATGATAATTTTGAGGAGGTTAGGGAAACTCAATTCTATTACTCATAATAAAATTATTACTATTAAGGAGGAAGGAGACCAGGTTCATGAATGCATAAACTTATGTGTGAAAATATAATCCAAAAAAACTATGAGTGGAATCATAGTAAATTTATACTAAAATGATATCATTATAGTAGTCAATGTTTTCCTTGAATAAGAAATATTTTTTAATGATCCATCATCCATTAGAGATACAAAGATCTAATTCAATCAAGAGTGAGGAGGCTTGTTAAAGGATTGTGGTACGAGGGTAAATAATGTGGTTGCAGTGAAATATCAAGGTTGTTCTATACCATTAATTCATACTAAACAACATATTGCATAAAAAGAGTCATGCATATACATTTCCCCACTCTTGTGATCACTTATATTATAGTAATAATCTAGGAAACTTAACATAACTCAATCCTAGAAATAATTAAACACACTAATTAATGGTAAACCTTTTGAAAAATATTTTTTTTTGTTTAATATTATTATATTTTCATATGATTGAGGAAATGATATTAAGAGTGGATCATGACCTTATCCAATAGAAATATTTTTATTCAAAATGGAAATTTTAAAAGCAGGTACCACTGATTAATCCCCCCTCTCAGTAGTACCCAAAAGATATGAACACTTCAAGTGGTATCAGAGTTAGGTTCTCACTGATATCCCACTATTTCCATAGTAATACTTAGAGACTAATAGTCTAGTGGATAACATAGGTGATCCCTTACTCAATTGAAATAATTTTCCTTTATCAAATAATAAAATGATACTATATATAATATCATAAAGACTAGAAGTGATTTATTCTATCATTTTGGGTATTTTATCAACTATAGGAGTTATGAAATTTCAATAAAATAGAAATCTAAATGTTTTGGGAAGGAAAAAATATTATAATATAATATACATTAGATAAAGTGTATACCAAGGTCATGGGTCTATATATAGATATGTAAATGTAGGATAAAATTTAGAATATGTAAAAGGAGAATATCAAAATCAAGGAAGGTAAACTAAAAATATATAGATCCAAATTTGAATATGTCATAATAGATAACGATTATAATGTGGATGAAAATTTCACCAGGGTGAACGAAATAGTCAGTCATATTAGAGGATTTGGATGTAAACATTATGATTTTACAATTATATAAAAATCAATGATAAACATTAAAGATATATTCAATAAAAAAATTCATTCCATAGAAGATAGATAAGATCGTACCCTTTATGAACTTCACAATATCATTCAAAATTATGATATACTAAAAGATAATTTTTTTAATAATAAATATAAAGAGTATATTAAATTCAAGGACATTAACTACTTTATGATCAAAGAAGAATACATTAATTCTTCTAGTATCTCATATGATGATGATTAAAGTGATGAACTCCATAAGAAAATTTTGAATTTTATATCCAAAAACCTAAAACATTGTAATGAAATGTATAAAGAAAACCTCCCACTTAAATGATTTAATTGGGGGATATGAGATTTTTCTTAAACATTACCAACAATAAATAGGTGTGTATATTTTTATGAGTAATAGGTAAATATAAGCCTCATTGGAGGTAAAAAAGAAAATATTTTAATGAATATAAGAATTTGGATGAAGGCAAAAATAAAATGCTGAGAAAAATGAAAGGGAGTAGGCTGAGCACGGAGGGAGTTGATTATTCTTCCTTAAATAGTGATTCCAAAAATGAGTGTTCTAGAAAAGATTATAATTTCATGGTATATATTTAGAGAAAAATAGATGAAATAATCATTCAAGAATAATAATAGGAAGATAAGACATTTATGGTTCTCATATTGAGAACTAAACTTGATGTATGTCTTAAAAGAAATTCTAAAATCAATAAATAAGTGAAATATATTAGGAATATTTGAGAAGGTTTAAAATAAGATTCATATTAAATAAAATCATCACATAGAGGAGACACATTATCTCAAAGTGAAATTGGTTGAACATGTGAGAATTATAAAATAATTTGTTAAGAATATGACCAATCAAGAAGAAATTATTAACCAGGATATATGAAGGTATTTAAAGGCTGATAAGACCCATTTAATGATTAACAATGACTTTGATAGCGATATTTAAATGATACTTGAATTATCACATGGTTTGGAGATATTTTGTTCGTCTACTTAGGTAAAATCAATACCTATTGTATAATAAAAAGCTAAATTTGGTACTACATAAGTGTAGGTTGTAAATGCCAATATGGGAAATCCAAGGTTGAGAAAAACCCTCAAAATATGACTATTAAAACTATGGTAGTTTATAATTTTTAAAACAAACAAATTTTCTAAAAATGTATATATAATAAAACTAATTATTTACAAATAAAATAAGAATATTTTTAAATATAGAATCCAAAATTTAAGGAACTAACTAGTTTCAGGGGATATTAATGGTTTTGTGGGATTATGGGTATAAATCCTATTTTTATGGTATAACATGCCTCTACCATTAAATTAGTGATGGAAAAAATTGATGGGTGCTATTTTGATAGTAGAATCAACAAGGATGTAGGGAAACAATTTGGAAATGAAAGACCATATTTGCTGTTAGTTCATAATAGTTTTGAAGGTCTTAAAGAGATGTATGTAAGTTCACATAATCAAGGCCATTACACTGAGTTTTGTATGACCATGATTCATTGTTATCTACAACATTATTGAAAAATAATGAAATATAAAAAGAAAACCATGGTCTAAGGTCACTCATTATTGAGGTGGCTCTCCAAGATAGTAAGGGGAGAAAAACATGAATCCTTGGTAGTGGATACTCATAAAAGATAACTAGGGATAAGAAATCATGAAAAAAAATATAAGAAGAGGATGGTGGTGTAGTAAATTTTGGTAATGAAATAATTTTGAATATTAATGGATTTGTAACAACTGTAATTGTGTTCTAGAAGTAAAAATCCAAATATATCATTTTTATGGTCTTAAACATAATATTCTATGTGTAATTTAACTACGTGAGAATGAAATGGGGTAATTTTTGGGATAAAGATATACCTTATCAATATAATTAATGATAGATATATTTTCACCACATGTGATAAGATAAGTGAAAATATATTCCAAAATTGAGATTTAAAATATTCATGCTATTTTTTTCAAAAGAGTATAATAAATTATAGTCTAACAGGTTTGGTCATCTCTATGAGAATATTTTGATAAAAATATCCAAATAAGATATGGTGAGGGATATTTATCCCCTAAAAATATAAAGGGAGAAATTTGTGAGACATTATAGAAAGGTAAAATAACCCAAGGAAGGTATAAAGAGTTGAAATTTATACCACCAATCCTCTTAGGTAGATACACATAGATTTTTATGGACTCATGAGAAATAATTCCACTTAAAGTGATATTTATTTCATCAAACCATCTATTGATTACACCTGAATGACCAATGTAATTTTTATAAAACTCAATTATGAGTCATTTTATACATTTAAAATCACTATAATAATAGTTGAGAAATAATGAGGGATGTGCATTAAGAAATTAAAATTCACAAATGGGAATGAATTCATAGGTAGATTATTTCAATCCCATGTTAAAAAACATGGTATAAAGCCCCAACAAAACACTACTTATATAAGACAATGAATTGAAGTATCTAAGAGGAAGAAAATGGTCATGGAAGATATGTGAATAACATTTTCAGGAGAACATAATATCTTAAAATTTTATTATAGGGAAGTTATTTTTAAAAAATTTCACACATAAAATAAATAGTTTTTTACACTAAAATAAAATATAACTATGAGATGTGGTATAAAAGGAACCCTTCTATGTAAAATTTCATAGTTTTTTGTAATCCATTTCTTATAAAAAATAAATAATCAAAGTTTAAAAAAATTTATGAAATGGTAGTGAAGGGTAAATTTTTGGGATAACTATCCAGTTGAAATAGATATTAATGCTTAAAAAAAGCTTAAAAATGTCTTAGAATTTTATGATTTGAAAATTATAAAAAAAGAGACTAAAAATTGTAATCTTGATGAAGAAATTTTTAAATAAAACACTAAATACAGTTATCAGAATTTTGGGTTGAAAAATTAATAGTAGGTTATATTTGTTCAACAGGTGATAAATATTGATTATTACCAAGATTATTAGGAATAATAGGATTCTAAAGAATAGATAATTGATGTATAAAATTATAAATAAGCATGTGAAGATGAAAAATATATTTATAAATATGGTTTCCCCTATTTAAACCAGAAGAATATTGAGATGTGAAAATAAAAAAAAATATTTCTCAAATTGGGCCACATTATTTGGATGAATCTATTAATTATAAATATTGTATTGGACTGATGAATGAAGAAATAGATCAAATCAATATGAATTACACTTGGGACATTATTCTAAGGTTTGTTGAAAAAAATTTCATTGAGACAAATTGGGTATTAAAAAATAATTTGAATGAAAAGGGATAAATCAAAAAGAATAAGTCCATACTTTTTTGAGAAGGACAATTTCAAGTTGAGGGGATTTATTTTGAAGAAATAATTTCTCCATTTTCATGTTTTTAATCCATTATAATTTTCCAAGCTATGGTATCTTATAGACATTATAATATCTGGCATATAGATTCTAAATCTTCTTTCTTGAATAGTTAGTTGGAAGATGACGTGTATATTGAGAAACCTTAAGGATTTATGTTGAAAAATAATGTTTCTAAGGTAAGAAGGTTTTTATGGGTTTATATAATACCGGATGTCCTAATATTCAAATCTAGATAGTTATTTTAAAGATATTAAATTCTCAAAAGTAGAAGTGTAAAATAAATTGTACATCAATGAGTTAAAATAAGGTTCTCCCATTATAGTTGTTTATATTTTTAACAACATTTTTATCAGTTATCAAGTGAGTTATTTCAAGTGGTTTTCTATGAAAATGAAGAACCATTTTAAGATGTCTATTCAAGGCGAGATAAGATACTTTTTAGGATTACAATTGATGCAATAAGAGTAATTAATTTTATTATCAAAAGAAAATAATGCTAGAGATTCATTGATGAAGTTTGAGATATAGGATTAAAAAGTAGTATATACACCTATTAATGTGTGGTTGAAACTATGAATCTATCTTGAGGTTGAGTGTGTCAATAAAATGTAATTTAGAAGACTTATTATCATCTTGCTTATATCATATCTTCTAGACGTAATATTTTATATTATGTGAGTCTATGTGATATATATCAAAGTGATGAAAAGAAGTCAAATTTTGTAGACGATAAAAGATTTATTATATATATAAATGTAACTATGGGTTTTTTGGGTTTCTATATAAGAGATGAAACAACTTAATTCCATCCAGATTTATAGATGAATATTGGAAAGGTGACTATAATGATAGAAGGTCCAATTTAAGTTGAATTTTCCTCTTGTAAGACAACTGTGTGATTTAGAATCATATGAAATAGAAGTCAGTCACACTGAGTACTATATATGTTGAATATTTTTTTATTGTGTATAAAGATATGATTTTGATGAAGAATCATGATAAAAATATGAGAGTGAAAGTTGAAAAACCTCTAAAAATATTTGGGATAATTATATTCTTATTGAACATTATGAAACTATATTTTAAAACACAAGGTCTAACAATATTGATATCTAGATTTATATAATTAAAGAGAGGCTTTTTCAAGTGATATCAAGCTAGAAATTATTCCTAACCAAGACTTATTGGCTAACACATTTACAAAGGAAATAATTATGGGCATATTGGTGGCTCTCAAATTTAACATGAATGTTTATCCATTCCATACCGAGTAATAATCACTGTGATATTACCCTACATATCTTTGGATTTTTTATCAATTAAGGAAAAAAATGGAATCAATCTTTGTTAAAAATTAGGAAAAAAAGTTCCTCTATTATATATTTGTGCTGAAAATTAGAATAATTTTTTTTGAAAATGGGGATAAATCTATGAAGTGGTGAGTTCATTTATTATGGGGGAGAGTATCTTCTCAATTTGACAAAATGTTTCTTTTCATAAAGATATGGAGTTCCCTAAAAATCACTACTCAGACATATGGTGTGGTGTCAAGATATTTTTCACTCAATAAAGGCTTGGATTTAGAGTCTCTTTAATGATAAATTGAGTTTAATAAATACTTGATTGAGAATTACTACAAATATAAATGGGAAAATTTAATTTCCTTTAGAACTATTAAAAAAATTGTAAATATTTTCAACCTTGTGATGGATGCTATGAAAGATGTCTGGGAATATGTTGGAAGTGTTTTTGGTTCAGTGGAGATAGTTCAAAGTGAATTTATAAGTTTATATAATTCATTGGTTGAAATATATAATTTCATAAAATGGATTATTCTGATCATTATAAGATATAAACTATAAAGTTTTTATGAGAGAAGAATATACTATAAGATTTCAGGAATTTAATAAGATAATAATTTCTCATAAGAAAATATAATCTCATAAAATACATGAGACATATAAGAAATCCTACATTTGTATGATATTCCATTTTTAAATATACCAATGGATCATAAGATAAGTGAATTGTTTAAGATGGACAACACATAAGAGACAAATCTTGGATGATTCATTGATCTCAAAAGATTGGCAAACACATAAGAAATGTGAAATACGTAAGATATGTTCAACGTGTATGTAGTGTGCTACATGATATAATCTCCATGTAAGATAATAATCTTGTATTATATATATTTCATATGATATTATATCTCATAATGTATTCATATTGTCTATATTTTCCCGCTTTGTTTAATATTTTAAGAAATTAGAGATTGAATCAGATAATGATTTATTACATAATTATTTATAAATTATCATTAGTTTGATAAAAAAACAGTGATTCTAACATATTTTCATGAAGGTTTTACAAGATATTATTGAAGGAAAATATAAATTTAATTTATTGGGATAATTTGAATTCAAATTAAAATTCACTCATAGATAATAAAACTAGAATTTTTTAATTTATTTTTCCTAGATGAAACTGCTATTTTTAGGGTATTTTATATGAATGATCATTAAAGAATATCCATTAAATTATTGTGGGAATATTTCTCAATAGAATTCGGGAGTATAAAAGTTGGAAATGAGTAGGAATGATTTTTTTGACATTTTAGAGAAGTGGATTATAATCTACTAAACTGAAAATCATTCTTATTATTGAAAAAGAATTACTAAAAAATATTAATTTCACTTCATATGATAATTATGATAATGTTGAGTAAAGTTGATTATATTTTTAATCCTCAAATGATATTTGCTAAGGAAGGATGAAATATTCATGTATTCATTCTCTTGTGTGAGATAAGATCACCCTGGATAATTGTAAGAGGAGAATTGTTCTATTGTTGTTCCACTAATATAATTATGGAAGTAAAATTATTATTTATGTGAATATATTCTTTAATGATGAAGTATTTAGTAATGATTTGGATTTATGACTCATCCAAGATAAAGGATTCTTGTCGAGGTATGGGGTAAAAAGGTAAAAAATTCCCAACCAATTGATGTTGCAGTACAATTTCAAGGATGTTATCTGATCCTATGTTATACAATCCATTGGAAAACATAAAAGGAGCCATGTATATACAATGATGCTATATTTTCACTAATTAAATTATAGTGTTAATCCTAGTCTTGGAACTTAAACCAAAATAGATAAGAGTATTCTCACACAATGGTGACAAAACATTCCATAATTATGATGTTCTATACATTCTTCTTAAATTTGTATACATTCTAAAAAGTGATATTAAGAGTGTATCATGTATTTTACTAGTTACAATGGTTTTATTAATTTTTTTAAAATAATTTATCAATGATTCACCCCCATCTCAGTGGTACCTTTCTTAATATGGGTACTTCACTTAATATTATACCTGTGCGGATCAAATTTTTAAAAGGGGTAATAATGACTCCTCCATTCACTGTATACTACTTTTGAAGGAACCAAAAAACCATGATGATGGGGAATAAAATTTTATCATTGATTCTTTATCACTTTTTATATATATATACATATTTATATTGTTTTATATTGGTGAAAGAGGATATATACTGTTAAATTTTTTTTAAGGAAGTCATAAATGAACAAGTTATTATTATATAGGGTTTTGGTGAGGATGCCTATGAAGTACTATATGAAGGGGATTTATTAATAGAATATTTTATTTACCTTCCCTATATGGGTTTTCCTTTTAAACATGATATTCCATCTTTTGAGATGATAAAATCCCTTCACCATGTGCTTTTTTCCTCCTTTTGGAGGATTTTCTCCAAATAAATGTGCATTTTCAATCTTGGTTTGAACAAATGTATGTATTAATTATTTCTATACTTTGAGTGTGCCACGAAGTTGGTGTAGTTTCTTCCTAATCATGATGTAAATAAGGTACAATGGTTTCTTATGTGATTTTGTAATCACATAGAAAACTGACCCCAAGAATTTATATTTATTTCCTTTATAAGTAACATATAAATGAATTATAATTATATTTATTTTATCCAACTATTTCATACTGAAACAAATTTGATATGATACTTGAACACACACACACATATATATATATATAAATATTGTTTTAGTTAAACTATTATTGGTGGTCTGAGTTATGTACTCACACCCTGTATATGCATATTCATGTAGATGAAATTTCAAATATGGTATTTTAGACAGAAGTTTTCAAGGATAAATTATTAAATGATTGATATATTAGGATGGTGATGATTAAATGGTTAGGAATATATGGGTAAATTATTGGAGGTGAACAATATTGGAAGGATGAATCTATATGTCACATCATTATGTTTTCAATTTTTATTATTTCATTTTTCAGATTTTGTATACCCCAATAGTTGGATTATTTTAAGGTTTTGATTAATTTTTATACATATTATTATTGTTTTAAAAATTGTTACATAGGAATAAAAATTAATCCTTGATGCGTAGGTTATAATTATATTATAAGAAAGATCCAATATATGGATATATCCTACAGAATTTTCAACAGGATACGAAAATGACATTGAATGTCACAAAAAATGGTAGACCATTCCCTAATGATAAACCTAGACCCTCCAGGATTATTCTATACCCTAGTTATCATGGAAAACCCCTAGGTATGAAGAGGTGCAATTTAAGTCATCAAAATATTTAATTTGATCTATTATAGAAACCGACCTTAAACATATCCATAAATTTAACTCACTATTTTATTTTTTTTTTGTGTTAATTTTATAGATGAATTTAGTTTGAGATAACAAAATTATATTAATTAGATGTTATTTCTAAATTAAATTAATATTTTGAACTATATTGAGGTTCATTATGACGGATAATACAAATAACTTCTCATTTAATGAATTTAAAGATAAAATAATCTTTTATTCTTGTATAAATTAAATATATATGAAATTATATTATCTTAAATAAATAATACATGATTTTAAATGGGGATTTTATTGTTGAAATGAGTTTAAATTTTATATATACTGAGTTTTTGGGAGGAATACATATATTTTAACATTTATTATTAAAGTTATTATATTAGTAAAGATGATTTAAAGTGATCATTAAAATAAATTTGACAAAATAAAATTAATTTAATTAAATATTTTAAAAATTTAAAGAGATATTGGACTTATTACATACCTATTTGAGGTTGTTTGAATCTTGAGATGTGTTATTAATGGCTAAATGAAAATGTAAACATGTATTTAATTATTTTTTATGAATTATATAATACTACTGTGATATTATTTATATCTTATTATAATGATAAATTTTTATTTATGTGTTAATCCATGTGTTTTTCTGTGATGCGATATGTGTTAAGATATGTTTTTTTCTATACATGATGAAATATGTGTATAACCATGTGTTTGGATTTGATATGATGAAAGGTGGGTAAATACATCCATGTGGGTATGCTATGATGGGATGTGGGTTATTCCTTGAATTTTGATATGCTATGATATTAAACTATATTTATTAAATATTTTTGTGGCATGGTAAGGGCATATCTATTTAACATGCTATCAATTTTTTTAAATTAAATTACTATATTCAATATATTTTATTAAATTACATACATGTAAAAATGTAAAATCCTCGGAAATGTTTAGGGAATTTTGGAACTATCTTACTGAGTGTATTCTTACACCATGTATCCACACATCTTCATTATGTATAATTTTTATTCATCATGATTTAAGAAAGGGTATAAACCATATATATATGGGAGATCATTGATAGAGCCTTATAGGATGATCTAGGAGTTTTTATATCTATTATATATGGGTTGGTTTACTACATTATTTTGATTCCTTTGACTATACAGTATATATATATATATGTAATTGTAATTTGAATAATGTTATGTGTGACTATATTACATTTATCTACATTGCTAATACAATTTTGGATATCATACCAGTATAAATTTTTCTGATTATTTCATGTTTCATTATTAAATTTATTACCTGTAATTTCACTTGTGATAAGCCATTTAAGGGTAAATATATCCCCATGTTAACGTTTTATACCCTCAACACTAGTTTCTCTCCTTTGGTGATCTGTGAGTTCTCTGGAGACATTTTGGCATCCCACCTCGACCCCTTTTTTGTATTAGTATGATGTTACATTGGACCTCATACATACTTTATTCGATGGCCATATTTATAATTCTTGGATATTTCTATGTTTTTCATCCATTCTGTGAATATATAAAATTCCATTCTCAATTTTTGTTTCCTAAAAAAATATAGTAAATATTTATCAATTTTTCATTTTCTTCTTTTAATTTGGAAATTTCAATAAAAACATAATCATGAATTTTCCATAAATTTAAATACATTCCATTATTGTTTTTAAATTAATCAAAAAAATAGGTAATTAATAAATAGATAAATAGTGTGAATAAATAATATATAATTATTCAATATTTTTCTAAAGTGAAGAAGTAAAATCATGGGATTATAAATATCCCATTCATCATTCTTACTAACATAATATTTTTTAATAGATCTGACATTTTTCTCAGCAAAAGAATTACACAAGGAGGAAGGTGATGATGAAACATAAATTAATTTTAATATTAATAATCATTACATAGTAAGAAAATTTCTCTTAAAATATGTTTTTTTTATTTAAATGGGTAAAAAATATTCCTTTAGTATTTTTCTTTATTTATTCCCTTTATTTTATTTTTAGGTACTATAGCCTCAGATCAGTAGTTTATTTCATTCAAAATATTTAAGAAGGATTGAAGTATAAAATTTTAATATAATATAATCTTTTTAATTACATTATATATAACTCAGAGTATTTGAATCACAACCATAATATAGGAGGAACTTCTATACATCATAATGATTAGTGAATTTATAAAATTCATCAAAAAATATTTTTTGAAAATAAATTAAAATATTTGACACATAACTTTGTAATTTATATCATCATTTATAGAAACAAAACTTTTAATCCATAAATCTCATAATTAAAACTATTATCTGAATTTAGAATAATACTCCAATGTGATTCATTACGAATAATCAAATATTAATCTGTTTAGTTACACATAATAGAATAATGGGTACCATCAAATAAAGGTGGTAAAAAATGATTAGACACATATATACACCCATTTATATCTATAGAAATGATTTTAACCCTAATACCTTTAAATATATAATGTATACAATTTGATTAATAATAGAAATATTAATAAATTATTTGATTTATTCAAAATATAGAGCTCTAAAAATTTATCAGATTATGATACATATTTTCAAGTACCAATTGATTATAAAAATATAGGTAAAAATATTATTTTCAAAAATATTTGTCAAATAATACCTAAATTAACCAATAGTTAAATATTTCAAAGAATAATTTTTTTGATTTTGTAATAATGAGAATGAAGATAGAATAATGAATAGTAATGAGCACACTCAAAGTAAATAATAATAATTTTTAAGATTTTATAGTATTTGTATTTATTTTATCCTAATACACTCTTCACACCATTTTACTCTTCTATTGATGTGTTTTAAACGATGGAACTGACTTTTGAAAGGATTCGAAGCCCTTTAAAACATTCTTTCTTTTTTCATAGCTGAAGGCACAAGGGGTGTTATGATTTAGTTCTTTGTGAATGTTATTTTGCTATAATATATATAATATTTTATAAGAGGTATTATTTTACAAATATTATTATCATCTAAATTATTGTTTCAAATAGGTTCTATTAATTTTTTGAATCTTAAAATTTTTAAATGAATACCTAATAATTAAAGGAAGAAATTTAAATAAGTGGATAATTTCTAATTTTATAAATTGTTCTAAACCTTTATATATTTCATGAAAATTGATTTTTAAATGGTTTGATATTTATTATCTTATATTAAAATGTTTTCCTTCTTTTATAATTACAAAAAATTGGGATATTTTTGGTGAACTATAAATTGGTTTGATTTTATTTAATAATTGAAAAAAAATATTCCAAAAAGACTTTATATTTTAAAAATATTGTATTAGTTAGCTTCAAAATTAATTTTTATTCTATATCTTATTATATTTCATTATTTTTATGATGATACATTATTGTTCATGTATGATGAATTGTTTCATGCAATAATAAAGAAGAATCTATATTGTCGCTAAAGATTAAAGGATAATGATATATTTACATAGAGAAGGATAACAAGACCAATTTTATATCCATAATGTTATTGATATTATATTTCTCTATTTTTTGTGTATAAATTCAAATATGAAAATCTCGTATTGTTTCAATGGTTTAAATCTATTATAATTTTATCTTAAATATTATTTCATAAATTTTGAAATGTTTACGAAAAATGTTTTGAAGTATTGACATCATTATGATCAGTTCAAAAAATAGTCTTATTAAAATTAGGATATAAAAAATTAACCTTTACCTAAATTATGTTCAATTTTTATATTTGATAGAAATGAGACCGTGTTATAAATGAGACACCACTTTTTATAGAGACATAATAAGCGATATGGATGAAACATAAAATTTGGATGAAATACTAAGTGTGAAATGCATGTAATATCATCTAATAAAAAAATTATTATGATGTAGGAGAAATAATAATTGAATATATGGTGTTAAAAGGAAACACAACCAATAATATTTATTAAATATCTTCCCATGATGAATATAAAAATAATAAAATACAAATAGTTTGACATATGTTATGGGAATTTAATGTATTATTTATATATTGGTTAAAACATTACATATGTTATGTTTATAGAAAAATAAGAGTTTTCATTATGAAAATAATGAAAACTATGATCCCTTAAGATCTTACACACGATCTTCTACAATAGATAAAAGTAAGAATGTAGAGAAAATATGATGATTGGAGAGGTAGATGAGCATTGAATGATTTTTTAAATTTTTTGAATGATCAAGAACTGTGATATATGAATCTATAGTGAAATCCAAAAAATATATGCTACTTCAATAATCAAGGTCATTCAATACTATTAGGCTATACTAATTTTAATTTTTTGGAAGATACAACCTTTAAGGTAGAAGATACACCATCCTCATCAATCAGTGGTTTCCATTTTTACAATTTATTTTTACTTTAACCATTTTTCCCTAATTTATATCAATTTTTATCACTGTCTATGAATACCTAAATAATTATCAATTCCCTCATTTGGAAAAATGTAGTTATACTTTATATTTAAATAATAACATTCAATTATTCCTCCCTTAAAAAGAATTTGTTATATGTTCATATTCAATGTACAATGTGGTAATACCCAGTGTTTAAATATGTTGTAGGTTTGACCAACATATATAATAAATATAGTAACATTTTAAAGGGTTAGGATTCCCTTATAAATTTAGTCTTATAATAAAAACCACAACTCCTAAAGAGTTAGAAGGTGTTAAGGTTGAACTAGGGCCACAATGATTTGAAACAGTATAAATATTTTTACACTATAGTAAATTAGTACTTATAAGTTCATTATTTTTCATTTCTCTATCTCTATTACCACTTTTAAAAACTGAAAAAATTATTTTACTATGATATATTTTACTATTGAGTAAAACCCCACATTATCTAGTGTCGGAGGAATTAAGATGAAATGAAATTTGAATGAGGAAAAATAGAGATAAGAATTTATTATTGGATTTAGGGAATGTAAGATGTTTTTTAGTTTCTTGGTAGGATTTATATAGTGGTATTATATCTATTCAAATTCATGGAAAATATTAGATTAATATTTTTTTGGTGTAATTCAAGAATAAAAATTTCTGGGAGGTGACTATTGAAACCATTTGGTACCCAATATAATTCCACCAAGTACCATATAGAGAAACCAGTAAGATGCCTAACTAGATTTTCCACCAATTGGATGGTGTTTTTCTTCCAACTAATTAGTGAGCCAATAGGTACTAAGTAGTTTGAGGAACCTTTTTTTAAACTAAAAACAAGGTATTTTGGGTTTTAAAATTAAAAATCCACATGGTCTTTTTTCTTCAAGTTTGTTAAAAAGGATTGGAGATCCTTGCATTTCTCATATTGACCTATAATTTTTCCTCCCTTGATCTAATGTATTTGGGTGATCCTAGGTTCATAGATTTGAGTTAGATTCTCCCCTTTCACCTCTATTTTATTTTCTATTTTCTTTTGTTATGATTTAGTTTTATTCATTATAGGGATTGGAGTGAAATTCATCAGAGAAGATTGAAACCACTATATTATGATGGGTTTTGTATGTGTAATGGATAGAGGTTACTTGGTTAGGTAGAACACACACCATATATCATCATTTCTATTGAGGTATGTCTATTGGTGTGTTTTAGGTAAAATTTGCTTACAGTTTTGGATGATAAATTAGGGATTTTTCACTTATGAAGGTTGTAAGTCGTCTATGATCCATTTGTACCCCATTTCTAAGGATTCAGATATATTTATTATATCTAGAGAGTTTTCTATGGTTTAGCCATTTTTATTTTATTATACAGATTGTTTAGATTATGGGTTTTTAAAATATTTATTCATATTTTTTCTCATCTCCATTAAAGGTGGACCAAATTATCTTGGATAGATAAAGGGAACATCATATAGGTAAGTTTACTTTAATCATATAGTATAGTGTTTGTTTATATTATGTTATATTTACTATAGATTATTCTATATTTTTGTGATATTATTATTATTAATATGTCTTTATGATATTATCTTAATCCATTAAATGGGAGGGACTTGTACTAGATTAATAGTCATCAAAGGAATTCATGGCTTGGCTAAATGATTTGTTTGGTAGTGCACTACTTGAATGAGGTATAGTGACCCATTTTTTGGGTTTCATGGGAGGTATGAGTTGATTATTGATTTATTTTTTTAAAATAGAATGATTAAAATTTAAATATAAAATTTCAAATTAAATAAATGTTTTAAACTGTGGTTTTAATATAATGTAATGTTTTAACCCTTAACATGAGATTTTAGATGATGGGTGATTTTAGAATTATATGTTTAACAATGAAAATATTTTTTTTGAATGGTATTAGATTTGTATTTTAAATAATGTAAGTGTTTTTTTGATAAGTTTTTATTGGATTTTAGTCATGGTACTTTGATGTAAAATGTGTCATACAATGCAATATTGATGGTTTATAAAAATATAGGGTTGGAAGGGTGTTTTCTATAAATTAAAGAAAACATGTTTATGATGAATGGCTTGTTCTAATTGACCATGAGTGGGGAATGATCTATTTTCAAAACATGTATTATTGTATTGTATAACTTGATTGATATTCACATTGAATGAATTATTCTATTATGTGCTTCTTTGAAAACAAGAAATAAAATTTACATTATGTGATGGTTTAGTTACACTAAGATGAAATATATAGTGTTTTATTCACTACAATTATATTCTAATAAACTTTGATGGTTTTTTTGGAATCATGATAGGGTCGTGGTTTATTTAGATTTCCCAGTATCTTAGTGTTGAGTTGAGGGATTCCAGTAGGAATTCAATGGGAGATCACACAAAAGTTGTGATCAAGACATGGATGACCTCAAAAAATATAATGCATTTTACATTGAAAGGTAAATGAGTGTTTGAGTTCATCATATTCCTTATGTAAAATGTTTTACATTTTATGTGTAGGAACCCATGTAATTTATTTTGGTTGACAAGTCTAGGTTTGGAAAGATATTATCAATATTGTTTCGATCATCGACTAGCGATGATATCATGAGATGAGAGAATATTTTATTCCATATAGTGTAGTTATATTTTTTCAATTTTATATAGACTGATTGGGAACATATCTAATGAGGTAGTGATACTTTTTTGATGAAACTAAGATATTGAGGTGATTTATTGGATGAAAATAGGAATTTTTATTAGATTGGTAAGAATGAATTGTTATTTTTTTATCTCACCTAAACGTTTTATATTTATCAAATTTTTATTTATCCATATGAATGATATAATACTCCACATGGGTATTTGGACATGGAATAACAACTAATGATTCTCTAGGTGAGAGGGTGGTGGGTAGTTGCTAGAATTTTATATCTTCGTAAGATGATTCAAACTGACATTCTCTAGAGATCCATTTATAATAATATGATGGTCATAAATAACTATATGATGAATTTGATGTTGAAATTGTTATTAATTCCCTGGGATTAGAGTATATAGAAAAGGATATAATATTTATTAGTAGAGAAATTTCTTATGATCATATATTTTATAGGGGATAAACATTGAGGTGAGTTCATGATAGTATGGATGGTAGTTCTAGAGAGGACAAGTGGGGTGAGATGGGGCATGGAATAAGATATGGAATCTCTCTTAATTTATATAGTTGGGCCCTATTCCTTATTTTAACATTTTTTTATTATGGGATCACTTTTATTATATTATTTGATTCTTTGTATCCTATTTAGATTCCCTTATTTTTTCGTTAATGTATAAAATTTTTCATTGATGGTTAGTTCCAATTTAATGGTCCATTGTTATATTATTTTATGAATTTTTACATCCCATGATATTTCATATTTTGTATATTTACTAATAGTGATAGGATTGATGGTTTAGGTGGGGATATATTGAGTATGATCCCTTATGAATATGAAGTGAGACCCTTGAATGAAAATTCTTATTAGGATGATAGTTTTTTGCGGTATTACTCATTAGAGTATGACAATATGAATGTCAAGAGAAATGGTTATATTGGTATTAATCTATAATTTGGTTGTAATGTTCTATATTATGAGGGTTTGTGATTCTCTTTCTCCATAGTTACACACATGTATAATAATTTTATATGTGAATGAATGGTGTATATTTTTGGGTGGGTTAGTTATAACTCACTATGGACTTGTAGATATTTTTAATTGATCACAAACACTTAATGAGTTGATATTAGTGGGGTAATACCACTAGGTCATTTGAATAAACCCTAATTGAAAACAAAAAATGGGTTTTTATTTATGAGGGTAGAACTCCATGGTTCATTTTATATACAATTATTAGCTTAGGGATGAAATAATGGATGAAGATGAGCTATGTTATGGATCCTGATCATTTAGTATATTAATATTAAGTTACTCCACAAGCCATTATATTTATTTATTTATTTATTTTTTTGAATATATATCATTTATGGGGGGTAAATTATTTGTAATTTGTTTTATTCAATATTTTTTATACCACTAGACTGTGATTTTATTTATTTTTATTTATATAAAAAAGATTATTTTATTTTTTATACCAGATTATGGGATTAATTTATCAGATATCTATTTTTTCACCACGTTTTGTGTATGTTAGGTTAAGGGACATGTCATGTAAAATTCTTGGTTGGTTCTAGATTGATATTTATAGGTTATCCTCAAAGAAATAATATTTTCATTATTTTTTAAACCCTCATCACTAGCTGGTAGCCTTTGTTGAATGAGGAGGAAAATTAGAGGACATTTAGTGACCAAGATTAATTATCATTTGTGTGAATTAGGTCTATAGTGTTAATAATGGTATTATATTGTTAGTTTGGATTGGTATAGAGTTATTTAAAGGTATTGATATGATTTAGAACATGTGTGTTATTTTCCAACATGAATATTATTAAAACCTAATTTTCTATAAGATATTCATTTTTAGTATTTTAAACTCTAGGTATGAGTGGGGGTTTTGTTTATTAAATATTTGTATATAATTAAAAATACATGGGATAAATCATAGGGATCCATGAGAATTGAGTTAATTTATTTTTTTTATGTATTATTATAGTAGAATTCATAGGGAATTGTACACATGCTTGAGGGCTATGTTAATTAATATACTATCTTGATAAGTTTGAATATTTATTAAAAGTAATAAATAATATATTCAATATTTTCCAAATTTGATTATTTTTGGAAATGTAATTAATTTGGATAATATGGTTACCAATTTGATGTGATTGACTTACTGTAATTTCTCATCTCCCATATGGAAATAAATTAGGTTTTATAAGAATGATTTTTTAAGATATAACTTTTGTGATCAAACAAAACCTATGAAAATAATATTTTATAATCTATTTCACTTGAAAGGGTTTAGAAACCAGTGATTTTTAAATGTAACTAGGCTTCTCTGATTTTAGGTTAAAAAAACATTGTAAAATTCTATTATAACTGGATATTAAAATTTTAATAAAATTGGTTTTTCTAAATTGAAATAGTTTTAAGGGAATAACACTAATGAGTTTTGAGATTTTAATATTTTTGGATTTTAAATGAAACCATTATATGATAAGGGGTGTTTGAATAACAAGGGAGTGTTTTCTGGGTGTATGTGGTTGGATGGCTCTTAAAATTGGAAACCAATGTATATGTAACCAATATTCGTGGATAAAAAAAAGACTTAGAATAGTCTATGAGATTTGAAATTGTTATATTGACTAATAATGACAAACCCCATTTTATATGTTGTCTTGAATTAAGTTTAGTGATAAGTGAAGTACTATATTAATATTATTTTGAGCAAGTAATGAGTAGTTGGAAATTAGAATTGTTAGTTTCATAGTTTTTACAATGTTGAGTATGTGTTTTGTAAGATAATTATTTAGTGATAATAATCCTAAATATTTTTTTTGTAGTCAATTATTATAGGAGGAGTTACACAAGGTATGGAATGAATTGATTATTGGAATTATGGGTGTTTCCACACAAAATCTTGATGCCATTATAATATACATTAGTAAGATACGTGGTTAATTAGAATTGGGCTGCAAGAGTGTATATAAAAAATAAAATGATACAAGATATGAGATGAATAGTATAGAGTATGAGATGGAATTTTATTGAGTAGATTGTATTGGATTTTATAAAACCTGATTTTTAGATATTTAGAGCTATATAACATTGGTGTGATTATTTTTATAGGATTGAACTCGATACTTTGATAATGAGTTGGTTACCAGGACATATTAAGATATATTGGCTAAGGAATAGCTTAGATTTTTTGGGGAAAATTGTTATATTGGTCATGTTAAATGCTCTATGTTACCGATATTTAGTATAATTAAGTGTAATTTGGATTTTAGTTGAGTTAAATCAAAGTGATATTTAGTTTTTTAATTTCGAGAGAGAGGGAGGATGGTTTAGTGTCCCGGGGGTTTAGCATGGTCAAATTCACTGCAAATCCATAAGGATGAGTTTTTTAGTGTTTAATAGAAATATAGATTTCATTATATGGCTAGAGAAGTGACTGAGTACCTTAAATGTTTGAAATGGGTACCCAGTGGATAAACATTAGGATACCACATGGTTTGTCTAATAGGTGACAATTGTTATACAATTGAGTACCTAGTGTTCCACTAGGTACCTAGTGGCAGACTACTAAGAACTCGATGGTACCCATAACCCATTTCAAATAGTTATAAAGGGTATTTTGGTATTTTAATTAAAACCCCACTCAAGGTTTCCTTCGTTTATCTCATTGACTATGATTTTGCATCCTTCCCTTATTACTATTATAGTCTCATACTTACCCCCTTGATCAAGGGATCTTTGTTGAGATTAGGTTCATCGATATGAGGTATCACCACTAATTTATTCATTGTATATTATTCCCCTTCCTCCTTATATAATTTGGTTTTATCTATGCTAGGTATTATAATTTTATTTAACCAAATCATTGAAATAAATACTTTATGATGGGTATTACATATACAATGGATATAGGGGATAAATATTGGATAATTAATATATTTCGTCATCATTTTGGTAGAGGTATATCACCTGATAATTATCATTTTGGTTTTATTTATTTTTGGGCAAATTAGACCAGTAAATCAATATGATACATTAAGGTTTTTTCTTAAAAAAATCATGAGAGTCATCTATAATTGACTTATACCTTGTTTATTAGTATTCTAATGTTTTTATACCACAAGCTGAGTTTTTAATTGGTCAATTCACATTTGTAATTATTATATTGAATTTGTTAGATTATATATTTTTTAAATTCTTCATAATACAGGTTTTAATTTCCATCAACGCTGGATAATATGTGGTTGGATAAATAATTGAAATGTTATATGAGGTAGGTTTAATTTGCTCATTGAGTGTAGTTATTGTTTAGATCAGGTTGGTTTGAATGTTGATTTTATCATGTTCATGTGATATTATTAATTTTTAACAACATGTTTGTGTGACATTTTATTAATATATAAAATGGGATAGACTTTTGTCAATTTTATAATCTCTAAAGGACTATATATCTTGGATAAGTATTTCATTTATTAGTACTTTAGTTAAACGAGATATGGTGAACCATGTTATGGTTTTCATGGAAGGTGTGAGTTAATTATTAGTGATATTTTTATAAAATGAAATGGCTGAAATTAAAAAAAATTATACTAAATATTTTTGTTGAGGTGAGGTTTTAATGGAAAGAATTTATTTGACCTTTAAAATTATATTTTAAAAATGTCTGATTTTAGAATAGGATTTTAAAGGAAACAATATTTTAAATTAATATTTTTTAATTCGGATTTTTTAATGTGGTTGAATCTATATTCTTATTTTTATCATATTTTTTATATGTTCATTCAGTTTGTAAGGTATCATATGATTTATTTTTAATGGGTTATAAAATTAAATGTTTTGAAGGGTGTTTTATATAAATTAAATAGGACATATTTTGATGAAAGGGTTGGTCTGAATAGCCTCATATGGATGCTTACCTATTTTCAAAACATTTATTTTTTTTTGATATATCATGATTTTTGTTTACCTTTTATGAATTATTATCTTGTATGATGATTTATATTCTATATGTAAAACCTTCCTCTATGTGATTGTTTGGTTATACATGGTTGTGATGTCTATGATCTCTTTTATTGGATGTATATGAGTTTTGAGAAGAAGATCATGTAAATATTATATATGTAAAAGATAATAATGCTTTAATGGACGAAGATACATGAAATACCATCATTATAACTAAATGGACTAGGCATGGAATATTTCATAGTGTAATATAATCTTGGGAATAAACATTAATAAATCATATGTATCAGTAGGTGTTAGATTATTATGTAAAAAATGACATGGATATCATATGGGGAACCTAATTCTATAATTTGTTTGGTTGTGGAGTGTCTTGTGATTATTAATAAATTAAATTTTTTTAATGTTTTTTTATTAAATTATTTGTCATGGGATGTTTCCTTTTGTAAAGATTAAGTATTTGGGGTCCATGTGAAAGAATATGGTTAAGACAGTTGGAACTATTCCATTGGTCCTTTAGGAAAAACTTATCCATTGTGTAATATTTATATAAAATATTGGGATCTATGTGTAGATAATATTTCGACCCATGGATCTTGTCCATTGGTCTAATAGGAATACCTTATATACTTATTTCAACCCTGTGTATCTATAAATAAATTAAGCTATGCAGAAGAGAAAAATAGTTATAGAAAAGGAAATTTTTGGACATTTTTGATAATAATATTATTTATTTTCAAATACTTTAAGTGTTCCTCATGTTCTCCACTACATTATTATTACCTTTTCTTTTCATTTGTTTCATAACATCTTTTGTTGTTTTACATCTGTCATGATTTTACTCTTTGTATTACTTCCTTGGTTAAAACATAAACCTTGGAACTTCTCACTAAATGTATATTCTATTTATAGACCTTAGATATCTCTATCTTGGTTTATGGAGTGTATTATCTATGGTTTCATCCTTATAAGTATCCTATAAATAAGATATTTTGTATATAGAATACTTTTTAGTTATTTTTCCATTATGGTTTCTCTTTGAGTGTTGTTACTGGTGTCATGGGTTATAATTTTATTCTAAAAATCATTATTTAAATATGTGAAGGTGGTTAGGAGAGATATACATGAAAAAGACATATTCCTAATTTCATATGAAAAATATACAGAATCATTGAAATTACTTTGCAATAATATTTACATAATTAACCTAAATCCCTATCTAACGTCAATATCATTGTTGAAATTCTTGTCGAACATTATATTTCCACTCACGGTGTCCTAATTAAATATTTTAGAAAATGGAAATATGGTATACAACATTAAGGATAAAGACCATATTTTATTTATTTATGTTCATATAATGACTACACTAGATCAGATAGTGATGATGAGAAGCCTAAAAAATATGGATGTATAAGAAACATATGCCTTTGTAGATTCTTAAAGAGAGATACCGTTATAGTGAGCTTTATTTATGATGAGAGATTGTTATTGTATTGGACCATATGATGGGAAATCCGAGGAAAAAATCTTTGAATCTTTTTATATAATGATCGATTGTAGGTGTTTGAATATTTAACAATCATTCACATCAAGTTCACTATTCTTATTTAGAACACACATGTGACAGGTCGGTTTCCAATGGGGCTTGTTCGTGGAACCAAAAACACGCAAAAGTTATCATATCCATGATGTTTCATGTAACTAATTTCCAAAGGAAGGTACTCATTAGATAACTTGGTCTATGATACTTATGAAATAAAATTGTACTGGAGGATGGGATTTAGGGATGATCACACCATTTTTGAGGGAACTATATCCTGATTCAAGACTCTCTTATAGATTTAAGATATGTTTCTGAATCCTTTTTTATTCCCAAGTATAACATGGATCACCCTGAATTGACAATTAATTGTACGCATTTGTTTGGAATATTTTTTATTTATCCGAGGTTCTAAATTTATGGGGATATTTCTAGGTGTCTTAGGTTATCCACCAATGGTACTCTTTTACTAATGGAGAAGAGATTCTTTTATCATTCATTGGGAGGATGCTAGTTTGGACCCACATGGTGAGGAGCTTTAGATTTTTCTATCATGTACGGAGACGAAAGTTGTTTTGATGTCGGTATTAGGCCCACAATAATGGTTTCCTCTATATCATTGAGAAAGGAATCTGAAACCACAAAGTATGTTTCCACTAAATAGGACACATCACCTTTTAAGGTTGTGTCATGAGGACCCATCCATGCAGTTTAACATCATGTGATAAAGATGTGTAAGCAAAAGATGTCTAGACAAGGATGGTGTGGGACTTACATCGAGGTAGCCCATGGGACCAGAGAGATATGTGGTCTTCTGGATGGGGGAATGATATTACTAAGGATATGACTTTATAAGACTATTGAAAAGGGACCCAAAAGGTATGTGACCCTCCGGTTCAGATATGACCATACTGGGAAGGTGTCCCAGAGAACATTTGGGTTAATTTATTTGTTAGATTTGGACCTGAAGGAGGATTTCAATGAAACCCAGTTAGTTTTGACTCATATCACACATAGTTCGGAAGGGTTCGGTATTAAACCTATAGGGGAGGCCCATTTGAATTAAGGGTGGGGCTTACACCTATGGAATAGTCCCAATGGAGGTTTGAAATCATGTGGATTTTTTTCCCTAATGAACACTAATCCCATGTGATTCAAGATATGTGTGAACAACAATAG
This sequence comes from Viscum album, assembly GCA_963277665.1. Lineage (NCBI taxonomy): Eukaryota > Viridiplantae > Streptophyta > Magnoliopsida > Santalales > Viscaceae > Viscum > Viscum album. The sequence continues at coordinate 516,943 of CAUJRU010000333.1, read as the reverse complement.
AAAAGAGTAGATATGAAAATCACATTATCCACTTTTTTCTTCCAATGGTCCTATTCTAGAGCCCAAAGGGAGAGGGAGAGGGTTTTGAGTTTTCCTGTCTCCTCTCTTATTTAGGTAAACTAGATTGTTTGATCTAGTGATCTATCTAGCTATCCCATGATCCATAGAAGAGGGAAAAAAGTTCCTTCTCCCGCAATAAATACTAGAGGCTTAATCCAATTGGGATTCCCTAGTGGTTTCAGGGGAATAAAGGAGGATAGGGAACTATGACTTAAAGTAAAAGTTAAGTGTGATCCCCTCTTTCCCCACACAAAATGGGGAGGTCCATGTGAGAACCCTTAAGTTCATAACCGTCATTACCATGAGAATATAGACTTTAAAACATTCCAAGGGTCCACCTTGACATGGTGGCTACCACCAGGACATTGCTTACCATAATTATGTATACTTGAGAGTACACACTAATGTTCCCAATTTTCTGATCGTATATGTTAGTTGGATTTGGAAGGGGCCTTGGCCTGATGTTATTGGATTGGTCTGTAGAGGGTCCAATGTGGGGCCTAATGGTATGATAGAAGGATGCAATAGGATCTATAGAGTAGAAAACCCTAGGATGCTCAATTCCGTATTGAAAGTTCTTGTACAAGATGAGGTTCTCTTTCTATAATGGTGAGGGTAATATATGAATATCATTTTTCTATGTGGCCCAATGTTCCTCCCACATAGTGTTTTTTTATGCGGGAATGGGTTCCACATGTGTAGCATTTTTCTATGCGGGTTCAAGTTCCTCCCGTATGGTGTTTTTCTATGAGATGAATAGATCCCTACACATATATTATAGATACATGGGATGAGGTTATGCAAAAGGTCCATCTAATTATTCTCTACGTTTTAATTTCATTGAAGTAGTATTGGTTTTGTAGACACTAGATGAATTTAGTTTCTTCCTTAACATCAGGTGGTGGGTTTACCTATTGGTAATCTAGGCCCTTTCCCAATTCTTATCTATGTATCAGCTCTAGCATTTTCTCCCGTTCCTTTTTCCTTTATTTTTTTCTCAGTTACCATCCAGATAATTTTTAGAAGAATAGAGGAACTAGATACTGGGATGGCCGGTCATCCATATTAGTCCATGGGGTTTTGTTTGTAGGATCCCAGAAAGGATGCCCCATCCCACAAACAATTACATTCATTGGAGATGTAAAATAACATTATCCCTCAAAAATGATTTTGTTTGTTTGCAGAAACGATCATTTATGGTGAAAAAAAAATCACCACATGGTCCAAAAATGGCTTGATTTAGATAGGAGGGGTTGGTGGTAACTTCTCATCCCGTGGTTGATTTCGTTTGTGGGGTGATTCATGGAGTGGTAGAACAAAATACAGAGCGATGATCAACGCAGTTATTTTTACTACTCATACCCTTTACTTTCTTTGTGTATTTTATTCATTTGATCATTTCCTGCAAAATCCCTTTGGTATTTGTTTTTTCCTTTTCAAAATTCATGTAATTATTTTCTTCTTACATGTGGATATTTTAGGACCCAACAACCCTATAGTTTCTTTTCTAACAAACTAGGGGTACGAAAGTTTATTTTTATATTTTTACACTTGGGAAATTCAGTGGCCGAAAAAATATATACCATAAAAAAAATGTTCCATCCTAATAATTTTCCCAATTAAGAACTTGATAAGAAAAATTATACTCACTCATTGAAGAAATAGACACCAAGAAGATGATAACTGAGTGAATTGATCCATTCCCTTTGATGATTAGAAGAAATAATGAATAGGTACATCAAAAATGCTATGGATCAGAATATGATCTTACAAAATTTGGAAGAAATATTGATAAAGATAATCAAAATTATGAAGTATTTTTGGTAGATTCGAACCTTCAATGATATCAATTATTGTGAAAAATAGATTCCTTACATCATGATATATTCCAGCTTTCACATTTAATGAATTCCAATAACCCCGAACTTTCCAGGAAATAAGTAGAACTTAGGCACCTAAAATCTCAAATACACTATTTAAAATCATCCACAGCAGAAACCTTATCTAAAACCTATTTCATAATTCCCTGTGATCTTTATGAGCTATTCAATACCACTACCATCCTTCTCCTCAAGTAAGAAAAACATTTTTTTAATAATTTTAAATTTTCACCAATGATAGAACAATACCAAAAATAACCAAATATAATTTAAAATTAAATATTACCATGTATGAAATAAATTATTCTACACCTATAGAAGATTATCCTAGATAACTATATCCCCCTGCACATCTATGTGTGGAAGGTTTTATAACTTAATATATGATGAAAAATCCTATTAGTGAATTTATTCTTCAATACTTTAGAAAAATTATTTAGAATAAGGTGATGCATTCAAAGATTGATACATACTTATGGGTTCGATTATTTGACTCAGAAGAAGAATACATTTCCATTCTTGGAGACATGTCTGATGAAGAATAAATTGGAGTTGATAGAGTCCTTTTGGATGATTCCACTAATGGTCTTGAGGTTGATAAACGTAATAAAATTTCTCCTCAAGATTATTTTTACTAACAAACCATCAGGTGAATATCATATTATATTTTATATTGTCCATATACATCCATCTAAATAGAGGGATAATATCATTAAGATATATGCACGGTTTACTATAAAGTTACTGCATCTTTAGGAAACTATCAAATTAGAGATTAGTAAATTTGTTATAACATTACATGATCGACTCCAAATACGTTGGTTATATCTTGGTGTGTATAAAAAACACTAGATAAAAGATATCCCTAGGATTGATGCATTGATCATGGTGATTTATAAAGGATTTATTGGTAATTATGGCCATTATACTTGGTAAATAATAGAAGATTATACTATAGTGAAGTGATGTTTATTCAAAAGGAATGCCTTTAGAATTATTATAATCAAATGTCTAAAATGTAGTATTTTTTGGGGACATTTATTAGGTTAAAATAAAACAAGATTATGTAAAGTATTTTCTAATCTCTCTTAGAGAAAAAACCTATCCCAAACCTACCCAGGTCAACCCTAAACTGCTCAACCGATCTAGCTTGTGATAAGTCTTAGGAGGCATTACCAATCTTGTGGGACTTGAAACTAGTGTTGGGAATCAGATAGAACTAAGTTGATACTGATTTACCACATAAAATACTGATAAATAAACAAGAATAAAATTAAAAAAATAGTTATCTATGAAAAAATTAATAAAACAAAACGACTGAGCATACCTCCAAGTGACCTCATGGGGCACCACAAATCCCAGAACCATGCTCACTCTAAGAGTAATCTTGAAATAGAAGAACCAGAAACTAAAGAAGGTAATACTAGCATGGTACCAAGATGCTTAATAGGGATCCAAAAAGAACCACACCATAATACATAACATTAAATTCAAAACCATATCATTCTTGTTTAAAATATCTTTTTTTTAATAAGGATTTCATTTTTGTTTTAAATCAAGTAACATGCTAATAATTTAATAAGAACCATTTTTCTATCCTTTTTCCAAAATGGGTTCAAAAGAAAGAATGGTTCTCTAATAAATCATTTTAAAAAGAAGAACATGTAGTGAAGGAAATAACCTAGTGAAAAAAAGTAGTTGAAAACAGAGAACATGTAAATAAGAGATGATATAAGTACTCTAAGTGGATACATAACTATTGAATTGATTTTATTAAAACTTTACCAAATACGGAAAAATAGAATACATGTGAATCAAATATCATGGGATATACCAAGATAGAAAGTGAATAGAAAATAGAAATACATGGTTTAGAATCCATCTAACATCTTATCTATGTGATCCATAGCCAATAACCAACCTTACATCTCTCAACTAGCCTCACTAGTGGTACTGACCAAATGGCCTTTCCCCACCATGGGGATCTAGTCCATCTAAGCATGACTAAATAAAAAAATATCACTCAACTCCATCTAGATTTCATAAGATTCAATGATATTATTGTAAAGGATAAGTGAGGAGGTCATCACAGGCTTGACACTAACATGGGTGCCAATGTTCATTCCTTTCCCACTTCCTGACACCATCCATGCAGAGACCCTATCTGAATAGAGGACACCTATAGGGGTTCCCATTATATAGAAAATGTTTTGATGGTGGCAACCGAGATTACACATCATGAGAGTTCAAAACCATTTTCAAAGAAGTAATTAATGTATCTAAACAATCCCTACCACTTTTAATGAATCATAATTTATAAAACCAATTGAACTTTAAAAATAATTTTCATTTTCCAATACAATTTTTAAAGTATATATTAAAAATAAATAAACACATTGCAATTTAAGGTAAATTATATGATATGAATATTAATTACCATTTATATGTTCAAAAACTGATTGTCATTGCATATACATACCACATAATAATAATTTTTTTAAAACACTTACGAAATCAAGTAATTCAAATTAAAGGCTCGTACATATGGAACCTTCCTCAATACACATTATTTTTTTGTCAATAACTACTCAAATATTATCTTTTTTACATGAACTCATATCCAACTTCACATATATATAATAAAACGTATCTCCAATGTAAAAATTCACATGTATATGAAAATAAATAAATGGTCCCTTATATATATGCCTATACTGGTATATACCCATTTACACTTACACATTTTCACATTTTTCATATGTATATGTATAATAACACCTAGCCCCAATATATATATTATTACTTCCATTAGTGAATACATATAAAGGGAGAACATATATATATATATATTCCTACATATGAATACACATGTAAGTAATATTTTACAACGGTGGCTTGAATCCACCTCAACGAGGGCCAAAACACACTAAAAAATATAGGGAACCCAAAAATCACAGAATACCTAATTAAAATTATTCCAAATAATAAAAACAAAAGTAAAAGTACAAAATTTTTATGTATAACTCATTGAATTTGACAATGGTGTATAGAATTGGAACAACAAGACCCAAAGACCCTAGACATCATGAAGAAATAAGAGAAACACCCAAAAATTAGGTTGGGGTGTATCATAGGTGCACACACCACAAGTAAGAGAAAGATAACCACGAAATAGAACTAGGAGGAGGAGGAGGAGGAATAGGAGAGGAGAGGGAACTCACCAAAGTTTATCACAAAAGAAATCAACTTGAAAATAATATATTATAAGAAGTGTGGAGGAGGTGTTGGCACACATATGGGGAGCCCCTTCGACTGGGGTGTCGTGAACCAGGGGGAGGGGTGAAGAATCCCTTAAAGGGGGTTTAATAAATAATATTAATAATAAAAATAATATTTATAACAATAATAAAAAAAATGAAAATAGAAATAAAAATAACAATATTTAGAATAATAATAACAATATTATTATTATTAAAACTTATTTTCTCTCTCTGTTTTTTAAAGACCTGGCAGGCCACATGATTTGGAGGAACAGTCTTATAGAACATGAAATAACTATGCAGAACCTATTTCTAAGAGAAAAAATGGGCCACATAGTTTACATGGAGGATCACACACCCATTATCCTAGCTGTGCACCCTAGATATTGACACTTTATAGGCCGTACAATTTTTACTAAGTTGGTGCATAGTTTCTCCTAACAGTGCACCAACCATGTGCCTTCTATCTGCCAAAAAATAAAAGCGTTTCCCAAAAAAATACCTGGGAAAAATACATAATAATATTAATACCAATATAAATAAATTATTATATAAGAAATGGGTTTGAGTGTGAAAATTACCCCCATTATTAGCACTTTATTTCCCTAGAAACTCCCAAAAGACTCGATTGATCAAGGTACGAGGCAATGATGCAAGGAAATTGAAAAAAAAATGCCCAATACCTGAGGATTGAAAAATGATAACTAACTTTACCCCAAAACCTAAAACATGAAGATCATAAAAGAAGCAGGAAAGACCATTCTCAATTAACTAACTTTCTATCCAAGGAAACTACTCACAAGGCTCAAGGGCTCGAAATGGAAAATGATGGGACAAAGATTAATGGACTCATATCTCCAAATTTGACATCAAAACAAGGAAGAGTCTGAAACCTGAAATAATTATCAACAAAAGAATCCCACCATGGTCTATTTGGGATATCTCCGATCATACATCACATGAACCAATATTCATGTTAACCAACTACCATGATCAAGGTACTACAACGAAGAAATAAAGAAACACACTAGAGACAAGATTCAAAATTCCCCTTGAGAGAACACAAATTTTGTATACAAAGTTCAAACATGTTTTTTTACATTGTGGTCTCCACACTATTTTAGGACTCATAAAATATCTTAATTTACTATGTTAAAACCACTAACAAATCTGGAGAAAAATTTTAACAATGGTGTGAACTCTTTAATTCCTATGTCATACCCAACCATCTTATGAGAAGACACCAACAGGACCCATATTGGGTCTCCCCACCAGTATAAAACTGACTAATGAGGTGATTCAACTATTAGGAAAACTTAATAGACTACCATTCACACAGAAAGGCCCTAACCATGGAAACTCAAACCAATAACTGAACCAGATCATGTTTCATAATTTCAAAATATTAGAGCATATCCAAATCGGCGTCACTTGAAACCAAAACCACTCCAAAAAAATGATAAAAACACAAATTTTCCCATCTACAAGGAACGAAAATAAGGGTCCCTAAAGAAAAAAGGCCACAAAAATCTCTATATAAGACGTTTCCAAAACAGAAAGCCACTACAAGGGGATAATTAACTGGTTTCCACTCCAATGACAGAGACAGTTAGTTAAGTCAATATCCACCACACCTGGAATCATCATTACGACATGAAAAGCCTCACTCCAAAGCATATAGATTGAGACATAATGTCTTAAAACATCTACTGCCCCATATTTAGGAGTTGATGATATTCAACTCAAACCTTCTATTTCGGTATTAAGACTTACAAAACCCACTTCTAGTGACCTAAAAGGTCATGTTGAATAGAAAGTCTTTTCATAATCCACTAAAAATGAGGTATTATCCTCTTTCAATGGACAAGGGTGGAAAAACATCCAAAAAGACTCGGTTGTGGTCCAATGTCTACAAGGGATCTGACTCCACCACTCAATCCAGAGTCTGTGTAGAATCATCAAGGGGAATACCCAAATAAAAACTTATTTATATTTTCCTCAAAGACTATAACCACCTCAATTTTGACAAGACAAAACCACTAAAAGATCACCAACACTGATTCTTAAAACTGACCATTAGATAGATAACTAAGATGTCACTTCATAGACCAACCATCTAATCATTTTAATGGGACTATTCTAAGGAAAACACTAAAAACTTGAAACATATAACCATCTTAAAGGACATCACAAATCAAATATCCACATTTCAATCAAAAATCGACAACCCAAACTCCACACAACATTTCAATCCCACCCCAAAAACATCAAATCCAAATTCCAAAAAGGAAAACCCCAAACATAAAAGGTAACATCAAATGAAGACCACTTTTTATAACATGAAAATCCCTTTTTTGGAAATCCATTTTCAGAGAAATTAACAAGACTTACGAACCAAACACCCTCCATTAGTATTCTATTAATCCTTATGCACACAAATATATATATATATAATTATTATTTCTCAATAACCCAATCCACACAAACCAATAACCATCCATTTCTCACACACGTCTATCCCTATATGTTTCTGTTCGTAGAAATACCAAGGGTTAAATTAAAGAATCAGAAACATCACTTTACAAAATTCTCTTTAAGATACCCCAACTAGTTTTATAATACAACATTTAGTATCAAAACATAACATATTTAGATTCCAACTCAATTTATTTACATATTTTCACTAAATGTTTCAGATTCCAATACATTTTCTATTGCATTTCAGATTCTCTTTTTAGAAAACCCTTCAGAATTCCAAAACGGTTTCCAAAACAATATCTATTTTCCAAAGAAAATTAAATTCTCAATAACATTAGGTTTTCATTGTGGAAATACAATTTCAATAAATAAATTACCATTTTTTCAAATCAAACATCATTCTAAAACCCAAATAAAGACACCCAAAAAATATCTCAAGCCACTACCAAGGAAAAAAATGCAACGTAGAAATCAAAAAACAAAAAATATGAACATCTAAAAAGACTAACCACTACGCACTTCATAGTAACATGGATTGGAAGTCTATGTACCAATTGGGTGAGTACATCAGAGGTTATTAGAGGTAGTTTCATGGTCTGAGCATGGTTTTCCAGACTATTCACAAAAACCACACACCCCTTTTAATTCATCCAAGATAACCATCAAATTATCAATAAGAACTAAAAAAATAATATTGAAATAAAAAACCTCAAAAAAATATAAGATAAAATCATTGTATTTGATTAAAATCTTTCAAATACAACCCTAGAAATTAAAGAGTCCTTCTAGATAGGTGGTGATCAAAAACTTACCCATGAATGACTAATTGAATTCCGATAATCCAAGATCCAAACTACCAAATATCCCCAAATAACAAGGTATAATTTCTCTATTACCCTTTTTTCACGAACTAACCAAGGAGATCCCTAAACCGGTCACCGAGTTAACCCATGACAAGGCCCAAGAGGCATTCTCAATCATCCTATGCTGGCAACTAGTGTTGGGCATCAGATAAAAATCAGGTGGGAACTATTTATCCCATAAAAAAGATAAATAAATAAGAATAAATTAAAATAACAATATGGATGATGAACATGAAATTAAAATAAATAGATATTAATACCTCCAAGTGACATCATGGGTCACCACCAGTCCAAAAACCACACTCACAATGAGAGTGATCCAAAACTAGATGAATCTGAAACTGAAGAAGATAATATAGGTGTGATAACTAAGATTCTTAGTAGGGGTTCCAAAATTACCATTCCCTAAGCCTTATCTTTATAATGAAAAACATATCATACTAGTTTGAAATACATATATTTAGAAAAGGTTATCATTTCCCATTTTAAAAAAGTAACACCCTTATAATTTAAAAAGATCTATTTTCATATCCTTTTTCCAAAATAGTTTCCAAAAATTAAAGGTTTTTCCATAAATCATTTTACAAAGAAGAACATACATTGAATGAAATACCCCAGTGAAAATAAGAACTGAAAAAATATTGAAAGTAAATAAGTGATGATATATGAACTACCAATCAAGATGTAACAGTTGAATTGATTTTATAAAAAAATTAAAAAAGGAATGTAAAATACATGTGAATCAGATATGCTAGGATATACCTAGACACAAATTGAAGAGACCCTAGACATACTCAATTTGGAATCCATCTTCCAGCCTATCGATGTGATCCATAGTCAATAACTGGCTTGAATGCTCTCGACTAGCCTCACTAGTGGCACTGCCCACATGGCCTTTCCCAACCGTGGGGATCTAGTCCTTCTAATTGGGATTAAATAGAAACCATCTTTCAACTCTCACTACGATGCCTAAGATCCCATGATAGTAGGATAAAGGATATGTGAGGATGGAATCACATGCTTGACACTAACATGGGTTCTAATATGCATGCCTTTTTCACTTCCCAACACTATCCATACAGATACCTCTCTAACTAGAGAACAACCATGGGGGTTCTCGTCATACAAAAAATGTTTAAGAGGTGCCAATCGGGCCTACATGAGATTTAAAAACAATTTGTTATGAAGTATTTAAGGGATCCAAATGGTACCTATCACTTTTAATGAAGGGTCATTTGGGAAAACAATCTAACACTGGAAATACTTTACATGTTCAATAAAAGGTTCAAAGAATATATTAAATTAAAAAATACATTACAGGTTTAGGTAAATTATGAAAAATTAATTAAATTACAATTTATAAATTCCACAACAAATATTTATAGAATATAATTTCCACATAATAATAAAAAATATTTTTTAAAATAGTCAATAAATCAGGTAATTCAAATAAAGGGCTAATACATAGGGAACCTACCTCAATACATGCTGCTATTTTTCTAATAGCCACTCGAATATTCCCTTTTCCACTTACCTGAAATTGAACTTTCACATATATATAAAGACAGCCAACACCAATGTACATATTTTTATATCCATGAATATAAACAAGGGGGTCCTTGTATATATTCCTATACATTCATATATCCCTTTACACTGAAACACTTATGCATTTTTCAAATATATATATATATATATATATATATATATATATATTTAAGAACACATATAGAAAATATATATATATATTCATACCTGCATGAATGAATATATATAAAGGGTAAAATTATATATGTATATGCCTACCTATACATACACATGTAAGTTTTCTTCGACAACGGTTGCTCGAATCCACCTCAATGAGGTCAAAAACACACCTCCAAAATATAAGGAACCAAAAAATCACAAACTACCTAATTAAAACTGGTATAAAGAATAAAAATGGAATAATAATTACCCTAATATGATGTTGAACTCATTACCTTCAATGACAGTGGATTGAACCAACCAGAACAGGACCCAAAGTCACTAAACATCAATAAAAAACATGAGAAATGACAACAAATCTAGTTAAGGTATACCCTTGGTATGCACACCCCACATAAGATAAAGACAACCAAGAAATATTGGAACAATATGAAATAGGAGGGGAGAAAGAAATAACCATAGATGATCACACCAGAAATCTTCTTAAAAATTAGACACTTGAGGGAGAGGGAGGTGGTGGTGGTGCACGTGTGGGGAGTCCCTTCAGATGAGGTGTCATGGAATTGGGGGGGGGGGGTTATAGGATGCGATGAGGGGGAGGGGGAGAAGAATCCCCTTAACGGGGATTAATAAGTAATAATACTATTATTAATTATTATAATAACATTTATAATAATAATAATAATAATAATAAATTTAATAATAATGATAATAACATTTATAATAATTATATTTTTATTATTATTACTATTAATAAAATCCCATTTTTTATCTTTTTTAAATGACCAAGAAAGACACATGGTTTGGTCACAAAGATTCCAAACCACGCGCTAACCATGTGGAACCTCTAACTAAGAGAAAAATGGGATTACACATTTTATCTATATGGGAATACAGTCATGTTCCTAGCCATGATCCTTGGACAATGTCGTGGTCTAGGACACATGGTTTTCACTTGGCTGGTGCATGGTTTCTTCTAACCTTGTGCTTTATATACATAATAAATCTGACATATTTCCTGAAAAACACCCAGAAAATCTATAGAATACAGGCAATACAAAAACAAATAAAATTTTGGAAATGTGTTAGTTAGGGGTGTGAAAATTAAATTTAACACCCCAAAATTGAAAAAGGGTTAATTGACTAAATTATATGAATCATGTAAACATGATAGATCTTTATTTTTGAGAGACTAATTGATTAGAACTCATAGTTAAACATTGTTGGCTTGGATTAGGGATAAGTATGGGTGACCTTCTTGGATGTTTCCCAAGGTATGTACGAGTGCGAAAAAAAACACTAGAAATAACATGTGTTGTTTCATGGGGACATTGATTAGTCAGATGACTTGTCCAAGCATGTGGGTGGGCCCTAGGGAGGAGACAACATTTCTGGGGGAAAATGGTGGTACCTGAAAGGCTAGGACTCAACGACCATGTTAAGGTGTGGTATATATGTTGTTAGTGGGGCCCAGTTGTTATATTTTTTATCAAAGGAGGAACCCATCCATAAGTTTGATGGGATTTCCCAGGTTGAGATATATTGTCCATAATGAGGGTTTTTTTCTCTAATGGGGGGGGGTAACTATAAGCCCCCAGATTGATAACGGGTTAAATGATTAAATGATATGAATCATGTAAACAAGGTACACCTTTTCTTTTCCAGAGCCTATATGATTAGAACTCCATTGTTATGATATCATGGATTGGATTAGTGATCAGGAATGGTGACATTATGGGATGTTTCTCAAGTTTTGTGAGAGTGGAGACAAAGCACACTAGAAAGAACATGATTTGGCTTACGAGGATAGTAATTTGTCTGATGACCTATTTGGGAATGTAGGTGGGTCCTAGAGAGGGTACCATGTGTTTGTGGGGAAACTAGTGGTACCTAGAAGTAAAGGACTCAACGACCATGTTAAGGCGGGGTGTTTGTGCTGTCGGCAGGACCTTGTTGATAAATTTGGTATCCAAGGTGGAACCCATTGATAAGTGTGATGGAATTACATAGTTTGAGTTATAGGGTCCATAATAAGGCTTTTTGTCTCTAATGAGGCAGTGGTGTGGGGAATGTTTCACCCAATAATGATAATGGGTTAAATGGAAAAATGATATAAATCGTGTCAAAAAGTGGTACCTTTCTTTTTGGTACCCAAACTAATTATAACTATATAGTTAATCATATTTGGTGTGTAATAGTGATGGGGATGGGTGACCTTCTAGGAATTTTCCAAAAGTGCATGAGTGTGTGAAAAAATAACACTAGAAAGACATAAGTTTGACTACAGAGACAATCATTAGTACGATGACCCATTCAATCATGTGGGAGGGCCCTAGGGAGGGGAACATATGTCTATGGGGAAACTGGTGGTACCTAGTAGACTAGGACCCAATGAACATTTTATGGTTGGGAGTGTATGCTTCTAGTAGGTCCCAATTATTAAAAAACCATATATCTTCAAAAGTTCATGAAAATTCAGTGAGGAGATGCCTCACTTGGGTAATAGTTCATTCACTTTATCATGAGTTTTTATGAACTCTACATCTCATATAAATTACTATGAATGATTTAATATGATTACATAATTCATTGATATTATTATGATTGATAAAAATTGAAATTTCAATATAGAAATGTATTGGTGGTACCTGGTAGGATAGGACTTGATGACCATGTTAAGGCATGGTGTATGTGATGTCAGTGGGGCCTAATTGTTTCAAAACCACATCTCTTAAAATGTTCAAGAAGATTCAATGAGAAGATTTATCACTTGGGTAACTATATATGTATTTCATCATGGTTTTTTGATAAACTCTAAAACCCATATAAATTAATCTTGAATATTAAAGAGGATAACATACTTATTTGATATTATTGTGATTGATAAAAATTAAAATCAAAATATGGAAATGAACATTGATGTGTTGGTTTTTATATAGGAAAATATTCCTCATGTATGTATTTTTTTTTGAGGGAATAAGAATGAAAAAAACTAAAGGTTCTTCTATAAAAAATCTCGACTAGGAATAAAAATGTTCACCAGGTGTTATAAATGTGGTTAAAATGGATATTTTTCTAAATAATGTCCTAACCAAAAGCTAGCTCGGATCACATCAATAAAATCTTAATTATTGGTTATTTTGATAGTAATGTTGTTGAAATTATTTTATCTGATGATGATGAAGCAATCAAAGGTACATGGTTAATTTTAGTTTAGAATTATTGAGATGGGTAGGATTGTGGGGGTCAAATCATATTTTCAGAAAATATATAAGACCAAAATTACATGTTTGAAAAAAGGATTTATAAAAAAGAAAAAATAACCTACATTAGAAATACATCATGGCATTTATGAAGATAAACTGAAAGTATTCTTTTAGAAAATTCCAAAACTACTCATTTTATTATTTTAAGGTGCATATAATTCATCGATTGATAATACAAGGCTTACCCTTCTCTGATTTTTATGCTCACTTATAGATTCTTTTTATCATATAATATTTATAAAAATTCCAACCACATGATTTATTTTATTTCCTTACCATTATCACAAGAATACATTTTTTAGGATAAATTTTGACTTAAGAATTCTTTATTTGGAGTTATGTGTGAGATTTTAACAAGAGGAGTAGTAAAATATATTTTTTGGTTTTCTATGTTTGGGGAGTTTTTTTGGTATGATACCCTCCAAATTTAAAAGTTTATGGAATAATAACTTCCATTTACTAATAGAGTTTTCATTATCCTCAAAATTGAAATCTATGTAATTTCTTTATAAGATGACCCTAATTTTGTTAACAAATATGGGGAAATGTTTTTTGCTCTCAATTTGGTCCTAATAAAATTTTAAATGAAATGCACTATAACATTATAAATTAACCAATACTGATCTTAATTACATTCTATTGTGTCTTTTAATTAATGATCAACTCATCTGGAAGATATGGGATGAAAAGGAACAGTTAGAAAAACCATATTACAGAGACATAGGGATTAATTTTATATATTCTCTGATTAGTTCCATTGGTACTATGACCATATTTATCAAACAATTATTTATCTCATCCCTCTGTAAATCTCTATAACATCCTCAGCTATCATCAGGATTTTATTATGGTTCTTACTATTGGTTAGTGGTTAGTATGATTACTCTTTTTGATCAAGGGAAAATCATATGTTTGTAGAGTATATTGTTTGACTAGGTGGAAGTGTTTTAATGACCATGTATGTAAAATATAGGAATGATTTACTAGATAATGAATCATGGAATAGCATAATTACATGTGAATGGACCAGACATGGAATATTTGTTGATTGAGCATCATGGAAAAATTAGATCATGTGGAGTAGAAAGTGGTGGAGTATCATGTCAGCATTTTCATACATACATTTCAAGGAATATACTTCTTCAAATTTATCATTGTTGTGATTATTTAATGGATTAATAATGTTTTTTATATTGATTTTTATTTACCAAACTATCATTCCTGGTTTTTTTCTTTTGTAAAGTCAAATTATTTGGGGTATATGTGGAGGGATAAGGTTGGGACACTTGGAACTAGGCCACTGGTCCTTTAGTATAACCTTATCCATTATGTAATATTAATTTAATATGTCAGTATCTATATGGAGATATGGTTGGGACATATAAATATTGGGACCACTTTGTGTATGAAGTTTTATTTATTGTCAGCATGTGTCAATACTAGTCAAAATGAAGGATTGATGATACATGGAGAATTGGGAAATTCTTCATGGTGATAAATCAGATGATTGTTGGACTGATCTAAAGTTCAAATAACTTGTGTCAAAGGTGACATCGTGTTTACAAAAATGAATTATCATCTATTTGAGCATGATTTAAGTACTTTGGGATTTATTTTCCAAAAATAAAATGAAGGTGAGGAAAAGAGAAGGAAGTGGAATGGGATTGTAATTTGAGGTGGTATCCATGTAGGAGCTTCATGTTCTAATGTGTCCACACAATTTTACACTAGTTAAGTATTTTTTATGTGGTTACTCAAAATATAGGGTAGCTAACCGACCCAATTGGCTTGCCTTGACCAAGGGTACAAGTGGGACTTAGGTCAACCACACCCAAGGAAATCCTGCTAGGCAAGCCCGCCTCATGCATGAGGGGCCGTGTGTAGGCCCATAGAAGCACACGGGGAAAAGCCTGTGTATATTTGGACCAAAACCCACAGAGGGTGGGCACAAAGCATTCCCACCGAGAACAAGGTACAAGGTGGTACCATGAGTGGAGAAGGAGTAATATAGCCGGTTACTGGGATGGTTTGATTGGTAAACCATAACAATTTTGTATCTCCATTTCGATGTGGGAAAAAGGAATTTGTTTACTGTTCATCATATAAAAATGTGGAAGTGATATTTTCCACACATCTTATTGATGCTCATGATCTAATTGCAGCCATTCATTCATCCACACCACGTGAAATTGAATTTGAGCCATCCAATTTCCTCATGACATAAACTATCCAGCACTCCCGTATTTAACGACCCATATTTTCTTAATGCCACTACTACTCCCCATATATGATGAAGAACCACAATCCAATCACCACAGATGATCATTTCATTATCATGAGTACCACTAGATTACACTGAGACCATGAATGCAACTTACGTTGTTCATCCATGTGATATATCAATGATGAAGGCTTGACTAAGGAAAATAAAGTTTCTGAGGCCATGTGGATAATTCAAGTGTGGATTTAAATGGAGATTTCATGTGATCACAATCACATGAATGAGATTTATACACTGTAATAAGGAACTTGAATTGAAAATGAAACTTTATGAAAGTCTCGATATATCTCAAACATGTGTTTGAAAATCTTTAAATGTCGAATCTCTCATGAATTCAAAGGATGATCTCCATAGAATATTGTGTGGAGATTTGAATGTGGAAAAGAAGATATCCTCATCTATAAAAGGAGATTCTCTGAATACGAAAATAAGATACTACTCCCCTTTTCCCATGATATCTAATTTCCAAAAACAACGCTTCCCCTCGAGCTTATGTTTTTAAAAGGGAAACAAAAGATCCACAATACTTATGGATCTACAGAGAGAGTATTCTGCAAGGCTTCAAAAAGTGTGGTGCACTCTCGATTGTGCTTCGTGAAGAAACACACTCTGAAAAGAAAAGGGACAACATACCACGTCTCCCATTCCATTGCAATGAAATGAGATCAATGAAACCTTTATGGTTCGTGAAGATCATCTGAGACTTTAAAGGCAGTTCTTGAGTCTCAAACTCCCACTACACTTCACAAAGCACCACATATCCTATGTGTAGAAGAACCATGCATTTCCTACACGAAGAAAAAGACATGTGACCCTTTAGTTTCATGAAGAAAAGGTGAGAATAACCTTCTGTTTTCATGATATATATATATATATATTCTATGAAAGGGTTAATTTTTGGTGAATAAGAAGATTTAAGAAGAAGGGATGTATATGATTGCATGCATATGTGAAAAAGTGAACCACTTGAAATTCCCTGAAACGCTCTTGATGCATATGATCTCATCAGGTTATATTAAAAAAAAGATTATTTGGTTACTTTTCATGATCATTCTTTCTTAATATTAAAGTTCGGTGTAATTAAGATAAACAAATATTAACTACACTAAGTAGAAAAGAAGAGAAGAAGAAAGAGAAGGAAGGGTGTGCCCACCCAAAGATCATTTATTATTTAGGGCATATTGATTCTAATGATTCCAAGTAAGATGATCCTCATTTATTAAATATGCACATCAGTGTTTTTTATTATATCCAAGAAAAGTAAGAATTTTTAGTGCATTCAATTATTGAACTAAAATAAAAAGAATGAAGAAGTTCTATTGCAGTTAGTTGTTTCACTAAAGAAGAAGAAAGAAGAAGAATTAGTGTAGTTGGTTTTGCACTAGAGAAGAAGAGAGAAGAATAAAGAAGAGTTTCTTTCATACTTCTTTCAAAGTAACCAAGTGAAGAGCACTAAAAGAAGATCAAGAGCAGAACCTACCTTATAAATAAGGGAGAAGAATCACTACAAGAAAAGTGCCTCATAGCGGCGGTTTAAAATGCCACTATATTATTCTGTGATGGTTTCCTAAAACAACCTCTATATTGGGTGTTGACATCCAACACGTGGTAGTTTCTTTAATTTAGTAATTTTTTTTGGGAAGTGTCATATTAAGAATATTTTTCATTGATTTTGGTGGTTTTAGAAATGGTTTTATCTGAAAAAATAGTATATATATCGGTGTTTTAAACCGTTGTTATTTTTTCAATTTCTTACATTAAACCACCATAAATGCCTCAAAAAATAATGTACATTTATTTAGCAGTGGTTTTAACCACCACTAAAAAGAGAATATCAAACTATATCAGTGGTTCAAACCATCCTGAAATATTATCCATTTCTTTAGCATCGGATTAAACTGCTGCTAAATGTAGACTTACAAACAAAAAAATGCAGTAGATTCTGCAGCCCTAGTACCAGTACGCTGGATGAAAAACCATGTGTAGAGAATATATAAATGAATAATCTAAACCATATAACAATGTTGAGTAGTCAACAATCTAACAATGTTTTAAAAAAACTATATACAAAGAACATATAACAAAATAATCTAAATTGTATCATCTCAACCATCTAGAAATGTTTCATAGGTCAAAATCTAGGACATTAAACTATATAGAACCAACGTCTGAGCTGTAAGCCTTCAAACTACAATGAAAAAACTTATATTATGTATCCCTGTTCCATCATAATAACGATGATTTATCCCTGTGCTTAGGATAACATTTTAAAAATAATTGGTTTTGACAACACTACTAATTGTTTTTAGTTTGGACATTATGTTTGATATAGATTAAGTTCTTAAACATGAATTGGTAAGATCGTCACATATGAATTTACAAGAAAACCTTTTCTATAACACATGTAATGTCATGGTTTTTTTTCATTTCAGGTTGATGATTAATATAAGTGTGTTATCCTCGTTTTGGAACCACATTAAATATTGGATGAATCATGTACCATGGAAAGATTTTATTTTAATAAAATGTTACCTAGGAAATTCCTAAGGGGGGAGAATGATGAGTATTATAGAAACTGTGTCCTTTCATGTAGAGGGACAGAATGGTAATGGACCAATTAGAAATTGTCAAATTTAATTCTTGAAACCGATGAGTTGGTACATTAAATATTTCATATCTCAAGCTTGGCGATGACTTTTAAAACATTGGTTTGAGTTTAAACTATTTCTATATGATAGATTCATGCTCTAGATAAATATGCTGGAGTGGATTGATTGATGATTCAGTGATCCATTTTTGAAAGGGAGATGAGACTTCCATCTATGGATCGTGTTAAATAAGATGTGAACTTTTTGGGGTGTAACCCTTTTAAGATATACCATAGAAGTACAATGAGGGTTGTAGGGTGTGCTGAGGTGGTTGACCCATTGTTGGACCTAGTCACACATCACAGAGAGACGCGACATCAAGGGTTAGTTCAAGGAAATTATAACTTGTTTTGATAGAGCATGTAGCAGAAGATCTAAATAGGACTATCAATATAATTTTTAAAAAATGTCAGGATGTTTTTATTTGTGGAACAGGAATGGGTAATTTTTAGAAACTTGGTGTAATCCTATTATAGATTCAGTCATTCACAATATATTGACACCATCTTAATTATGTTGCGAGAGGAGCTATATACTAAAATAAATAATTAAAACCAAAGCCTTTTTTTGGATGTAAGGAATCTATGGGTGGTTTACACAAGGATTGATTTATAGAAATCCTTATGATATGGATTATAAATGTCAAATATTGGAGGGTAACAATCGTGTGAGTGTTGAACCAGTTGTTGGATGATTGTTTGAGTTTTTCAATTTCTTGATAACTAGAACTGGGTATTATTGTATTCCACGGTGAATGACAGGTATTAGTTTGATTACATACATGGGAGAAGCTCGAGTCTAGCCATTAGGATTGGGATACAATTTGATTATCAAGGTGTGTTGGATCAGGAATGCACTAGAATGCTTTTTTGGAATGGTAACATAAATGAGGAAGATTTGGTAAGATCAATACATGTCACCAGAAGTTGGTTACAAGTAGTGCTGAGCATGCTCAAATTGATATTGGGGTACCTTGGATAAAAGGTGTCAAAATATGGCTTTAGATATGTCTACTATTAATTTTTAGTGTTATCTAAAAATACTTAATGAAAAGAAGATCAATATGAGTTATTCCTAAAAGTAGAATGTGGTCAGTGAGAAGCACTTTAGGCACATGGTGGGTTGAGGAAAGTGAATTTTAATGTTTTATGAGAGATTCTAAAGAAAAATATAGTGTGAACGATACAAGCATGGTCAGTTAGATTTCAACCATTTCAAACAAATTGAGGACCAGGGGTAATATCATCCTAAGTAACATACTAACTGTGTTTGGAGTACCATTAAAACATTGAGGTCTTGCATAAATTGTAAATTGTGATAGTGGGAGTATCGCAACTCGGAATTGACCATTAAAAATTAAAATTTATTTTGGATATATCTATATTCGAGTAGATAATAGGATTATTACATTATCATCACTCTTATATATAGGCTACCTCAATGTGCTCAAGCACATAGTGTTGTGGCTCCCAACTTGGATCTTCCTCATTTTCCAAAGTATTATTCTCTTATATAGTGATGGTGTTTATCCAAAATATGATCTTCTACCATCTAGGGCACATAAATAAAAGTATATCTGGTGAGAAGTGATCATTATCATGTTTTGAATGTGGTCAATGGTTGACCCTAAATTTTTGGGGGCCATCCTTGAATAACACTATTGCGGGGCTTGTGTCTCCAACTTGAAAAAAATGAATCAAATAAAAAAATTGTAGTTAGTCCAAAATACTAATATACACATCCTAAAATAAATCAAATGAAACTATTAAATATATCCATCTTCCATATGAAACATAAATTACTTCATACTCCACCAACTTCATACTTCACCAATTCTAGACTCACTACCTTGCTAAATCATCAAGCCATATCAAATTTCAATGCCTTTATCAAACATGGAGAATCATGAAAATATTAGGTCATGAAAATGTTAGGTGACTACTCTGTGCCACGCATGATACATGATACATGATATATGAACAAACCCTCTATTTCTATATTTTTCCAACATATCAACAAGACCTCTAATCACTATCTGATGATGAACACTGCTTGTCACCCTCTCTACTTCCATCTCTACTTCCTGCTACTAGAACCTGTAAGAAAATTATATTTGAAATTAAACAATGTTGTATATTTATATTTAAACATTAAACCAAACAATTTTTTTCAAACTAAATTATTTTGAAGTTGTGTTATTTAATTGCTCACCACTTGTCATCGATTCAATATCAACATAGACAGATTAAGTCGTCTTCTGTTATAAATTAACCAACACTTTCTGCAAAGAAGATATCTGAGTACCCTATTCCTAAATTGTTTTTTTCATAGAAACATAATCTCTCTGAGAATCTCTACTACAACTAGGAGTAGATGAATCTTCAATCCCTGATGATATTCTAAAGACCTCTAATGGTGGGGGTCCCAAACCGATCTCTTTCACTCGACCAGGATGCTCTTCCTAAGCACTTTACCAACTGGGCCATCCTGGGAGACTGAGTAGGACTGCACGGGATGGGCATCACATAGTTCTTTAATTTGTACCTATAAATAATATATCATTCATATTAAAAGAAATATATATTAACTTAGTGACAAATGATAATAAGTTATTATAATGAAAAATGAATTCATACGCCAACTTCTTTGGGAGGCTCATTTAAAAAACTACAATCATATATTTTTATGGAATTCTAACCACACTTCTGTTCAGGATGCTTAGTTCCCTAAACTACATGAATACCATAAAAAATATAAATAAATATTTTATATATTAGATAGATAATATTGTCTTATATATATTTAAGCTAATAAAAATATTATGATATTCTATCATCTTCTATAAAAAATCTATGACCCCACAGTGTGAGGGATGATTTTCTTAGCCCAAATCGAAGCATTCTTCCTAGAAAGATCCTGAAATAAATAAAATGTAATTTAGTAGTAATTTATGAAATTTAATATCTTTTTCATATACATGTATAAATGTAAAATGAGATTAATATAATAACATATATTTAAATACCATGTGCTTCTCATCATGATGTCTGTCAATAAAAACGTTCCATTACTCTCTAGGTACCTCATTGGGTACCTTGTCAAACATATGTTGGGAACTCAATGAAGTATCACTGACATCACCCTATAATCTCTATTTATGGTCTTTCCATTTCTTGCCTAGATTTTTCATTGTCCACTTTCATGCTAGCACATCATCAATCGTAAATTGGAAAAACATCTATTCAGATAAATTCATTACGAAAATACTAGAATTTAATAACATACTCACATTCAATTACACAATAATGTATTAAAATTACATTTATTTGTGAATAAAAAACATCATTCTTCCTAGATGAAGGCATATTCTTCCAATCATCATACATAATTAGAAGGGAAACCGTCTCCACAATTAGATGACCTAAAATCTGGCCAAGTAATCCTACAACATCATCCATAGGGACCCCATTGAAAGTAAATGGGAAAAATATCTTTAGTCTGGTCAGATTCCATACATTTAAACTTTTCATATTTTTCTCCATAGTTACATTATTTCCCTCTTTTATGACCAAACAGTTAGTATAAAAAAGTGAAATAAATTTATTCATATTAAAATTTGTACCTATAACAATAAATCTCCAGTGTCCCCACAAAGAACTAGGAGTGGCTCCCAACTCCCTCACTAGTGAGGCTTCCAAATGGGAAGGAATCAATGGAGCTTGTGATGGTATTTTCATGGAGGGTGTGAGAGATGGTGAATAGGGGAAAACATATGGGGTCTCAGATGTTATAGGGAGGGAGACAAATATATCATCATCTTTCATTGTGGTCAATTGATCAATATATCACTTCCTCCTTGAAATTCCAATAATTTAATCAAATAAAATTAAATACAAAATATATAAATCAAAAAATTCAACATGCGAGAGAGTTTTGATATTGAGATTGTATCCTTAAATACCATGTTATATGTGATGGATTTTGTATATGATTCACACTGGCTATTGTGATGACCTTCTTTTATGTGTTTTATTATGGTTAGTACTAGATATAGAAATTAAATTCTATGATGGAACTCTAATGAGTTGTGGATACAATTGATGTATCACTCGAATTGATCGAAATAATTGAGGTTAAGTGTTGGGGTAACCTGGTTAGCACATGATGACTCAACATGGATTCCAGTAGACAAGTTTTAAGATGAAACCTATAACATCATTCCCAAATATTTCTTATGATATTCATAACAAAATCAAGGTTATTCTTGTGAAATTTAAAATATGTAAATCTAAGGTAATCACAATGAAATCAATTAACGATAGAGAAACACAAAGTGGTCCATATTTAAACACTAAACATTATCTACATCATAACCATATACATGATTTATATCGAAACAATAAACATTCCATATATTAAATGATTTTACATGTTTAATATCAAAAGAAGATATTATAATAATTTATTCATATAAAAAACATGCTCAAGAGGAAAACACAATGCACCTTCATCTTGAAAAATATAATTTATTCTATCATCCATTTGTTTCCATCCCCAATAAACATTACACATGTGAATTTTATTTAATTTGGGAATGAGACTTTTCAATCTATCTATAACTACAAGGAAACAACCAAGACAATATAAAACCCCATAAAAAATTTACATAACAACACCATGATCTTGCATCACACATCATCAAAACAACCATGATAATCACACAACTATATCACACATCATCCAACGTCACATCTCATTCCAACCAACAAATTTTTCACTAAAAAAAACATTGTAACTCATACCCAATTACCACCACTAATGGTAAAATCCTTACAAGGACCATATGAAGCACACCAAATGCATCAGTCACATAAACATATAAATGATATTTCATAATGAAAAATACCACTTTTCAAAGGGGCCTATTATGTGGATAGATAAGAGTGGGATTAATGGGAGAAATAAAGAAAATGATCAAGATGGTGTCCCTGGTTTCACTATTAGGATACCTGAGACTCTAACAAGTTCAACGTTAACTATTTAACTCCCACCAGGTACCCAATGTCACCTAAAATTTGTAAAATATATGTGGAAAACCGTTGTTGGTACGCTAAATCCAAAATTTACACACCAAACCACAATCCTCATTACTTAATAACTTATAATGTAAACTTAGTAACCTAAATAAATTTTGAATCCATTATAAAAAATACCCCTCAATCAGAATAAAAATTGAAACAATCGAATGTTTTTTCCATTAAAATTTCCAACAGAAGACCTCAATGAAACCATATTCAAGTTAATATGGTAAAAAAATTATATCCTCCCAAAAATCACTTTTCAATATAGATAAGTCTCATGAAACATATATCTAAAGACTCAATGCGTCTATATTTGTAACAAATGAACTGAGGAATCTATTATATCAATAATAATAATATTTGAAACTCACCTCAAATCCCCAAAATTAACCAGATTCAGAACCCAAATAACTAAACCAATATTGTATAGCTTATACATAATTTTAAACACACCGAAAATCAAATCCCAATTCATCCATCCCATGTGTAATTCATAACACCCCAATCTAACCAATATCATTAAAAACACCAATACTTCAACATCTAAAAATATCACACTAATAAATATCCTTAATTTTAAAATACACATCTAATGAATGAACCCAAAATCCAAAAAAATACCAAACCATCAATAAACATTAATACTATACCAACGACGATGCTCAGGAATAACAACAAGGTGCGGCGAGTTATGGCGAGGGATGATGACACTCAAGACTGTCAGTGAGGTATTACAAGGGTAAGGCTTCAGGGGGTCTGGGGGTCATGGGGGTTGGGGGAGTTTGGGGTTTGTAGGATAAGTGTTGGGATTTTGAAAAAATAAAACTTTTAGCGGCAATTTTATATAAACTATCGCAATATTATTTTAAAAAAATAAATAGAAATTTAGTAAACCACCACTAAGAACCCACCAAAAACACTGATTTTGGTGCAGTGACTATCTATACAGGTAGTATAATGAACTAGTACGGAATTTTCACATTGAACCTAGTCATCACTAGTTCAGGAAAAGGATTGTTTTCCTTCAACCTCCAAAGTGTATGACTCACAGTGGGGAGGATTGTTTCATTCCCCTCTCCAAAGAGTAGAGACCCACACTGGCTAGAGAATTATTTTACTAGACAATCCACTATAACAATTATCACATTATAATAGATAATCCATGTAGTTGTCATTCGCAGACATGGAAAGGATGTAGTTTCTCTTATTGAGTAGCGAACCTTGTAAAAATATCATGTGCATATTTTTACTCCTTTCTGTTATTTCATGTGACAAGGAAAAGAGAATAAGTGAATAAAGATCATAATAGGTCAGGAAGTACATGGATAAAATGTTGGAATTGGTTTAAAAAGTCCCTAGTACTGATTCACCCCCTCTCAGTGATATGTATATCCCAAATTGGTCCTCTCAATTGGTATCAGATCCATGCACACCTCTATTAGATTATCTACAATGAAGTTATTCCCTTTTAAAGGGTTGTGTTTCATTCTAGATTAATCAATGAAGTACAGTTCTAGTGAAGGTTCTATTTTCTCAGAGAAGAAGATCATATCTACGAAGACCATGATGAACAGGAAAAAGAAGGATAAAAGAATGTTGAAGAAGAAGACCCTCTTATCTATGTAAGAGGAAGTATCTAGTTATGCATACCTTTCTGACAATGAAGACACATTTGTCATGGAAATTAATGAGAAGATGTCTCAAGTTCCCACCAAGATGATGGATAACCTTCTTACCTCAAGTGAACTGAAGGTATGTGTTATTACATTGGAAAATTATTCTCATCATGAAAATTCTAGCACAAGTGGTGATGATAAATCTAAAAACTCTCAAGAATTATCAGTTGATAGATTAAGAATTATTCTTCATAGCATTATAGAAGAAATTTTATCCTTTGTTTGTGGAGTATTTCAATGTATAAAAGAATATATCACCCAACTAGAAGAAGAAAAATGATTATTTGGAGAAGGTATTACTAGCAAAAATTTGGGAATGTTTAAATCCCTCTAGACAAGTTAGATCATTTGAAGCAATAAAAAGGGAATTTGAAATGATTTCCTCAAAGTGGCTCAATGAAGTTGAAGAAAAGGATGGATTCAACAAGAATCTGGAAGAGAAGATCCATGAACTTAATGATGAGATAAAAAAGAGAACTGATGTCAAGGAGTTATATTTGGAAGAAAGTTCCAAGAAAATTAAAGAATGTGACTCTTTGTTACAAAAAAAAGTGAAGCTGTATGAAGATGAAGTTAAATGATTGAAGCAAGATTGTGAGGAGAAGATGACTATGACTTATGATCAAAGAATCATCCTCAATATAAAATATCTAGAAATAGAATCTTAGTTGGAAAACCATTATAAATCACATATTGATACTTCAGAAAATATTAAAATAGCTGCGACAGGTACTCAATGTTCATTGGAATGTAATAAGGGTGAAAGAACTCTAACATGTGATAAGAAGATCATGACTTCACTCAATGATATATAACAAGAAACCTAGAATGAATAGGTACCATCTATACCATCTTGTTCAAATGTTTCTAATTTTTTTCTATAAAAATTGAAGGGTGGAAGAAAAATTATAAACAATTATGGATGAGGAAAGGTGATGAAATACCTACCACGATGGATAGAGTTGATTAGAAGATGAATGTGGAAGGTGGTTCCCCATAGAGAACATAACACATCAAAAAATAAGGCCCGTGAATATAATACAGTAGATATCAATAAGTCAAGATTTGTGGGTTAATGTTGGTGCTATAATAGATTTGGGCATTGTGAATTGGATTATTGAAAAAAAATCCATTAAATATAAAAGCACAAAGGAATCCCATATCAATGGGGAGAATGCAAGAGAGGAAGAAGCAACATCCACATATCCATAAGCATCTGTATACTGAAAACAGATTTTGAATGCTATAAAACACATGTTATGTATGAAATAAGAGTTTTCATAAGGTTGGTACGTGTTCATCTCCATACATACCCAAAGCTGACAATAAAACAAGATCATGGAAGCTAGCTAATATTGAGGAATCATCCTTAGGAAGTAGTCAAAAGAATGTTGTAGAAAATAATTCTCCCAGGAAGGGTCCATGAAGGAAAGGAGGGAAGGCCTAGGATTCTAAATCCAAGAAGGTGAAGGTTGGTGCATCCAAAAGAACTCCTAATAAGGATGTCACTCAAAAGAAGCCATGTGTAAGATCCAATCTTGTTGACTCAAATTTTAATGAACTATTGGTTATCTAGACAGAATATTTGGATAGAATGAGGTAAATGGAAGATGCATGAGCTAAGGCTAGTTCGAAAATCAAAAATTATATTTCACAAGAAGATAAAGAAGTCTTGTTTGTGAGTTGCAACAAGGCTAGTGACACTGTAAAAAATTTCATTACATTTATTCCAGCCTAAGAAAAATTCATCAAGAAGATGAAAGTTTCACTAGGAAATTCTAGTGCTTTTAATGATCTTGAAGAAAAAATGATCACACGCAATGAAATTGGAAAATTATTGAGATCCACAAAATCACTACCAGAATTGAAGATCAAATGTAAAAGTGTGAAGAATAGATCATTTGGGTTGAGAAAATCATCTCAACCTTGTTGTTCACTTTGACGATGCAAGGAGGATCCTCTTTACTCCATTAAATATCTGTGTGTTATATTTGTTCTAATAATACAGGTAATTGAAGGTGAAGAAATATCTCAGGGGGAGAACCTGCGAGTCAGTGATGATGAATGTTCCCTTGAGGGGAAGACACCTGTATAAGCTTCCAGAGTTATTATTTCAATTAGTATCAACATCTATTGGTATCGAATTAAATTAATCTAAATATTTTTTGAAGATCATGTCATTGGAAAAAGGAATGTAATTTCTAAATCTATCATCCATGGTTACTCAAAATAAATATCATTCTATAAAGGGGGATTAACTGAATTACTCAGTGAAAAAAGAGGAATGGAAGTTACCCAAGGTCACTCATCCTTCCAATTGCAATTGAATGTTTTTGATCCATTATTTGAAGTGAGTATAAGAGTTTCAGGTTGATTATTTCATGTCACATTTTTTATTCCCATGCTATAATGAAAGTGGAAAACAGTTGAAGACAATTATATGAGTTCTCATCTCATAAGGTATCATATCAGTGGGTAATTGACATTTTTGTTGTCTAAATAAAACCCTCATGTTTTCTACACCGAGAATTTATCAAGTTGTCTTAGAGAAAAATTATTTATATCACATTGATTAAGTATGAACCGATACCCTCTCTACCATGAAATTTGTATTTATTTTCACTAGGTGGGAAGTGAAATTAATGTTTTGGGTAGATAAAGAAGTGAAGGGGATAAAGAAGATTCTCATTTTGATATTTTCACATTCATTTGAGAAATAACTTTGAATTTTTTCCAAAAAGTACCATGGGAGATATTTTTGGGAAGAATTTGTGTATGAAGTTATATTTTTTTCAACATGTGCCAAAACTATTCAAAATTAAGGAGTGATGACAAAATGATAATTGGGAAATTCTTCATAGTGACAAATCAAATGATTGTTGGATTGTTCTAAAGTTCAATGAACTTTTGTCAAAGGTGACACAATGTTTACAACATTTAAGTATCATCTATTTGGGGATGATAGATATACTTGGGTATTCATTTTCAAAAAATAAAATGATTAAGTTGAAAAGAGAAGGAAGTGTCATGGAATTGGAATTTGAAGGTGGTAGCCATGCATGAGCTTTATGTTCTAAGGTGACCATGAAATTTTACACCAGGAAAGTATTTTTTATGTGGTTACTGAAAAAATTGGGTAGCTTACTGACCCACCTAGCTAGACATGACCAAGGGTATATGCAGGACTCTAGGACAACCTTACCTAAGGGAAGCCCACTAGGCATGTAGGCTGCATGCATGATAGGCCATGTGTAGGCCCAAAAGAGTGCACGTGGAAAAGACCATGCATAGATGGGGAGAAGTCAATAGAGTTTGGGTGTAGAGTGGGACCATAGAGAAAAATAGTATGAGGCGGTACCAAGAGGGGAGAAGGAGTAATCTGGTCAGTTGTTGGGATGGGTTGATTGATAAACTGCAACAATCTCGCATCTTCGTTTGGATGTGGAACAAAGGAATGTGGTTATTATTAATCATTTCAAAACATGGAATTGATCTCCACCACACATATTATCTATGCTCTTGATATAATTATAGCCGTTCATCTATCCACATTGCATGAATTTGAATTTGAGCCATCTGATTTCCCCTCGATTTAAACCAACCAACGTCGTCGTCTTCAAACACTTGTTGCCACTCGACGCCACTACTACACACCGAATTTGATGAATAACCAAGATCCAATCACCATAAATGATCATTTAGATATCATGAGGACCACCAGATCACACCGAGACTATGCATACAACTTACGTTGTTCATGCATGCGATATGTCAATGAATATGGCTCTAATGAGGAAAAGAGAGTTTCTGAGGCCAAATGGATAATTAGAGTGTAGATATAAATAGAGATTTCATGCGATCTCAATCACATGCATGATATTTTTTCACTATAAATGAGGAACCTGCATTGAAAAGGAAACTCTTTTCAAGTCTCGACATATCTCAAACATGAGTTTTAAAATATTTAAAGGCTGAATCTATCGGGCGTTCAAAGGATGATCTCCATAGAATATCTTGTGGATATTTGAAATAAGAAAAGAAGATATAATCATCTATAAAAGGAGAATCCCAGAGGATGAGAATAAGATTCTTCATATCTTGTTCCCTAGAAATATTGTTTCCAAAAATAGAGCATCTCTTTGAGATTCTATTTCAAAAAGGTAATGAAAATATCTACAAGCCTCCTAGATCTGTGAAGAGAGGATTCCTCAAGACTTCGACAAGTTTTATGCACTCTCGATTGTGCTTCATGAAGAACTATCCTTTACAAAGAAAAGGGACAATGCGCCATGTCTCCCTTTCCATTGTGATGAACTGAGATCAACAAAACATTTTTGGTTCATGAAGATCATCCAAAATCAACAGGGCAATTCTTGAGTCCCACACTCCCACTGCACTTCACAAAGTACTGAACATCCTGTGCATAGAAGATCCTTGCACTTCCCGCACGAAGCAAAAGACCCATGAACCTTTGGTTTCACAAAGAAAAGTTTATAATGCCCTATTTTTTTCAGGATATATCTATACTATATAATGGGTTTTTTTTGAATAAAGAGATTTCATGATGAAGGGAAGTACATGCTTGCATGCATATGTGAAAAAGTGAACCGCTTGAAATACCCTGAATCATTCGTGATTCATATGATCGAATCAAGTTATATTCAAAAAAATTATTTGGTTAATGTGAAAGAGAATTCTTGGTTAATATTGAATTTAAGATAAATTTAGTTAAAAAAATATTAACTGAACCAAGAAGAAGATAAGAGGAGAAAAAAAAAGAAGGACGGTTGTACCCACTCAAAGAGAATTTCTTATTCAGGGAATATATATTATGATGATGGAAAGTAAGATGATACTTATTTACTGAATAATTACATTGATGTTTGTGATTCTAGGCAAGAAAAAATTGATTTTTATTACATTCAGTTAATGCACTAAAAGAAGAAGAAAGAATAAGACGTTCTAGTGTAGTTGGTTGTTGCACTAATGAAGAAGAAAGAAGAAGAAGTAGTGCAGTTGGTTTTACACTAGAGAAGAATAGAGAAGAATAGAGAAGAGTTTCTTGAATAATACTTTGAAAGTAATAAATTGAATAGCACTGAAATAAGATCAAGATAAAAACCTACCAAATAATTAAGGAAGAAAACTGTCTCCATAGGTAGTATAAAGAACTGGAAATAAAGTTATAAGTTAATCTTGGTCATCACCAGTTCCGAAAAAGGATTGTTTCACTTACTCCTCCAAAGTATATAGACTCACACTAAGGAGGTTTTTTTGTTCCCCCTCCAATGAGTAGGGACCCACACTGGCTATAATATTGTTTTCCTAGCCAATCCATTGTAACAGTTATCACATTATAGTTGAGAATCCATGCACCAGTCATTCCCAGACATGGAAAGGATATAGGTAACTTAACTAATTAGTGAACCTTATAAAGATATAGGGTGCATATTTTTTCTTCTTTCAATTATTTAATGTGATATGGAAAATGGAATAAGAGAATCATGATCCTAATAAGTCAGGCGGTATAGGGATAAAAATTTCGAATTTGTTTAAAAATTCCACAACACTGATTCACCCTTTCTCACTTTTCATCATGTTTTCCATTTCATTCATGTTATATTATGCTTTAATTTGAGACATAATCTCTTTTATAGTTGTACCTACCAGATAAATGAAGAAGGATTAATATTCTAAATTAATGAAGAACATGAAAAATTTGTATAAATGAGGTACAACAATAAAGTAGGTATACATCACAAAGTAGTTAAAATAAAAAAGAATGTGAAGAAAAGTGATGGAAATATAAAAATATATAATATTATTATGTCAATCATAGAATTACTCCTCCTCTAAAAGGTTTGATTTATCCTCTTCCATGATTAAATTATTTATATCCATGTATGTCCATCATAGGTGGATAACGTAATCCTACAAGACACATACCTTGGTGTCATGTGTCCCAACCATATCTCATAATGGATCCCAAGGATTTATATAAATATTTCACATGGACCCCAACTATATAAATAATCCATTCTTAGACACCACTTTAATATATTTTCATTATTAAATTATATAAATCACACCACACACCTATTTGACAATGCTCATATAAACTTTATTTAATTTTAATTTCACACAATCTCTCTCAACTATACCTTTTATAGAAAGATATTCCCAACATGGTTTACATGTTAGTATTGATATGACCATAAATTTAAAATTTGTGCACATGATTTATTAATAATGACATTGACATCATTCTCAACCACCTATATTGTTAAAGTTTTCACCTGACATGATGATCCACCAAAAAAATATATTAACATGCTATGATTTTTATAACTTCTCCCCTCCATAAAAAATTCTCATATAAATTATCTTACCCATAATAAAAAAGGTTTTTATTTCTATAAAAAGGTTAATCTTCTAAAAATGATCAATAAGATTATTCATTTATTTTATGATCCCTTTTAGGAAGTTTTTTTACCACTAGTGTAACTTTTTTTGATGTATGATTGAATGTAACAAATATAGTCTTCAAGATATGTAATAAAATTTTTCCAAGATTCTATATTCAATTAAAAAAGATGGTGATGTTTTTCAATTGCATCAATTTAGTCAATATCTTATATTACATTTTTTTAGTGAATTCCACTAGTCTATTATCATTACAGTTGAAAAATATTGAAGAGAAAAAAAATCATCTTTCCACTGTAATGATTCCATCATCCTCAAATCTGTATTTCATATCATTTTAGAAAGTAATCAAGATAAATAATATCTTATTACCTTAAAATGGTCAATAATTTGGCCATAATTCTTCAACAAATTTTCTATAGTCTTATAGAGATTTAAATATATATTTTATTTATGATATCTTTTGTGCACCTCTTTGAGTACATAATAATCCTAATAGAGAAGTAATAGAACATGATCAAAGATGATTACTACTATATAGATTTATGAAAAGTACTATAATAAAAGGAATAGTTCCTTTATAAAGATAATGAAATAATCCGAATGATGATATATAATTATTAGACTAGGATAAGTTGAATGAAATAATCTAAGAAATGGTCCATCTATACAGAAATACCTACTGTAATATATTTATTTGATAGACAAAAAATTATGCGGATATTAAAAAATATAATCATCATATAGGTTGTTGTAATGGGAAATGGTTATAAGTAATAGAGGTTCTAAAGTGCAGACCACTAGAAAATGCAATATGGTGGTTTGTTGAGTTATCTATTGAAAATCAATGAAGAATGTTTTCCCTCTTTGATACATCTAGCTTCAAATTTCCATTGAGGAAACCAATTCGACAATATGATGAGCTATATTTGAGGTACCAATTTTTATTTATACATAAGAATATAGATAATAGAGGACATGCCCACTTCATTTAAAAATTATTTTCTAATTAGATGAATTTTGAACTTATCTATTCCCCCTTTCACTACCAAACTCTTGCGTGTGTGTTGATTTATAATATAATTCTATATTTTTAAAATAAATAATATTATAGCCATAACTTTTCCTTTTCACTTTCATATGTTCATCTATAAGGACCATTATTCAATAAATATCACTTTCATATATCATAAGTTTTTTCATACCTTATTCTGGTATATTAAAATGGGTAAATAATTTGAATGTTTTTTTCAAATATTTTACATTTTTGTACACTTTTTGGATTCTAAGGTGGGGAATTTTTCTATAATTGTAATGATAAAATGTGGAGATGTTCTATAAAATTGTGTACATATTTATCCTCATAATTAAAAATTTCTATAAATATCTAAATCAATTTTAATGATAAATATTGAAATAGGAAATTATGAAGTTGGATTGAAATATAAGTGTAAAAATGAAAGGAATGTTCCCTAAGGTATTATTTGTATATGATACAAGGGACTTGATACTACAGGTTTATAGA
Organism: Viscum album; assembly: GCA_963277665.1. NCBI lineage: Eukaryota > Viridiplantae > Streptophyta > Magnoliopsida > Santalales > Viscaceae > Viscum > Viscum album. The sequence continues at coordinate 483,795 of CAUJRU010000333.1, read as the reverse complement.
ATACATGAGATGAAACCACTACCTATGATATGATTTGAATCTAAATGATAAATCTTCGGTTGATAATCCATGTGGCTATTAATTAATGAAACATTAAAACACATGGGAGTTAATTTCATTCACACATATGAAGTATTAACCAGTCAAGGTATCAACTCATGCATTATAAATGGATGAGTTAATTCATTCTTCACCAATGAGCATCCTTGGGGTTATTTATAGACCAATACTATGTAATATAAGGTTGTGTGTGTGTGCTCATTTGAACCTCATTTAGCCTAAATCTCACTTATTCGATTTCCTTTATACATTTGTTTCTAGCATATAATGGGGGATAAAGAATCACACACATAAAATGAATGTTTCTACTTGCCCTGTGTATACCTTTAAAGTGATGATGTCTTTTGTATGGTCTACATGACCTCATTGAATCTCAAAAAATGGTGAAATATATTATATAAATGTTCTTCAGTGAATAATACATTGTATTTACAATATTTAGTCATTTATTTTTATACATTATTTCAAATTTCATACATGGGATATCCTCTGACAAGGGTTTAAATTGATTTCAAGTGATCTGAAAATTAATATTATACTCATTCAAAACCATTTAGTGGCATTAGAGTGAACATGTTCTTTAGATCCATGAAAACATGTGTTGAAATAAAAAATAAACAAAAATAGAGCATCATTTTTAGGTTTTTCAAAAATATGGAAAATAGTTTGCTGTTAAATAGATGGGATGTATAAATGAAAACAAGGTGATACCTTTTTTAAAATAGGACTACGTAAAGGTAACTTAGGCTTTATTATTACATATAATTGTTTGCATAAGGTTTGTCTTGCATTACCCTTACATAGATCAGTCTACATAAGGGTCACCTCAACTTAGATTTATGTGTAAAGGTAGCTGGGGAAATACCTATACATGAGTGGCCACATAAAGGCAACCCACGAATTACCTTTATGTAAAGGGGATAATGTAAGGGTAATTAAAAATTTTACATCATCATATAAAGGTTAGGTAGTATTTAAAATTTTATATAAAGGTTATGTATTTCTAAAAGGCGATAAATAAAAGTAGTGGTTTTTTTATGTTTACATAGGATTTATATATCTTATATAACCTTTATGCAGATGACATGTGTAATGGTCACCAGCCAATTACCATTATGCAACATGTTAAGTTTAAGATGTATAAAGGTTAGTTGTGACTTAACTTTATACAAGGGCTTCTAGATATCCTATGTAATGGTAGGATGCTTTACCCTTATATACAAATACCCTTATACATAAGGGTAAATAATTATTTTTAAAGTTAAAAACTACTTTTAACATATAAAATGATTTTAATTATTTATAAAATGTTTATTAATCATTGTAAAATTTATTATTTTTTGTATATTTATTAATTAATAAACAGTTTATTAATTGATTAATCTTAAAGGATTATAATTAATTGATAAAAGTTATTTACAAAAACATTTATTATTAAATATTTGTAAAATATAAAATTTTAATATTTAAAATACAATTTAAAAAATCATATAACATGAATTATAACTTAGAAATAAAAGAGTTTATTTATAAATTATAAGTTTTAATTTATAAAGAGTTATAAATTATGAAATAAGGACAAAATTTAAATTGTTTATATATAAATTATGAAATATTCATAATTTATTATTTTAATTTTTTCAAAATAAAAGGGGACCTTATTTGGATATTATTTAATCCATATCAAAAAGTATTTTATGGATTAATATGATCAATGTTCAAATAGTGATTAAGTAAATGCTATTTATATTTTGTAAAATTTTTACATAAGAGAAGTTTAATTATAAATTGTTTGTAATTCTAATTATATCATATATTTAAAATATAAATTCCACATAATGATAAATATGAATGAGTTCATATTAGTATGAATATAAAATGTTTCTATACAAAATTATAAAATTTCCATAATGTGAAATTTGAAATTATAAAATGGTTTATAGTTAGAATTTATTTAAAAATAATACATAAATATTTATCTCTTAGTCATCTCAAACCTATAGAGGTGAGTGCAATCAGGAAAAACTCTCCCATATTTATTCCTTCTCGTCACTAGTAGAAATAGTGGTTTCAACATTGAAGATATAATGTTAGTTTATTTTAAATTGTTTAAAAGGTTTCAGCAACAAGATTTTGGTGTGCGTTTATACATAAACGAACACCAATATATATTTATATATATATTTTTGCATAATTTTTTAAAAAATTGATGCCCAAAATTATAGAGTTTGGATTTTTTGCGTCATTTTTTAAAAAAGAGATGCCATAAATGAAAAAAATGTCGTCTTTTTTCTCAAAAACCAATACTAAAAACCAAAAAAATGGAATCGGTTTTTACAAAAATTTATGTAAAATTTTTTATAAAAAATATATATTTCATAATTGGTTTATGTAAATATATATTCTAAAAAAAATTAAAAAAATATAGGATCACGAGGCCCTCATTTTCTTGATTTGTGAAGTGTTGTTCTCAACCCACAATGACCCCAACGACAACTGGATAACCCTCAATGACCATATTTGTTGTTTATCTTCAATTTTTATCATAATTTGGTGATATGGGGTCTAGATTCTCCATTCTATATCTTTTTTTCATCATCAACTGAAGTATTTCTCTTTTAGAGCCTTTTTCTGACCGAACATCAACTTTGGTTTGATTTTATTTATTTATTCTTGTTTATTTTTCATTTCTACAAACATGTTTGTTTGATCTTGTAGTTTTTATTCTTTTAACAAATTCATGGGAGACATTTTACATTAAGGGTCCATTTTTTATGTTGAAATCTGAATTTTGTATGTTTTTTTTAATATTGAAGTTATATTATTTATCATTTTGTTATATTTTTTTATTATTTCAATTATTTGTATGTAGTTGATTTTTTTTATAAATTTTATTGTTAAAGTTTGTTTATTTTGATAAATTTTTTATTTGATGATATTATCAAATGGTTTTGATGATATTATGCAATGGAAAATGATATATGGTGTCATCATTCATCAATATAGTGTACATCACATCTAATGGCACCATATTTTTCACCTGTTAAAATAATTTCAAGCTTCAATACCTTTTGAAACACGTGACACTGAACTAATGAAACAAGTATGTAAAATGAACTAATACATGTTATAAAGTTGAAAAGAAGTAAATTATAATATCAATAAACCATATTTATATAATATGAAAATAAAAAATTTACTATTTTTATATTCATAACATATATATTTCATACTTTAATGAGATTTTTCTCAAATAAAATATGTTAAATTTTTTTGTTATTGACATTAATAAATTAAATTGACCACTTTTAAATTATTCAAAAAAATATAGGATATTTCCATATATGAACTAATATATTTGAATTAATTTATCATCATATTATTTTTCAATAATATTAAAAAATAATAAATATTCAAATGGTCATATTTCAATAAAAACTACCTTACATTATATATAATACTTTTAAAAAAATATATTTCAATAAATTTAATTTGGTAAAATAAAGATCAATTATTGGTTTAAAATTTCAATATTATCATAGTTTATATTTTTTGTATCTTTTCAGAAAAAAATGTATTTTCATGTAAATAATGATTAATACAGTTTTTACCAAAACCAGGTTTTTGATAGCAGTGGGGGTCTAAGGGGTTACCATGTGGAGACTGTACCCCCTATATTATAATGTTAATTAGTAAAATAAGTAATAATTTATCATGCACAACCACAAACACTAGTGTATGAAATTAAATAAAAATCCTAATATTATAATATGAGGTGTGGAAAACATACATATAGTGACAAAATCATGATTATATTGTAGGAATATCATGTATATATAAAGAAATAATAGGAAATAAATTAAAACCAAACAATAGATTAGTTTAGAAAATCATCGTTTTCTATTTAAAATTTCTACTCGGGTACATGTGATGTCCCTTGGATCATAATGACCGACATCACACAAAATAAATACCTTTAGTGGATAAATTTTTATTTTATTAATTATAATTGTTGATGGTTCTTATCTGATTAATAATAATTTTTTTGAATGTGTTTATGTTTACAATTTATCTATTTGTATATAATTTTTAATGTTTATATGTTTTAATATGTTCACCAAATATATTTTGATATTAGGTATTGAATGAAGCATAATTTTATTAATATAGAAATAACCACTAGTGAATATGAAAATGGAGTTGAATATTTCCTGTAAATTTTTAAAAGAAATATTTAAAACATATATTTTTTTTCCATGAGTGTAGTCTTTTAATACGAGAATTTTAAACCCTAGAAAAATCAAGTTTTGTCTCATTTGCTATGGTTTTGGCCTTAATTATACATGTTGGATCTGGGATGGTGAAATAATTGAAAATTCAACATCTAATATTGATGACAATATTCATAATGAGGAAGAGAGTCATATTGAATAATTAATTCATGATTTAGGTGTTGAAACCACTGAAAAAATAGAAACTTTTGAATGATTATATGGAACCATTATTCTCATTATGAAGTAAATATATAGTGTTATTAGTAATTTTTAGATTAGTTAACTTTAAAGAAAGTAATGGGTGGAGTGATAAAAGTTTCTCTAAATTACTTTAGATTTTAAAAGATCTATTTCCAAAAGGAAACAAGCTTCCAGTTTCAAATTATGAGGCAAAAAAAATATTATTACCAATGGGATTGGGGTATAAAAAGATACATTCTTTCCTCAATGATTTTCTGTTTTATAGGAATGAATGTGAATATTAATCAAATTATCCTATATATGGGACATCATGCTATAAGATTGATGAAAATTCCCTCTCAGATTTATTCTTAGGTATTGTCATTTAACCTCATGAAAAATAAATTTTGTATAATTTCTAACAATTCCATCCAGTAATACCTTCACAAAATTCCGATAATTCAATTATGATTCATTCTCATGTACCAGAATCAAATCTCCTGCTAAAAAAATTTGATACCTTATAATAATTCCTTGATTTAAGCATCTATTTGAAAATTCAATTGATGAAAAAAGGTTAAGAAGACATTAAAACGTGTGAATATGTGATAGTAACTTATGTCACCTTTGTGATTCAACAAAGTAGAATATATTTGGAAAATAATTTCATGATTTTTGAATTGATGTTAGAAATCTCATAAAGGGATTGTGTACTGATGGAATGAATCCATATTAGAGCCTAATTAGCAAAAATAGTTCATGGCCTATTTTTTTGGTACTTTACAACTTATCCCCACATATATGTATGAATAAAAAATATGTTATGATGATCCTGATGATTTATGGACCAAATCATCTAAAAATGATATTTATGTGTTTCTTTCAACATTTATTGATGATTTAAAACTAATTTGGGAGAAAAGTGTTAACATTTTCAATGCATCCAAGAAATATTATTTTCTTCTCCGTGAAATGATAATGTTCACTATAAATGACTTTTCTGCATATGGAAACATTCTTATAGACAATGTTAGGGGACATAAAACAAGTCCAATTGTTTAATAAGATACTTCATAATATCAAATGTAGAATGGAAGAAAGACTGTGTACATGGGAAATTGAAGATTTTTTCTAATGACCATTCTTATATTATATTAAAAAAGAATTTAATGTTTTACATGAATTCAATCTTCACGCATGACCATTTTTAGATGAAGAATATTATGAAAAGGTGAAAATTTTTGATTTGACATTTAGAAAGAAAATATGTTCTGGTAATCAAAAAATTGTCTCGAAGAAACAATCTATATTTTTTGAACTACCGTATTGGATATGTTTAGAGATAAAACATAAAATTGATGTTATATATGTTGAAAAAAAATATGTTATTTTTTTATGATAAATTTTTTAGACATAAATAGAAAGAAAAAAGATGGTTGCATATTAAATTAGACTTGATATAAATGGGAATATGTTAAGAGTTATCTCACACTATAGAAAGAAACAGAATATTTTTACCTCCAACTTGTCACACATTAAGATAGATCAAGAATATAGGGTTTTCAGGTGTCTTCATGGTATTAAATTACCCAGTGGTTATTCTTAAAATGTGACGAATTTGGTGTCATTGAAGGATTTTAAATTAACAGGTATGAAATCTCATGATTATCTTTTATTGATGAAAAAAATTCTACCAGTCACACTCCATAGTATATTTTCAATAGATGTCATAAGGATTATCATAAGTTCATATAATTTTTTCAAATTCATTTGTATCAAAGTCGTTGATCTGAATTTATTATACATGTTGGAGAATGAAGCTACTCTAATTATTTTTCAACTAGAAATATATTTCCCACCTACGTATTTTGATATAATGGTTAATCTGGTGATTCATTTAGTGCATGAGATAAGAATAGGTGGTCTTGTTTAATTACTACAGATGTATCCTTTTGAAAATTTTATAAAAATTTAGAAGGGATCTATTAAAAATCATTATCTATTACAGGACTCTATTTTTCAAAAATATGTATCGGAATATCTTATTGAGTTATGTACTAATTATTTGTATGAAGTATGCCATATTTTCCTCCCTATATGTCGATATATAACAGTTGATAGTGAAGGTAGAAGGATTATAGGAAAAAAGGTAAAGTTTAAACCACATGATGATGTGATGTAGACACATTTACTCATATTGAACTACATAGATGAGGTTTAATCATATATATCATCACATATTGATGAATTCAAGTTACAATATCTGAAAAGAAATGAAAATTGACTGATGATTGAACATAAAAATTCATTTGTTTCATGGTTAATGAGAAATTCATCATAGATATATCTGCATCATAAACCTTGAAGTGGTTGGATGGGGGACCATTCCAAGTGAATTAACCTTAGATTGGTTTTTCTCTTTACTAGGTTATGTTAATAAAAAAATTGATCACTTTGTTAGACAATTCAGCTTTCTTATTTTTGTAAGTTCATTATATTTAAATTTTATTTTATATAAATGTATTATTAGTTAATATATATGAAAATGTTTTTTGAACCATGGTCTTCTATGCATGAATTGGAATATGGTTTATGTTTTTTGTCAATCCTCAGTGGAAGTGTAGAATGTGTAACAGCAAAGTGATCGTACAGTTCAAGAAGACAACAATATTGAAGGTGGCACCATTTCCCCGTGTTTTCCAAATTTTTTGGCCTAAAAATCGACAAATAGAGAAAAGATTTTCTAGTAACGAGACTTGCGCTCCGTGTACTTGAAGGAGAGGAAACTCACGTGCCATATGTTTTTCATGATCAGAACATGGAAAAATGGGAATAGGATAAGGGACGCGCAATTTTTGGGCTGGTCGCATAAGGGACCTGCGCGCCGATGCCTATGAGGATTGGAAACATGTGCGAAGGTTGTTCTTCCTTATCAGAACTTCAGAATATGGAAAAGGAATATAGGTCGCGCAAGTATTGGTGACAGAGGCTAGGGTGATTAGAGCTGTGTGCCTGGACTTGCACGCCGTGAGGAAACTTGCGCGCCACCGCGCAGGGGGTCCAGTTTTCCTATAAATAGTGGACCACCCCTCCTCATTTGGTACGAAGTTCAAGACTTAGAGATTTTTCGAGCTCTCATCATGCAAGTGGTTGAGTCGCACAAGTGGTAGTTTGGTCGCACAAGTAGAGGCTGCACGCCGGTTGTTGGCTGCGCGACCAAGGCGGTTTGGGAGTTAAAGGTGAAGAGTCGCGCAAGTTTGGAGTTGAAGAAGGAAGTGTCGCACAAGTGGTTTAGTGTCACATTTACGTAGAATTTGTGTTGTGCCAGTGACTTGCACGCTGTTTTTGACACTTGTGTGTCGGGCTTGTACCTATGGGCCAGGTATTGTTGAAGCCTTCTGGTCATCTTGGAGCTACAAGAAAGCTGTAAAATTGCCTGATACCTTCGGTGCAAAGGGAGATACATTTATGGGAGAAAGTTGGACTTCAATAGAGCATCTACACAAAACATAGGATGCATACATTTAGCAATAATTACGATAACTTCACGTCTATAAACTAAGTGAGACTTCACCAATGGATGTGAGCTAGGGGGAGTCAACGGGAGTGACCCGAGGGACACAGTGAGCTATCCCAGAACAATTGTAAAGGCGGTGATCCTAGGACATAGTGATTATTCCCAATCCTTTTTAATCTAGATCTAATGATGTTTAGTGGAATTAGGTATGACCGAAAACCTGTCAGCATATGCTCCTTGGAAGTATTCCTTAGTGGTGAACCAAGTAAAAAGTGTTGTGTCTTCTCTGTTCATGTGAATGTATGATTTTTGATATTTTTAATCATACATGTTCAACAAGTTCCTACCAACGTGGGAACAAGATCCATCACATTTAAATAAAACTTTGTCACCCTGATTCAACCCTCCCCTCTCAGGGTGTCCCAGGGTTCTTCAATTGGTATTAGAGGGAGGTTTACTGCTGTTTAATATGTCCTTTGTCCTCATGGAGAATGCATTCAATGTCAGCAGAGTCCCTCACTTCGATGGAATTAATTTCCAGATCTAGAAGAACAGAATGAGATCTAATCTAATATTTCTTGGAATAGAAGTTCTATTTCTACTGTGCAAGGAATAAAAGTCACTGATCCAAAAGGCCTGGCTATGACTGAAACAGACAATAAAATTGTTGATGCTGACGCTAAAGCACAAAATGCACTCACCACAGCCCTTTGTGATCAGATCTACCTAAATGTGATGAATTGCACCTCAGAAAAATCCATGTGGGGTAAACTCGAGAATATTTATGAAGGAGATATCAAAGTGAAGGAGGAGAAACTACAAGTGTTTCACAATAGGTTCGATGATTTGAAGATGCATCCTAATGAGAATGCAGACTCCTTCTTTAATCGAATCACTGAATTAGTTGGAGCAATTCGGGGCCTAGGAGAAGAAATCAAAGACGTTGAAATTGTGAAGAAAATACTGAGAAGGATTTCACCCCTGTATAATGTAAAGGTATCAGCCCTTGAGGAAAGAGATCATTCAGAACATTCTCTGGATTACCTTCTAAGAAGCTTGGTAGCATATGAAAAGAGAATCAAACCAGAATATGCTACGACTCATGTGAGAAAGGAAATGGACTTTAAGGCCATGGATAGACTAAAACATTCAAAAGATAGTAGTGGTGAAGATGACGAAGAAAAAGAAATTTTAGTACCCCCAGTTTCTGGTAAGTAACCCTTGTTTTATGCTTTTTAAGTGCATGAAGTTTATGGGAGATGATTGGGGAAAGTTTTGGAGGCTTTTAAAGCGTAAAAGGGAAAAATGTGGGGAGGCACGTGTTGTGCACAGTTTGCCAAACTGTGCGGAATCCGTGCAGGTGGTGGTCTCTTAGACAGAAGAGAGTTCATGGTGTGCGCACGGTTTGGGAAAACTGTGCGATGAGGCCGTGTGTGAAGAATGGTTGAGGCAGAAGCTAACGCACGGTTAGCACACGGTTTTTCAAACCGTGCGGACTAACCATGCAGTCACTTAAAGATAGATCCTAAAATTGTGGATCTAAATCTTTTTGCCTCTAATTTCCATGTTTAATACCCCTAAGCGGCCCTAACTCGGAATTACTCTCCCTTTATGGTTAGAGGACTTCTCCCATGCGTTCTAGAGGCGATTCGAAGGGTTCTCTTGGTGAATCGAAGCCAGATTCTTAAGGTATGTGATCGTTCTTGATTGTTTCTTAGATCTACTTAGATCTAATTCTCCTCTTCTCTCTTTTTCTTAGATCTACGCCCATTATGGGTATATCTAATGGTGTGGATGCCAAATATGACAAGATTTGGTCTTGGTTGTGTTAGGAGGAGACATCTAAGGAGGATTCTTTGAGTTTTGACCCGGTGTTCTTGAGCGTTCTTCATCCGTTGCTTGGTTTAGCCCCTTTTTTTGAATTAGGTGGCTTTACTCTTGACTCTACTTTCTAGAATTGGTTGGCTTAGATTTCAATTGGTTTATTTGAATAAAATTGATTGTTGAAAGGATGAAATAAATCTTCTCTAGTGATGCTTTAGGTTTTGGGTGAAATTGTGAAATCTTGGTAAATTGTTGTGCAAAGGGATGTGGCTTCTTAAATTTAAAATGTTGATTTTGAATTGTGGGTTTTCTGAAATTTTAAATGGTTTGATGAAAATGGGGTTTTCAATAAAAAGTGTATTATTGAAATGATTTGAGATTGAAATGGTTTTGATGAAATTGGTTTTCAATAAAAGGGTGGTTTTATAGAAATGGTTTTATTGGGTTGAACACACATGGTTTGATGGAAGTGGTTTTAAATAATGTTTGTTTTATTGAGAGGTTTGTTTTGGTATGATTATTGGTATTGTGTGGTGTGTGTTCATATTGGATTGTACGGGGCTTGGTTGAAATAGGACCTAGTGCTTGGTGCCAAACGTTTAATGGAACATGGTGACTTTAAGTACGATGCTTGGTTGAAATATGACTGTGTGCTCAGTGCCAAAGGTGTAATTGCACATGGGGAACAATTAGCTTGTGACGACTTGGTAGATTGATGAGAGACCGCTCATGAGTATGGAACTTTTATAATGAAGCATGCAGCATTGATTTCACGGGTTTTTGAAACGGTTGGAAATGCCAAAAAGGGATGTTTGTGGAATGGTTTGAAATCTTATTTGGTTATTTTTATTGAAAGATAAGTTGTTGGAAAAATTGGTTTTTATTTCTCTTGGAATGCCTTTGGTGGTGAATGTTTTTGGAACATGTTTATTTTTAGTTATAAACTGCTTTTGTGAAAATGTTTTATATAAAATTTTCTTATATAATTGTTTCTAACTCTTCTATCCTAGTGGCGTGAGTAGGGAAGTCATTGGGGAAACCTACTGAGTTTTATACTCACCCCTTCCTTGGTACTTTGGTGCTATTGCAGATGCAGTTTTTCGGGACAGAGGTAAAGGTAAAGCATCTCATTACTAGTGGTTGGTGATGATGCTTGGGAAATGTTGTGGAGCTTGGAGTTTGTGGAGCATGGAGTCATTGAGTCTCTTGAGAGTCTTGGGTTGTTTATCCGCTGTGCATTTGTTACTTTGTTCAGTCTTCCGCTGTTTTATACTTTGATATGGTTGTTATAAATGAAGTTTTTGTTGTTGTCTCTCATTTATTCATACATCGTGTAGTTATGTTGAGTTTTGGTTGGTTGGTTTATGGGTTATCTCTTAAAGGGTAAATCGTCCCCCACTTATATTCGAAACCCTTTAGAATTTATTTCCATCCTTTGGTGCCTTGGAAATTTCTCTTAAGGCATAGTAATTACTTGTTACAATCTCAAGCCAATGAGAATTGGCGGTTCATTAAAAATGGTATCATCTTGTTCGGTCTCTCCCTAACAAGTGGTCATTGAGGTTCTTTGTCTTGGAGTTGAAATTACTTCTTATTTATTCCTTTGGTGGTCATCTTAGACAGGATTAGGATTTTAGAAACTTAAAATGTATAGCATAAAAAGACGTAGCTAACCCATTTATGCTGAACATCATGTTACCAAGGTGTTGGGTACATAAGTGTTTTGGATACAATTCTAGGATGTTGGAAATCTTATTGTCATGGGTTTAGCCAATGAGATGAGCATTACATCCATTATAGAGGAATGACTTCCCACTAGGATTGCATATCTCATGGTGAGGAATGAGTTATAATTTTGTGCAAAGATGTAAATTTTTGAAAAATAAATTATTTATTTTCAAATAAAAGATTTTGAAAAGTGGATATTTGGTGTATTTTGAAAATGGATTAATTTTCAAAAAGTATGTTGAATGTTTTCAAAAATGGTTGAACATGGAAAAAGGTTGTTTTGAGAACAATTTTGTGATAGTTGATGTGATAGAATTTGAAATGCTAAGCCAATAATTGCTAGGGAGTGAGATTAATGGAGTTTGTGGTTGGTTTAGAAAATGGCACCTGGTAGGCGTCATCGAAACAAACCCGAAGAAGCGGCGGAGAATGTGGTTGTACCAGAACCACACGTGAACCAAGAGCATGTTCATAGTATTTTCCAAGATTTTCAAGCTATAGATACAGGGATCCAGAGGAATGAACCAAGGCAGCTGGATCACACTATCCAATTCATGAAGCAGAATGCACCTAACTTTTGAGGTGATGCTAAACCCGAAAAGGCGGAGGTGTGGCTAAGCAGGATGAATCAAATCTTTGATTTCACCAGCACACCAGTGGAGCTGAAAGTAAAGCTGGAAATGTATATGCTTGAGGATCTTGCACGTCAGTGGTGGGATTTAGCAGTGCAGGCTAAATTGGATGAAGGAATTACATGGGAGGATTTTGAGGAATTGTTCAACAAACAATTCAATCCTCACACGTTCAAGATCCAGAAAACAACGGACTTTTTCAGTTTGAAATAGGGGAACCACTCTATCATAGATTATGCGGCTAAATTCATGCATTTAGTCTATTTTGCACTAGAGGTTATGGCGACTGCGTCGTTAAAGGCACACATCTTCGAATCAGGGCTAAGGCAAGAGATTCGATCGAAGATTGCGGTGCTCTGTATCATGGATTATACAGAAATGGTGAACAGAGCTATGGTTGCGGAACATGATAACTAGGATCGATAGGAGGAAGCATGATGATACCCACGGGAATTGGTGGGAACTCTAATGCTGGGAACAAGCGAAATAGGGACACCTACTTCAAAGGTGGGAGTGTCAATAAGAACCAGACAGCGGGATCAGTAAACCTTCCTCTAAGACCACAGAGCAAAGCTGGTTGTTTTCAATGTGGCTCTTTTGATCACATGAAACGAGAATGTACAGCACCACCGAGAGTATGCCACAATTGCAACAATATGGGGCATCTTTATCGATACTGTCACAGCGCTCCAAGGTCGGGTGTTCGGGACAATTCTAAGGTGTCGCAAGCATCTTATACTTTGACAGGACGAGGATAGTAGAATCAGTCTCCTCATCATGACAGAGCTAGCCATTGTGATTCCATGAATACCATGACTCCTCAACCTGGTTAATCGAAGAAAGGAAACAAGGAGAACAGTGCAACAATGAAGCAATTGTATGGAGCTGAACAGATAATGGTAGATGATCATGCGGGACCATCTACGGTGAGAGGTATGATTCATTTGAATTCTACCCTTATGCAAATGTTGTTCGATACTAGTGCATCGCATTCCTTTCTTGATTCTCGTATTTCTAATTTTCTTAACATAAAACTGGAAATAATGCCTTATTTCTTGAAACTACAAAATCCTCTTGGTGAAAGAGAATGTCAAGATTTCGTGCATAAAGCATGTGCTATAACTGTTGATGAAGCTGAGCTGAAATGGGACTTCTCCATGTTGGATATAGATGTCTATGATGTAATCCTGGGTATGGATTGGTTGACAATGTTTTAGGCTTACATCGACTATTATGGGAGAATGGTTAGTTTCACGACAGAGGATGACATTGACCATCTCTTTAGAGGAGAGAGAATGGTAAAGAAGTGTGCAAAGAACATGTTGGAAACAATGGTGGGAATTATCTCTTAACAACTGGAAGCTTTGACTTTGGAATCACTATAAGAGAGTGAGGAAAATAGTTTTCTAGCTGTGGTGGATCAATTTCCTGAGGTTTTTCCTGAGAACTTATCTGGTTTTCCACCTTTAATAGAAGTGGAGTTTATGATTGATCTCCTTCCTGGGACTAGTCCTATGTCACTTCCATCTTATAGGATGGCACCAAAGTAGTTAAGGGAATTGAAAATTTAGTTAGAGGAGCTGGAAAGCAAGGGATTCATTCTCCCAAGCGTGTCCCCATGGGTAGCACCGGTTTTCTTCGTGAAGAAGGCAGATGGAACTCTTAGGCTATGTCTTGATTATCATAAGCTTAACCAAGTTACGATAAAGAATAGATATTCACTTACACGCATTGATGACCTGTTTGATCAATTGAGGGGATCTTAGTGGTTCTCCAAGATTGACTTGCGGTCAGGATATCACCAGTTGCGAGTTCGAAATGAGGACATTCTGAAGACAACCTTCAGAAGCAGATATGGCCACTATGAATATGTAGTCATGCCTTTTGTTCTATCTAATTCACCAGCGGTCTTCATGGCTTTGATGAATCAGATATTTCATCAATATCTGGATTCTTTTGTTGTGGTGTTTGTCGATGACATATTGATGTATTCAAGAACAAGGACAGAGCATGAGCAACAGGTGGAACTAGTGTTGGAAATCTTGAGAGACAATCAGTTTTATGCCAAATTATCAAAGTGCAATTTTTGGATACAAGAGGTACGCTTTTTGGGCCATGTTGTTTTTGAGAATGGTGTTTCAGTGGACCCAGAAAAGATAGAAGCTGTTCTTTCTTGGCAGTCGGCGAAGAATATATTTGAGATACACAGTTTTCTTAGTCTAGCTAGTTATTATCGACTCTATGTGTGTGACTTCTCATGACTAGCCTCGCCTATGATAGCATTGACAAATAAGAACAATGTATTTCAATGGACTGACGAATGTCATAGATCTTTTCAAGAGTTAAAGGCTCATCTTACATCAACACCCATCTTGATATTTCCAGAATCAGGACAGGGGTATGTGGTGTATTGTGATGCTTCAAGATCAGGGTTGGGCTGTGTTCTCATGCAGGGAGATCATGTTGTTGCTTATGGGTCAAGGAAGTTGAGGGTGAATGAGAAGAATTACCGAACACATGACTTGTAATTGGTGGCAGTCATCTATGCTTTGAAAACATGGAGACATTATCTCTTTGGTGAGAAATTTACCGTCTTTACGGATCACAAAATCTTGAAACAAATTTTCTCACAATGAGATTTGAATCTGAGGCTGAGGAGATGTATGGATTATCTTCAAATGTTCGACATTGACTTAATGTATACACCGGGTAAGGGAAATTCGGTGGTCGATGCATTAAGCAGGAAGTCGTATGCTCAGTTGGCGAAAGAAGCTTCAGACGAATGGCAGTTGATGTCGGTCTTAGCCAGCATGCACGTGGAATGTCAAAACTGAGGTGATGTTGTAGTTTTATTTTCAGCTATGCTTGTTCCTGATTTGGTGGAGAGAGTAAAGGAGGCACAGGCATCCAATCTCAACTGTGTGGCAATGATTTCAAAACTCAGTGGTGGGGAGACTATTAAGGGATGAAAGCTGGATAGAAGTTCAGTTATGTGGTTTTGAGATTAGATAGTTATACCTTTAACTGCTCAGGAACAACTCCTTCATGCATTCCACCATTCCCGATGGGCTGTACATTCGGGTACAAAAAAGATGTACAAGGCATTGAAGATGCATTTTGGGTGGTCCGACATGAAAATAAAGGTGGCTGATTTCCTCTCACGATGATTAACTTGTCAGCATGTTAAAGCATAGCATCAAAGACCAGCTGGTATGTTACATTCCTTACCTATCCCAGTCTGGAAATGGGAGGAGATAGCAATGGATTTTGTTACAGGTCATCCAATAATTGTCCGGAAACACGATGTCATCTGTGTGATAGTGGATCATCTAACCAAGTCGGGCCATTTCATCCCGATTCGTGAAACTCATATGATGGAAGATATTTCAAAAATCTATATCCGGGAAGTGGTAAAGATACATGGTGTACCAGTGTCTATAGTCTCAGATAGAGATGCGAGGTTCACATCTCATTTCTAGAAATCATTACAGTAAGCCCTAGGGACTTAGTTGTCGATGAGTACGGCGTATCATCCTCAGACAGATGGGCAATCCGAGCGGATGATACAAAGTTGGAAGACATTTTTTGGGCTTGTGTAATGGATTTTGGTGGCTCATGGGAAGAGCATATACCCTTAGTGGAGTTCTCATACAATAAGAGTTATCAGTCCTCGATACGTATGGCTCCATTTGAGGCATTGTATGGGCATCCTTGTCGATCTCCACTATGCTGGGTGGAAACTGGTGAAACATCACTAGTCGGGCCGAGCCTTTTCCATGAAACAACGGAGAAGATTCAGTTGATTAGAAAGAGGATGGAGATGGCTCAAAGTCATCAGAAATCTTATGAAGATCACCATCGTAGACCATTGGCGTTCATTGTGGGTGATCATGTCTTCTTGAGGATCTCTCCAAGCCTTGGACATCATCGGTTTGGGAAGTAGGGAAAATTATCTCTTCCTTACATAGGCCATTTTTTTATACTGGAATGGGTTGGAGAGGTGGCATATCAGTTGGGATTACCACCACATTTTAGTGCAGTGCATAATGTGTTCCCAGTATCTCAGTTGAAGAAGTATCAGCCTAATCCTGACCATGTTATCAGATGATATCACATTGACCTAGAGCCGGATGTTTCATTGCTACATATCCTGGTGCAGATTTTGGATAGGAAAGATAAAGTCTTGAGTGGAAAAAGAATCATTCTAGTGCGGGATTTGTGGTAACATGGATAGATACAGGAGGAAGCTTGGGAACGTGAGAATGAAATGAAAGAGCAGTGGCCAGAACTCTTTCAGGGAAGCGATGGTTTTCTACTTTTTGAGGATGGAACGACCAATGGTGGGGATAATTTAGTGCCCCTAGTTTCTGGTAAGTAACCCTTGTTTTATTATTTTTAAGTGCATGAAGTTTATGGTAGATGATTGGGGAATGTTTGAGAGGATTTTAAAGCATAAAAGGGACAAATGTGGGGACACACGGGCAGCGCACGGTTTTCCAAACCGTGCAGAATCCATGTAGGTGGTGGTCACTTGGACAGAAGAGAGCGCACGATGTGTGCACGGGTTGGGAAAACCATGAGATGAGGCCGTGCATGAAGGATGGCCGAGGCAGAAGCTAACGCACGGTTAGCGCACGGTTTTTCAAACCGTGCAGACTAACCATGTGGTTACTTAATGTTATATCCTAAAATTGTGGATCTAACTCGTTTTTCCATTAATTGCATTTTTTAAATCCCCTAAGTGGCCCTAACATGGGATTACTCTCCCTTGAAGGTTAGAGGACTTCTCCCAGGCGTTATGGAGGCGATTCGAAAGGTTCTTTTGGAGAATCGAAGCCGGATTCTTAAGGTATGTTATCGTTCTTGATCATTTCTTAGATCTAGTTAGATCTAATTCTCCTCTTCTATTTTTTTCTTAGATCTACGCCCATTATGGGTAGATCTAATGGTGTGGATTCCAAATATGACAAGATTTGGTCTTGGTTGTGTTAGGAGGAGAGATCTAAGGAGGATTCTTGGAGTTGTGACCCAGTGTTCTTGAGCATTCTTCGTCCGTTGCTTGGTTTCACCCCTTTTGTTGATGTAGGTGGCCTCACTCTCAACTCCCCTTTCTAGAATTGGTTGGATTAGATTTCAATTGGTTTATTTGAATAAAATTGATTTTTGAAAGCATGAAATAAATCTTCTCTAGTGATGATTTAGGTTTTGGGTGAAATTGTGAAATCTTGGGGAATTTTTGTGCAAAGTGATGTGGCTTCTTGAATTTAAAATGTTGATTTTAAATTGTGGGTTTCCTGAAATTGGAAATGGTTTGATGAAAATTGGGTTTTAAATAAAAAGAGTAGTATTGAAATGATTTGAGATTGAAATGATTTTGATGAAATTTGTTTTCAATGAAAGGGTGGTTTTATTGAAGTGGTTTGATTGGGTTTAACACACATGGTATGATGTAAATGGTTTTCAATAAAGTGTGTTTTATTGAAAGGTTGGTTTTGGCATGATTGTTGGTATTGTGTGGTGTGTGTTCATATTTCATTGTATGGGGCATGGTTGAAATAGGACCTTGTGCTCGATGCCAAATGTTTAATGGCACATGGTGACTTTAAGTATGAGGCTTGGTTGAAATATGACCTTGTGCTCGGTTCCAAAGGTGTAATGGCACATGGGAAACAATTACCTTGTGAAGAATTGGTAGATCGATGAATGACCGCTCATGAGTATGGAACTGCCATAATGAAGCATGCATGGTTGATTTCACGGGTTTGTGAAATGGTTGGAAATGCCAAAAAGGGATGTTTGTGGAATGGTTTGAAAGCTTATTTGGTTGTTTTTCTAGAAAGACAACTTTTTGGAAAAATTGGTTTTGATTGCTCTTGAAATGCCTTTGGTGGTGAATGGTTTTGGAACTTGTTTATATTTAGTTATAAACTGCTCTTCTGAAAATGTTTTATATAAACTATTTTTATATAAATGTTTCTAACTCTTCTATCCTAGTGGTGTGAGTGGGGAAGTCATTGGGGAAACCTATTGAATTTTATACTCACCCCTACCTTGGAACTTTGGTGCTTTTGCAGATGCTATTTTCCAGGACACAGGTAAAGGAAAATCATCTCATTACTAGTGGTTGGTGATGATGCATGGGAAATGTTGCAGAGCTTGGAGTTTGTGGAGCATGGAGTCGTGGAGTCTCTTGAGAGTCTTGGGTTGTTTATCCACTATGCATTTGTTACTTTGTTCAGTCTTCCGCTGTTGTGTACTTTGATATGGTTGTTATAAATGAAGTTTTTGCTGTTGTCTCTCATTTATTCATGCATCATGTAGTTATGTTGAGTTTTGTTTGGTTTATTTATGGGTTATCTCTTAAAGGGTAAATCGTCCCCCACTTGTATTCGAAACCCATCATCATTTATTGCCATCCTTTGGCGCCTTGGGGATGTCTCTTAAGGCCCAGTAATGATTCGTTACACTCTCAAGCCAATGAGAATTGGCCGGTCATTACAAAAATTATTTCTCTCATTACAAAGAAGTTCTAGAAGGGAAAAGGGAAATTCAAAGGTATGTTACCACTCGCTTGTTTTCATTGCAGAAAAGTTGGGCACATTGCCCGTCAGTGCTTAAGAACGATCAATGATGAAGATAATGAATTTGAAAGCTTTGAGAAGCCTCGAAGAAGGTTTTTCAAAAAGGGAGATTTCAAATCTGGAAAGAAAATGCAATGGGAGATTTTTTTCTGTGAAGAGGAAGAAGATGATACTGAATTCGATGATGAAGAAGAACCAGAATTAAAAACTGGGAACCATGCTTCCATGATGGCCACTGTTAAAAATTCAGAAGATACTGGTGGAGAAAAATAGTTGAAAACTTGTGCAGATCCCGAGATGCATCTTAAGGATGCTGTTAGTAAGCTTAAGACTAAATGTAAGAGTTGGAATAAGTGGAAATCAATTGTAGAGGAATCAACTGAATATGTTGATCAAATTGAAGCTGAAATTGAACGACTGGAAGAATTTGTGAAGGTACAGTCTAAAATAATTGAAATCAATGATGATGTAGTGGATCTGAAGCTGATAATTGAAGAGCAGGCCAAGGTCATCAATGACCTCACCTCTAGACTAGA
The DNA here is from genome assembly GCA_963277665.1 of Viscum album. Classification (NCBI taxonomy): domain Eukaryota; kingdom Viridiplantae; phylum Streptophyta; class Magnoliopsida; order Santalales; family Viscaceae; genus Viscum; species Viscum album. Next base: position 464,463 of record CAUJRU010000333.1, on the reverse strand, counting down.
AGAAAATTCCAAGACTGCTGAGGGTTTTGAGGAGGAAGTTGTTACTCTTAGGAGTAAACATGATACTGAATCAATTCCAAAAGAATCAAGGAAGAAAATATAGTTTGGAAGATTCTCATATGCAGAATTACTAGCAAGAGCCAAGTGTGGTTCTTATGGAGTTGGAATAATCTTGAGTGATCAAAGACCCGCTTGCATGGGAAAGAGTGGAATTGGCTGTGATGCTGAGACATCAACTTCTGGAAGTGAAAATATCCAAAATAAAGATATGATGAATGTTAAACATGTTGGAACATTGCCTAAAGTGCTAAAAAAGGAACCCTCAATCCAAAATAAACAGAGAACTAAAAATTATCCTCAAACATTTAGAAATAATATGCAGTCTAACTTTTCTCCCATGGAAGAAGGTATGAAAAGAAATTGAAGTGAGAAGTCATTTCCTCTCATGAAGTGTCAGTTCTCTGGCTATTTGGGCCATACCATGTCTTATTGCAAAGAGGCAAGAATTTATCTGAATGGAAAAGATATAAAAGTTCAAAAAAGGAAAACAAATTCATATCCTAATTCCTATAGAAGAAACAATTTCCATGGATATGGTTTTCGTTGTACTAACTTTGGTCATAAGGCTGCTAATTGCAGGCAGATAAGGGACATGGACACCTCATACCGAAGTTCAAGACAAGTCAAGTCACATCAGCAAGACAATGTTACTCTTTAAAATAGGTTTTATCATCTCAAAGAAGATTTCGACTATGAAGAACCTGGGTACACAGAAGAGAAAATTGAAAGGCCATTAGTACTCTATTCTCAATCCAATGTCTCATGGAAGGAAAGGAAGAAGATTGAGAAATCCAACCATGTAGAGGTGGCCCTCGAAGTGACGAAGAACAATAGTACCTAGATTCTGGATAGCGGTTATTAATCTCATATGACAGGTAATTCAGCCCTGTTAACGGATATCAAAAGGAAGGTTGATGGTACAATACGATTTGGTAATGATGGAGCTCTAAAAAACAAAGGGAGTGGAAGTACCGAATTAGCTAATGGAGAACTAAAGAGGACTGAAGTCCTTTACGTAGATGGAATACATCATAATCTACTCAGCGTGAGGCAACTCTGTGACTTGGGACTTATATTTACTTTTAATCAGAAAGTCCTCACTATCAAGGGAAAGACATGCAATTCACTTATCAAGGGATGCAGAACAGAAGGCAACTTGTATCATGTTGATAGTGAAGAAAATGTCTGTTACATGACTGTTGATGAAGAAAACAATTTGTGGCATCAGAGACTGGGACACATCAATCAACAAGACATAGAGAAAATATCAAAATTGAGGATTTTCATGGACATTCCCAACCTAAACCATGAGCGTGAAAAGTCTTGTGATGCCTGCATTCTCGGGAAGCTGGTCTGCAGTTCATATCGGCCAAAGAAGAAAAGGGCATCTCAACTTCTTGACCGAATTCATACAGATGTATGTGGGCTGATAAATGTTGCTGGAACTCATGGATAAAGGTACTTTTTCCTTTTCATAGATGATTACAGTATAATGGAATGTGTGATGGTCATTCACTGGAAACAACAAGTCCTTGAGTGCATGAATACATATCGGCGAATCACCGAGAATGATACCGTACGAACAATCAAAGTGTTTCTATATGACAATGGAAGAGAATACATGTCCATTTAATTTGATAATTATCTAGAGAAGCATGGGATACAGTATGAGGTATCTGCTGTGAGAACTCCAAAACAAAATGGAGTTGTTTAACATAGGAATCGACAGGTGAACAACATGGAACGAACTATGCTAATTGAGAGTCATATTCCATGGAATTACTGGAAAGAGGTTGTTCAAGCTGTAGTGTATATTCAGAATCGAACATGGCTTTATATGGGCGAGACGAAGACACCATATGAATTATGGCATGGAAGAAATCCCTCCATAAAATACTTTCATGTCTTTGGAAGTAAATTCTTCATCGGGAACAAAGAAGGAAATCAAGGGAAGTATGACGATAATGCAGATGAAAGAATTTTACCCGGTTACTCAATGAACAGTAAAGCCTAAAAATGTTTCAACAAGCATTTAGGAAGGATTGTGGAAAGCAGTGATGTTATGATAATTGAAGAGAAAACCACAAATGCTTCAAGGACGTTATATGCTGATGTGATAGAGAGTGAGGAAGAAATTGAATGTAGAGAAAATAAAAATATAGAAATAGAAGAAGTTGTACCAAACACTCAGTAGTCACGTCATGATGTTGACTCAGAAGAAGAATCTGGAGAAGAAATTGTGGCTGAAGAGAATGCAACTGAACCTCGCAGGAGAAATCGACGAGCTGAGATTGATCCATCCAACATAATTGGGGACAGAAGTGCACCCAACCAAACAAGAAGGATGAGGAATAACACGCAATCTGCATTTCTATCAGTTGTGGAGCCATCCTCATTCGAAGAAGCTACAAAGGTTGAATCTTTGGTGAAAGCCATGAATGAATAATTATATCAGATTGACAAGAATCGGACATGGGATCTTGTCCAGAGACCCGATGGTCACAATGTGATTAGTACCAAATGGTTCTTCAAAAATAATTTTGATGAGCATAGAAGTGTCATCAGAAACAAGGAACGACTGGTATGTAAAGGATACTCCCAGATTGAAGGCATTGATGTTGATGAATCCTTTCCTTCAATGGCTAGACTAGAATCAATCAGGCTTTTTCTTGCCATGGAACTCCAAAGAGGATATAAAGTATATCAAATTGATGTCATGATAACATTATTTAATGGTGTACTAGAACAAGAAGTCTACATTAAACAACTAGTGGGTTTTGTTCTAGGTACTCATGAAACAAAGGTCTGCAAACTAAATAAAGCTCTATACGGTTTGAAGCAGGCACCACGGGCATGGTACTCGCGGCTGGATTCGTATTTCAAGAAGCTGGAATTCAAAAGAGGAGGAGTAGATCACAATCTCTATTTGAAGAATTCTCCAAAAGATCAATTCATGGTTCTAGTCTACGTTGATGATATCATATTTGGTGGCAGCATGCATAAATTAGTGGACGAATTTTCCAATCACATGAAATCAGAATTTGAAATGTCTATGATTGGGGAGCTCACATATTTCTTAGGACTACTAGTGATTCAAAAGAAGGATTACACTTTAATTTCTCAGGAAAAATATGAAAGAGAGCTGCTGAAGAAATTTAATATGCAAGACTCCAAACCAATGTCAACTCCGATTGTTGTTGGAACTAAACTTGGAAAACATGAAGATGGGACCTCTATATATCCCACCATGTACAGGAGGATCATTGGGAGCCTACTGTACCTAATAGCGACACTGCCAGATATTGTCTTTTCCACATATATTACAGCCCACATTCAAAGTGATCCAAAGGAGGAACATATGGAGGTAGTAAAAAGAATCATGAGGTACATTCAAGGTTCCCATAACTTTGGGTTATATTTTTCTACAGGCAGGGATAGTGAATTATCAGCATTTTCTGATGCTGACTGGGTTGGTGATGTAGTAGACAGAAAGTCCACCAGTAGGGGAGCATTCTATATTGGAAATAAATGTGTTGGCTGGTTGAGCAAGAAACAAGAAAGTACTTCTCTTGGTACTGCTGAAGCTGAGTATATCTCCACCACAAAGGCATGCACTCAACTGCTATGGATGAAGCAATGACTAACAGATATTGGTGATGAGGTGGAGCAACCAATGGTAATTTACTGTGATAACATGAGGGAAATTGATCTTACTAGGAATCATGTTACGCATTCTCATACAAAACATATTTAAATCAGGTATCACTTTATCAAAGAAAAAGTTGAGCAAGGCTTGATTCGAATGGATCATGTGGGAACTGATGAGAAAGTGGCTGATATACTGACCAAGCTACTGTCAGCGACGGTGTTTGAGAAGCATCAGTTGAACCTTGGTGTTCGGCCACCTCCCAATGCATTGAGGTTACGAAAATACCCTCTCACCGTTTATGATAACTGTTTTTATCTGTTTATGGATGTGATGCAGGTTTGTGGGGGAGATACTATCCAGGGGGAGTATGGTTTATGTTAAAGATTGATCAAATTATTGGTATTTGGGTTTATTGTCAATGGGGGAGAAAGGAATAAATTCGTGCATGTTCAGGCATGTAATGCTCCCGTTACATGATGCGAATTCAGTGTCGGTGATCCGATGAGAAGGATAAGTGTGACACGATGCGAATTCAGTGTCAGTGATCAGATGAGAAGGATAAGAAGGAATACATCGGTCATGTAATGCTTCTTAGGAATCATTGAGAATTAAAAAAAATTGGAAACTAATTCAAGCTTCCTATCTTGCTTTCTACACCAAGCATTGTTCACTTAGACTTAGAGTGTTGGCTGAGTTAATTCTTGCATTTTTGGTTTTCACATGGGTGGGGATCTATTGAATTTATTTTTTGATTTCCAACAAACCCAAAGGGGGGTATTGTTGGAACCATGGTCTTCTATGCATGAATTGGAATATGTTTTGTGTTTCTTATCAATCCTCAATGTAAGTTTAGAATGTGTACCAGCAATGTGATCATATAGTTCAAGCAGACAATAGTATTGAAGATGGTGTCGTTTCCCAGTGTTTTCCAAATTTTTGGGCCTGAAAATCGACAAATGGATAAAAGTGTTTTTGGTAATGAGACTTGCATGTCATGTACTTGAAGGAGAGTAAAATTGCACGCCATATGTTTTTCATGACCAGAACATGGAAAATGGGAAAGGGATAAGGGACGCGCAAGTTTTGGGCTGGCCGCGCAAGTGACCTGCGTGCCGAGAAAGGACTTGTGTGCCGATGCCTAGGAGGATTGGAAACTTGTGAGAAGGTTGTTCTTCATTATCAGAACATCAAAATATGGAAAAAGAAAGTAGGTCATGCAAGTATTGGTGTGTTCACGTAGGTGAGTAGCACGACAGAGGCTAGGGTGATTGGAGCTGTGCGCTGGGTCTTGCGCGCCATGAGGACACTTGCTTGCCACCACGCAGGGGGTCCAGTTTTCCTACAAATAGTGGACCACCCCTCCTCATTTGGTATGAAGTTCAAGAAATATATATTTTTTGAGCTCTTGTCATGCAAGTGGCTGATTTTCACAAGTGGTAGTTGGGTCGCGCAAGTAGAGGTTGCACATCGGTTGTTAGCTGCGCGACCAAGGTGGTTTGGGAGTTAAAGGTGAAGAGTCGCGCAAGTTTGGAGTTTAAGAAGGTAGTGTCCAGCAAGTGGGTTGGTGTCACCTGCGCGCAGAATTTCTGCCGTGCAAGTGAATTGCCCGCCGTGTTTGAATCCTGTGCGTCGGGCTTGGACCTGTGCGCCAGGTATAATTGGAGCCTGCTGGTCATCTTGGAGCTTCATGAAAGCTGGAAAATTTCCCGATACCATCGGTGCAAAGGGAGATTAGTTTACGAGTGAAAGTTTGACTTCAACAGAGCATCTACACACAACAGATGATGCATTCATTTAGAAATAATGATGATATATTCACATCTATAAACTAAGTGAGACTTCACCAATGGCTGTGAGCCAGGGGGAGTCAACGGGAGTGACCCGAGGGACGCATTAAGCTATCCCTGAAAAATTGTAAAGGCAGTGAGCCTGGGATAGAGTGAATGTTCCCAATCCATTGTAATTTACATCTAGTGAATTTTAGTGGAATTAGGTACGAATGACAACCTGTCGGCGTGTGCTCCTTGGACATAGCCCTTAGTGGTGAACCAAGTAAAAAGTGTTGTGTCTTCTCTATGCATGTGAATGTTTGATTTCTGATCTTTTTCATCATACAGGTTCAACAAGTTCCTACCAATGTGGGAATAAGATCCATCACATTTAAAGAACAATTTGTCACCCTGATTCACCCCTCCCCTCTCAGGGAGTCTCAGGGTCCTTTAAATGTAGGTCATGGAAAAAATCTAACCAAAATCACATGTCAATAAAGACCCCAAATGAAATCCAATATGTGAAAGTAATGTTATTTTTTTATATTAGGTATTATCCTAATTTTTGATATATATATATATATATATATATTGTTTTTTATTATAATGTTAATATTTTATAACTTCTGTTTCCTTGTCAATGAGGAAATGTTGGATGTGGTTATTATGTTCTGTGATTCATGTATGAGATAATTAAAAATAAGGTTACTACTAAATTTGATAAGGTTAGTCATATTAATTATTTTATATTATCTATCAGAGTATTCTATTTTATAATATCATATCATTCAATGTTATTGTAGACATTCAATGATGATGATTCTTATATGAAAAATGAACTTAACCATCTTCAATCATTGTTTGCGAACTATTTGTCAAGTATTATTACGATCTAACGTATGTATATTGTAATATTTAATTTTAATATTACATTTTCCTAATAAAAAGTGTTCAAAAAAATAATTCTTTTGTTCTAATAGGTTTTTGAAAATAATGATATCAAATTAATGTTTCTTCAATAACCAATAATGATCATGTTGTAAATTCTAGGTATGTGTTTTTTAATTCTAATTTATAATAATAATACATAGATAATTTTTTGATTAACATGATAAAAGTATGTATGCTTTTATATATTTTTAGTCAATGATACATGTAGTTTTTTTATGTATCTTATTTTTATATTATAGGGAGTTATATTATTTTGCGGATGTGATATTCAAAAGTTTCTAAATTTTTTATTCGAATCATTAAAAAATTTACCAAAGTTTTTGGTGTCGTTTTATGATAAAAAATGTATCTAAAAACCATTTCTTGTCTCATTTTCAATATTGGGTTTTAAACAACCATGGCCAAAAACCTATTTTTTATGTCACCTTTATAGATATTGGTTAAAAACTAATTTCCAAATTGAAAAAAACAGACCTTAAATCATGTTTTTTCACTAGTGTGTTGATGGTGATTGTGAAAGCCTAGTTGATCCTTTATTCCCCCTTCCCCCATAATAGGGGGTGGGGAGGTTATTACTAGGCTCCTATCATCACTTGATGACAATATTTTACCATTTTACTGACCCTCATATTCTCCCCAGCTTACCTGAATGTGTAGTGTACCCTAAAGTACATTCATGTATCAATGGTATTATTTCACTTCCAATATATTTTGGGATATTATCACATGCTTATTGTTTATTTTATTTCTCATTTGTGGTCCATTTTAGAATGATTTTTCCCTCAGTTGACGTCTTCGATAGGTAAATTTCCAATTTTTTGGGGTTTTATCGATCTGGTGGTCAGTTGACTTCTGGATCAGTTCTTTTTTATCCAGTTTTGATCTGATATTGATCTCATTTATTCTTGGGTGAATTATCCATGTTTGGTTTCTCATTTATTTTTTTCCATTTTCACCAGAAATTTGATTTCAACCTAAAAAAATACACCCTTATCATTGACTTGTATTTCTCTCCTCAGCCTTCCTCTTATATTCTAGAATCCATCGATTTTAAAGAGGATTGAGAATATGGTGGGTCCCGTCATATGTTCAGATATTCACACTCAAGAAATTTTTCATCCAATATTACTTCAAATTCTTGTTGAAGTGGATGTGTTAATGGTTCTTTTGGAGTTCATTTGTATTGAGATTGACTGTGATATTCATTGGAAGAATAATATTTCCTACAAATCCTAGGTAGCCTTGTATTCTCTATATAGGAGGTTCGGTCATGAATCCTCTAAATTACAGAAAGGGGTGAAGGCTATTTCCCATATAAAACCTTGAACATATTTCTCAGGTACTAATGTTTCAGCTATTCTGAACTCTCATCATAAAGCCGAGAGGCCTATAATCCCAGACCCAAGGGTCATGGACATATTTGGTAGACTAAGGCACAACCTGGATGGCTCCAAGCTAGAAGTGCTGGTTTTATAAGAGGCTAGGCTAAGATTTACTTCTATTTTAGCTTCTTTTTCTTATGATATTTTGGTTTAAGATGAGGAAAAATGATTAGTTTTTTATGATACTTTAGGTTGGGATGCATCTAATGACATTTCTTATGATTGTAATATGAAATTTTCTAATTCAAACTTTCCCACATATCTTCAGATTAATCCCGAGCATATTGAAAAGTCTTTTTAGATGTAGGGGTCTTCGTACTTGGGTGAACCCCATATTTTGATAAAGCTTTCAAAAATGTACACATCATTGAATGTAAACGAGGAATTAGATTTTGAACAAAAGTGGTGGTATTAGTTCATTCTCAGATGGAAGAGGAAGCAGGTTTGGTCTAAGATGCATCTGGATCATGAATAAAGTGATCAAAACCTAGATTCCTAATAGATTTAGAATGAGTGCACGATCACCAAGAAATAGTGGCTACTGGGTGTGGCATGAGGAATGGGAAGAAATGTAATATTACTACTAGTTATTTTCATTTAAAAAATAGAGATAAGAAAACACCCAAAAGTTTACTCAATTATGCCAATGAACATGGCCACTTGGTCCCCAAAAAATTACTAGGGTTGAGGTAAGGATGGTGGTAGTGAAGACTAAAGATGTAATTATGGAGATTATGAAGCTGGGTGAAAATATTTCTCCTTTTTTGTATGAGGTAGATAAGTATAAATGTGACATTATTTCCAATCCAAAACAACAAATAGGTTGGGTGACAACTAAGTAAGACCGAGTGGATTCAAGAAGGGAATAATGTGATAACATTAATGGATTGGTGCTGCTACTACATTCCACGGGAGAGATTCTAGATAAATCCTTCAATGTCAAAGTTCTAAAAGAGTAAGCCAATTGAATATATAAGAGAGAGATCTATGTGTAACTCAATGAGGTTCAATGTATTTGGATCGAAAAATAAGATATTAGTTAGCTTTGTGGGATCAATGAGGCGAAAATAAATTTGGAAAAGCACATCCTGATTTGGGACAAGATGGCTTATCATTTCATGGTCCTCATTAAGGATGATCCAGGCATGGAATTTCTTATATCCAATGGATAAATTATAGGGTAAAGTATTAAACATTTTTCAAATTTTTATGGAGTGGCTTTGTAATTTATTATATGGTTTAAATTTTCATCTGACCAAATTTTGTCTTAGTTCCCACTTATCCCACTTTAAAAGTTTTTTCTAAAAAAATAAATTTGTTATTTTATTTTAGCTCATATTTAAATATTTTAATTGTTCATTTATGTATGTCTTATTCCCTTTTATATTCATGTTTAGTAAATTGTTTATGAATTGTGAATATTGTGTATACATTAGTTTTAAAAATCTAAACTGCTTTTTGGAAAGAGCATTTTGTTACATTTTAATTATTATTGAGGAATTTCGTTTTTCATCTTCCTTAACTGCAATTTGTATTTAGAGTTATTATATTGAATTTATTATTTAGGAATAGTTAATGTAGATTAATTTTCAGAATTATTTTAAATTTTATTCTCACTTTAGTAATGTATCCCCAGATATAGGGACATGGGTTCAGACTACCTACCTACATGGAGGCCTATTCCTTATATATGAAAGTAAATATGGTTGAATATCTATAAATTTAGGATTATTCATTTAGATATCTTCAATATTATGTAATTAAAAACCTCTAGATGAAGAGTTCACGTACCTTATGCATATGATGCATTTGGATATGTATGAATATGTTTGAATTTTTTATGGGTGAGTGTCAATATCATATAGGTTGTGTAAAGAGTCACACATCAATATGGTATGAATGTATTAGTATTGTGAAGGTAATATGATCCAAAATCTATCACTAGAAGCATTTTTAAATAAAAGGGAATAACAAGAGATAACATTGGGAGTTTAAAACCCAATTTAAATACTATGTATTAGATTAATCCCAAAGTGACACTTGTTAAGACCGCCATCTGGATAGGTTCTTCCCTATAGGTGTGCCCCTATATTATCTTTTTCATGTAAAGAAAGTGATAGATAATAATGGATAATCAATGGGTAGATTCTCCATTAGCAGGGTGGCTCTATATTTACTTTTGTTAGTATAATATTTGTTCTCTATTTGGGTTACACTTAGATAGGAAACCCTTAGGATGGATGCATGAGGGATATAGTTGAGTTTATTAATATCATGGATTCAGATATATAGTTTTCAAGTCAACTATACAAGAGTAAAACAATTGTGATTGATATTACACCCCACATAAATAATTAAGTCATGGTAGGAAATCCGTATAAGACTCATTGATTACTAAAATAAAGATTTTATCCCACTAATGGTTATAATGAATATTTTAAAATGGGTCATAATTTTAGTGGGAGTTTATTTAATAAAATTTCTTATTATATATATTTTAAAACATATTAATCATTTTAAAAAACAATTTTTGTAGATTAATAACATAGTAATAATAAAAATAAACTTTGAAATTAATCATTGAAAATGAGAAGTTTAATGTAATATACTGTTAAAACATGTAAATTAAGAAAAATTCTTAAACTATATTATTTATTTATGAAATGATAATAAGTAAATGTTTATGCATCATAATATTTCCTTCCTCAGTAACCAATTATTGAAATTATTCAATAAGTTAATAGAGATTATTATGGAAACATAGAGTGAATCATTCAAAGATTTAATAGAATTAAATGAAAAATTAAAAATGAAATCTTATTATCTACTCATTTACTCAATATTATTAGGTACTACAATTATTAATGTAATATTAGTCTCATATAATCAATATTATTAGTTATGTCAAATGATATTCAATATTATTGAATATGTTTATGACTTAATGAGACTAAATGATTCCTTAAAATTTTATTAGTAAAAGAAATAAATTTTTTTATTCGAACATATATATGGTATCAATTATATGTTTTATAAATATTTTTACATATAAATATGGTTATAGGAGGAAAAAAGTGAATCCTAAAGATTTATTTCATGTTACAGAGAAAATGTGTTTCTTTATTGGAAACATGGATCCTTCGTGCTTGGATAAAATTTACATAAGATGTGTATTTTCACCTCATTTAGATCTTGGTAAAAAAATGTAAATACTAAAAATTTAAATGAAATGATAATGGTGTCTTTTTAATAGAAATTATTTAGGATTTGTTTAATTCTATAACATAATTTAAGGGGAAACTAAAAATGCATTATTCGGGTTATGGAATTTATCCTATTTTCATCTATTGAAATGTTATGAAAATACCGTTGAATTCAAATAATGTTTAAATGATATTCCTAATGTACTGGGAATATATATTAACTATGAATATTATTTATATGTTTTAAATTACTGTATATATAGTAAAACTCGGTAAAAGTTTAATCTAGAAGGAGAAAAGTTGGTTGAAAATTTCAATAATGTTTCTTCAAGAAGACAATAAAGGTTCACTGAATCCTAGTGTTTTCATGAAGGAGTAGTAATAATTCTATATGATTAGATTTCCCTAGGTATTATTAATGGTGTTTTTGAAAGTCCATGGAATTTTAATGTTAGGTATACATTTTATAAAAATAAATTATTTAATTTTGAATGGTATGTGACACTAAATGTATATTTTATAATGTTTTATAAATATATAGTAGTTCAAAATATGTGGATGAATTGATTGATATTTTAGTTCATATTGATGTGACGATGTAAATAGTTACCACTGTAATGATTTGAGTGTAAATGATTTTACCAATCTTAGATGAATCTAAGTAAAAGATGTGTATATTCCTCCCATTTCTCTTATATTATGATAGAATTTATATGAAGACAAATTGTTATTGCAAATATTTATGATAAGATAAATTGAATACACGTGGTTTATGATTCATCAATTTTTATAACATGCTTTTAGACGAAGGATAAAATTTTATACTATCTATAGTGACCCATAATTTTCATATATAAATTTCACAATTTCTAGATGAATACTGATTACATAAAACCATGATCCATTCTGGAATTATATAGGTTTATTATCTCTGTAAAATTGGATACATAAACAATTTCTTTATAAGTTAACTAAATAATTTCCCACATAGTTATTAAAAAATATCATCCTTCTTAGACATATCAAACTAAATACCATTCTTCATAACCTAGGGAAATAAATCATTAGAAAGGGTGATATAAGATTCCCATTAAGGGTAAACATGGTTCATATCGATAACCACTTAAGAATAAAATGATCATAAGGGTATGAGAACATTATATTGAAATTTCAAAACCATACCCATCATATCATAGATCATAAAGTTGAATCATGTCATAAAACCTAATAGTTATAATACATGAATTATAATGTAATTAATTAACACAATCCATGAGATCATAATAGCTACATAAGGAATAAGTCTGGGGATTTAACTTAAGAACTGAAAATCATTTAATTGGTTATCAAGGATGACTTCCATGAATATCATAGTTGATTTGGTTTACTCCCCAAACCATCATATTAGTCAAGGTTCATAACAAATATTATCATTATGGGGAGAGTCCATTACTAAATTGGGTTCACTCCCTATTCATGATATATCCATATTAACCCAATGAATTGGAGGGATATTTAATTATGATACCACCTTTCATATAATGAAAATAATATATATGGATGCCACAAGATCATAAATCATTCATTATATCACAACTTGTGAAACGAAAATGGGTTGCATAACAATTTCTTTATTTTATCATAGAATAACCCATGGAAAAGAATCATGTTTCCTAACTTATTTAACCCATGGAGAATAAATGAGTTTCATATAATCACCCCTAAATTTTCATCATCATAAGACATACAATGAATGAAATTAGATTATATCATTGGATCATATCCCTAAAGAATCATAAGTAACTTCAAATTATGTTATCATAGATTAAAAATTCCTATAAAATATCAATGAAACAATTATTGATTTAAATAGAAACTTGTAAAATTATATAGGAACCTTTGAATAATTGAGTGTTCATGATGGTTTAAAATTCAATTCATTTTGTTTATGTCAAAACAGTAGTTTCTATCACATTTTCGTTAAAAAATAAAAAGTAACTCATTCATAAAATGATAAGAATACTCTTTTTAATTTTTTTTAAAACTAAAACATGGTTAAAAATGAATTTAAAAATTACATAAAAATAGTAAAACTTTCTTTAAAACATTATTGTGAATATTTGGAAATAAAAGAAAATGGATTTTCAAACGAATATAGAAATACAATTTATTTTCCTTAAAAACATTTTTTAGCCTCTTGAGTTATTAATGAGAGGATAATAAAAGGAAAACATGTAATATATATAAATAGAAAAAATGATAATAAAATTAATGATATTTATGATATTTATTTCATGAAATTTAATAATAGGAAATATAATAAAAAATAATCATGGTAAATAATGAGATTGTAACATAAAACCCTTACTACTTCTGTAAATTTTTATTCATAATCCCCATGACTTAAAATACCTTATATGGATTTTTATAACCCATAATTTGTATGATAATAATCATAAAATCCATTCAAGGGTATTATATACACTACATGAAAGATTCATGTGTTGAATTTGTCATGTGTCTCACATTAATAAAATTGAAAAAAATATCCCTTACCACACTTTTAACTTGTTTTAAAAAAATTCTAACCTCCAATAAAATAAATTTAAATTTATTAAAATTATATAAAAAGGTAATTTAAATAATTAAAATATCATATATTATCCACTTATAAAATTTTAACACCCATTTAATAATAGTTCTTTAGTAAAATCATCATTTCCTGGTGTTAATTGTTTAATTCTTCATGAGAATTTTTGTTTGTGAGTTCTAGACCTTGTAGTTTGATCATGGTTAAATCATGTAAAAAATATTAATCCTGATATAAATATGTTATATATTTATTATATATACATTTATATTCATCTATAAAGTATATATATAGAGAAATTAATTACACAATTCATGAAGATAGATGGTCACATGTACACAGGAACGCTAATTTCATTTTTCAACAGAAGGAAAAAAAGATTGAAAAAAATAATTCACCTTTAAAAATAATTATTATATCATATTTATCATATATATTAATTAAATTTATCATTATTACCATTAATTTAAATAATAAGTGGAAAGAAATTTACATTGCTTTGAGGAGGTGGTATTCCACACGTGTGCACGAACGACATTATCATTTTAATAAATATTAGAATAAGGTTCATAATGGATGTTAGTTTATCCAAAAAAACTAATAATATATAAGATATTTAATTATTTATTTCAGAATATATATCATTAATATATAGGAAATATAAAAAGAAATAAAATTTAAAATTCTTAGTTAAGATTAATACCTCTTCATTGAGAATCATATTTTTGGATTACACCTAAACCCTTGGTGGAATGGTCCTCTTGGAAGAAAAGGAGCTCTTGGATGTTTCAAAGGAAGATAGAATGGTAATATGTAAAATAATTCTTGATATATAAGCTTCCAAAGGTGGGATGAAGAGAAGAGACATGGTACCCTTTTGTAAGTGAGGGGTTGGACACTCGTGGAATATTTAATGTATTATATTAAGATAAATTAATTTTCATTAAAAAAATTGATCCAAATTGACATAATTAGGAGATAATAAGATGATTATAAATAATCTTATAATATAAAGTTTGGTAATTTTTTTGCTATGTATTCACCATTATATTTTTTTAAACCCCATTAACTATTTATAAAATTACTATAAAATCAAAAAAATATATGATTTATGGACCAAGAACGCTCCCATAAAAGGATAATGACCCATAAATATAACATTATTGATATGATAAACCATACCCCATTTAATTGGATGAACATAATATTTTTATACATTATAAGTCATTTAATAATATATTATTTATTATAAAATATCTTTAATGTCATTTTTAAAACTATTCATTTTATTTGACTTTGAAAAAAAATTACAACAAAGTAATTCAAATATAAAACTTTAAAAAAGCAGTTATATTTATCGATTTTTTTTCGGAGAATAATAATTTACCCAAATTATATTTATTTTAACATTTTTGAAATCATTTATTTTATTTTTCTATTTGTTAAATAAATATTATGTTGTATTTTTTAAGAATTTAGGGTAATTATTCAATCCAAAAATCTATAAATAAATTAATATTATAAAAAATAAATTTATATTAAAAAGAAAAATTTATAATCGAACTTATACTCTTTTTGTTCTAAGATAAAAAATTTAGAGATATTAAAGTTAAGAGAGTGAAATTTTCTTTTTATTCTTTTCTTAAAATAATATAAAGATCATAATTAAAGAAAAAAGGCACCAATTGTCCATATATTCAAGACTTGGATGTAAATACCTGAAATACAACAATGAAATATGATTAATTAAGGTGTTATAGAAATTTTAAAACCTTATCACAAAATTTAAACATTATTTTAACTGACTTAACCATACTAAGGTGACAATAAATTTTCTCTATTTATAATTTATAATGAAAAAAATAAAAGGGGACTTTTTACCGAATTTTAATATTATAATTCCAAATATGGGAACCATTTTTAAAAAATAAATTTCTAAAATTTGAATAAATTCATTTTTATATAAGTTTAAACAATGTGAGGAAAACCATTTTTAGAAAAATACTTTTTAAGCATAAAAAAATATTTATTCTTATCCATTCTTAGAAAAAATATTGGATGAATGTTAAAATTTTAATTAATATATATTAATCTCATTAAAATTATTTACTAATATTTATCAATTTAATTTATTATGATAAAAATACCATGTGCTCATAAAAATAGTTTTTTAGAAAAAAATTATTTTTATTTCTATTTTTTTTTATTCTGATTTTTAACAAATTGATAACCAAATAATTAATTTTATAAATTTTCAAACCATATATTTTTCATAATATATTTGGTCATATTCTTAACAACCAATCTAAGACCTAAGAGGTAACGGTCACATTAAATAATAATTTTTCAGTTTTATATAATAGTTTATTTAAACATTGTGTTGATTATATCACAAAAATTAAAAGAAATTAATTTTATTTAATTAGAAAAATATCATAAAATATCAGGGTGTTACATTCTAAACCCACATAAAATGGGTTTGTCCCTTGAAATTCCATCACTTTTATACAAAAAATGAGGATATCTCTATTTCATCACATCCTAGAGTCCCCAAGATTCTTCTTTTAAATTTATGATTCCTCTAGATATCATTAATCAGTAAATTAGTCATATTCCATAGAAAATTTTCTCAATGAAACATGATTTATATTAGTTTTTTAAATAATAATGATCATTCTCTTATGGTAAAACACCTGAGTTTAGTGTATGTGATGGATCAATTATGTACTTCTTCCGCAGAGATACATGGAGCACATCATGACCTTAAGAGAGGTTCGGTGGAAGTACTAAAAAATAATATACCATCCTTAATCAATCAAAAATATCATAGGTTCAAATATACACAGGGATTACTTTTCCTTTATTTCTAAATTTATGAATCTTATTCAATGGAAAAATTTATATAAATACCTTCACATCAAATTCAAATTCTATATTGTTCTGATCATTTTCATTATAAATTTTCTATTGTCTTTGAGCTACCATAATGTGTTCCTAAATGGATATAAATTTATTTACAATTTCTTCAGCTTTCTCAGGTCCTAATAGATTTCATTATCCAACTTAATTGAAGCAAATCAAATTTATACACTTATTTCCATTGAGGGAATCATAAGAATCCTTCCAAATTCTCATGTAGAGGTTATTATTTTAAGAAAAATCCACTTGAGGAAGATGTTGATCCTAATGACCTATGAAATCCATAGAATAAGATCTCTTTATATCCTATAGGTTTTGTATGGTCCTCTCAAACTAAAAATATGTCTATGGATGATAAGAAATAAAAGAACTAAACTTTGTGTCTAGAGACTACCAAATACTTCACCATAACTTCAAGGTAAACCTCATATCTTGATCAAATACTATAAAATGTAGTACTCCATAATAAATTACCAATTACTTAATTTATATTCTAGAAAAATGATCAAGATATAAATATTCTCTGATAGTAATGAAGTTTGATGACTTCACAAGTATATTTTCTATAAACCAAATAGTATTAAAGAATTTTGATGTTTTGGGGATTTTGATGA
The DNA here is from genome assembly GCA_963277665.1 of Viscum album. Lineage (NCBI taxonomy): Eukaryota > Viridiplantae > Streptophyta > Magnoliopsida > Santalales > Viscaceae > Viscum > Viscum album. The sequence continues at coordinate 447,326 of CAUJRU010000333.1, read as the reverse complement.
AAAAATTACATGGTGTTTTTATCCCATTTATATTTTTTTATGAGTAATGCTTTTTACAACTTTTTATAAGTCTATCTCTCAGCCTTAACCTGATGACATAACAATCGATGAGATAAAATCTCTACAATATATATATATATATCAATGTTGTTCCACTAGAAATTCTCTTTCATATATCTATACAAATTCATACCTATAGGATGAATAGATAATAACGAACTATGAGCCTAATCCAATTACTCCATCAAAAATCAAATGGATTAAACACAAGCATAGTTACTAAAACTTAACATTCCATCTATAACACCATGAAATTTTAAAAGAAGAAGATAATTTCTAATAGCACATATGATGGGAAAAATAAATAATATAATAGAATGCAACACACTGATACTTTACAATATATTTATATTTAATTAAATCCAATCTCTTTAATAGATTTAGGAACAAAAAACCTCTAATATATGTGAACTGAAATATAATATATAGTTATAACCATGCTGTTAATTTGGTGTATATTAATAGGAATAACTAAATTATTAAAATTATATGTTTTACACATGTATAAAATAAATTAAATGGTTATAAATATATTATAAAATAAATAATAACCATTTTAATGAAAAATATATTTTTTTCTAAAAAACTATATTTTTCTAAAAGGTGGTTTAGTTGTGCTTTTCACGTATAATTTACAATTAACTTTTACCAATTTCAAAAAATTTATCTGAAAAAATAAAATTATTTTTTGAAATATTAATTCAAAAATTATCTTTGGGTGATGTTTTGTAAAGTTTCGTAAAACTTTTACTTATTAGTGAATAGTAAAAAGTATTAATATTTATTGAAAAATTAGTTTTATGATTAAATTATTTTTATTGTTTAATTAAATTTTTAATTGGTTTAAAGTAAAATTATTAAAATTATATTAAAATTTTACTAATTTATTTCATTTTAATCAACTTCATATTGAATTATCATATAAAAACCTTTTAAACGTTTGATTGTTTTTTTTGAAAAATTGTTTTTTCAATATATCTGCAGTTTTTTAAATTTAACTTCAATTATAACAAATCTATGAGTTTAATTTGAAATAATAAGTTACATATTTATAATCAAAATAATTTATGTTCTCTAATATGTTCAACTTAATTTTTGACCATAATGAATAGTGAAAATATTAAAAATTATTTACTGCGATTAAGGTAAAAATAGGTTCATTGGCTGTTTAAAATAAAAATATAAGGGATAAAAATAAAATAAAACATGTATAATGTAAAAAACCAACCCCATATATCCTAGAGAAATTTTATGATATTAATTACATGAATATTATTACAAGGAATCATGCCCCAAAAGACTGAAGAGTTTAGCAGTCTTGGTAAACTAAATACTTAAATGGGACTTTTATTACAAAAGGACAAACTAATTACAACATAATTTTTAATTCATTCTAAATAAATAACTTCAAGTATAACACTAATCCATCTAGTAATTAATTAAACATATTTCATTATATGCTTCTTTAATTCATGGGGAATGAAACATAATAAGGGAGAGCTCAAATGATCTATAAGGGAAAAATATGGTGGAATCAATAATGAATCAATGAGAATAGTAAAAATCACTAGAAAATAATTGAGCACACAAGCAATTTAATCAAAAAACTAAAGGGAATTTCTGAAAAATTACTATAGGGTAATAATTGAACAAATTCCATTAAAATTACTTGATAAGGAAAAATAAATATGGAAAAGTATGAAACCGAAAAAAATTCCATCTAAATAAAAAAAATGAAATTTATCCATAGATATGTTGACGTAAAATATCATGTATTAATAATAATTGAAAATAATATGAATGAAATGAATTTTTAATGTACGTCATGTCTATGGAATATGAAAACCTATACTGTAAAGACCTTTCACATGATGGTTTAAAACTATGGATAGAAACACATTTTATTTGAGAAACTAATTTGTCTCATGAGAACATATCAATGCATCACTGGGTTATATAAATTTCATGACCCATCCATCATTACCAGTCCAAAGAATTCTGCATATCAAATAATACAAACAAATAATACTCCTTATCAAATATATGTATTGAATAAAGAATAAAAAATTATCAATATTTCCTCAAATAATCAAATAAACATCAAAGTAAACACCTTATCTAAAATACTATACAGTTTAAGAAATAGTAATATCCCTGATAAATGAAAATGGATAATTTGGGGAAATTCAATATTCAATTATCATAGAACATTGAGTATTTTAAGGGGAATAAGAAATTATCAATGATTTCATTGTGAATACTGTCCTTGGAAAAACTAAAAATATACCATCTATAGGAAGAATAAGAATTATTTCAACACAACAAATCACAAGTGGAATAAATATAAAGGGTTTTTTATTGTCTATGAAAAATAATACTATAAAGATATCTTTTAAATAAAATTCTTGAGTAAAATATCCTTTTGTTTGGTAAAACCTTTTAGAAAACATTTTCTTTGGAAATCACATTTGAAAACATTTTCTTTCGAAAGTAACTTGTTAGACATGCAATGTGAGCTTCAAATATATTCCAGAGAGTAAATCCTTACCTTTCATATAAGGTAAAAGAACATTCCTTTTGCACGGTAAAAATGTATGGAAAATTTTTTATAGTGAAAGTGACAAGAATATTTATTAAAAAACATTATTAAAAGAAAAAAGGTGTACAAATGTCTTTACAAAATCATTTTTAAATCATTTTTGAAAACATTTTTAAAAATCATGGTTTTCAGAAGAAAAAAGGTTTTCTATCTAAAGAGATATATAAAGTCAAACTTTCAAAAAAATCTAAAACATTTTGAGTACCAAATAGTGGAAAATGTTATAATAATTGAAAATTATCATGAATCACCATAGGAGAGGAAAATAAATGTTTTTATTGATCAATGGTCTTATAATTTCCTTGAGTGGAATTACCATTGAAAGGTTATTAAAGTTATTATTGAGGAAAAAAATCTTTAAACATTCCAAAGTGTCCCATAACACTTGGAAACATTATAAATCATAATCCTCATTAAAGAATAACAAAAAATTAAAGTTTAAAATAACATGAAGATAAAAGGATTAATGATATAATATAACAAAACCAGAAATAGATATACTAAACAAAAAAGTAAGTAGTGAACATGAAATTTATCTCATGAATGTAAAAAGTGAGACGAGAATCCCTTACCATGAGTTTCTTTTCTGATAAGAATCCTTTAAATTATTATATAATATACTATTATTAATTTAATACTTTCTTCTAATTTTTTTTATAATTACTTTTATTTCACTTTTTACTATTTTTATTCAAATACTTAAACAATTATTTTTACATCGGGAGTTTTGACCAAATTCAGTTTATGTGTCAAAAACAGCTTTGATAGGCCAAATATGGTCAAAGGAGTCATTATATAACATATATAGAATAATAATAATGACATAATTATCATATTTATACTTTAATTATACTTTTAAAATAAATAATTAAATATTTTTATGAAAAAATTAATCAACTTTACGATAAAAAATACGTTATGTCGTACATACACACAAGTAACATTCCCATTTTCCAATGATAGTTATAGAAAGAAGGTAAGTAACACCATATATTTCCAAAATGACCATTATATCATAAATTACCTGTTATTTTTTCATATATAATTATATATGTAATTATTTTGATGTATAATGAATTACATCGTGTTGAGGAGGGGTAGTCCACACGTCCATGAATGACGTTATCACTTTTGAATTGTGTGAAAGGGTAATAATAAAAATGATATATATAGTATATTTCTAGAAATATGATTATTTTATTAATATAATATAGTTTTTTATTGAACTTTTGTTTAATTTAAACTATCCTTTATACATTCCATGTATAGGGTGAACGAATCACAACGCTTTGAGGGGGCGGTAGTCCATACTTCCTTAAATGATGTTATATTATTAACATAAAATGGAAAGTATTAATGGTATGTGTAATAAAATGATTAAATAATTATAATAAATAATTAATATCATATATATTATATATAAAGATTGTTTCTATCATAATGATCCCCATGAAAGCTGGTAAAAGAATAAATGAATAGTCATCATTTTTTGAGGCAGTTGTTCACCGTACACAAAAAAAATATGTTCATTACCCATTGATGGAGGTATGTGTAAGTGTTGGTATAAACATTAGTATAAAAAAATAATAGTTTATTTTGGATACTGGTGTTGTTATAAATTAATTTAGTAATAATTTATGGCGTGTAGGAGAATGGAAATAAAACTTAAAAGATTTACGAAAGATGTTATCTCTTAATCACATAACTCCCTTTAGTTTGAACCAAAATCTTCATTGGATTTCATTATTCCCTAGGTGAGGATTATAAGATGAGGTGAGTAATGTTTAAGATATATTTTTGTGGATCATGGTCAATTCAAAGTGTCTTGATATGTGCGAGGAAGTGGGAGGAGATGGTTCCCTTTTATAGTGGTAGAGGAGTGGCACTCTTGTAATATTTTGAATAAGGATTTCTATGCATGTTTTTCATGTTTAAAGTGGATAAAATAATGGTCCAATTTAGATAAAATATAGTATAGGGTCTAATTTTTTTCCATCTAATAGATATTTTAGAGGTTTATATGTTGGTTTGGGCCTTAAGGTTAAGGGTTTGTCCCTTAATAAGCATAATTTAATTTTAATCATTGTAAATAATTTTAATCACATTCTAACAAAATTTTGGTCACAAACAAATTTATTAATAATATAAATTATAAATTACTCTTATTAAAAATATTTAATCCATTTTTTAAAATTTGAATCATAGAAGTGGTATAAATTTATTTAAATTTAATCCTGTACGTGGGGCGACAATGCCAATTTTTAAAGTACATATGTCTAAAATTTACTATGTTTTTATAATCAATTTAAAAGTGAAATTAATTCAAATAAAATAAATTTTATTAAATGATAAAAATAATATCTAATTAAAATTTCAAAAAAAAATTGAACTGTATAAATAAATTAGAAGAAAAAGCAGTTTTGAACTATAATTTATATTTTTTTAACTATTCATTAAAAAATGAAATGTATCAAAATATTATAAAAAATTCACCATAATGAAAATATTATGTTTTTATTCCCAATAAAAATTTTATTTTTTCCGTTCAAATCAAGTAAAATTTTAAAATTTAGATTTAAAATGGGTTCTCTATTAAAAGGTAGTAAAATTGCCTTTATAAAAATATAGGTTTTTAAGTGTAAAATTGGGTTTTTTCTTATCTTATGCATACCAAACCTAATGGATGAATATAAAAAATATTTTATTAAATACATAAAATATATATTTAATTAAAATCAATTACTAGTTGTAATTAATTATGTCTATTAAGACAAAACTCCATTTAAATCATAAAAATAATGATATTTATTTTTATATCCAATTAGTTCTTGTTTTTGATTCTCATTAATTGGTAACCAATGAATTAATTTTATATTTATATAAAACATAATTTTCCAAAAATTATTTTATTATATTCATAATCTCTAACATAACGAATAGGTTATATCATATTATATTAAATAATAATATTTTAAAAATATAACATTTTTTGGTGAAACTCGGTCTTTCATTTAATGAAAGCTATCAAGGATGTTCACTCTTACGTGTAGGAAAATATAACTCAGTTGGAAATGCATTAAAATACATAGAATATATAATATTTATTTAATATAGTGATTATTTTGTAATGTATGAGGTTATTATACTCTCCTAATTACATATGTCATTGTGTATCATAAAAACTATTGAATAAAAAGTTGTACTTTAGATTTTGGGGTGTCACATTCTCCCAAACTTAATTAAATTACATATGAACAATTTAAACTCATTATTGGTAATATATTTTTTTTTCTATTTCAAATTCCCACATCATAATAAGGATTTGAAAAAATTCCTCTAGAAAAGATGGAATGGGAAGTCAAAAGGTCATATAGACTACCATGTAAGTAAGTCTCTATGTAGGAGAACATTATTGGAAAGTAGAGAAACATAGTTGGAGGGAAAAACTAAATATTTATAGGGATTTATTGAGTTCATCAATAAATAAAATTGACTGATCAATATAATGTTTAGGGCCCCAAATCTATTAATCTATGATGATTTAGTAGATCATCAGTTCAATATAAATAAAGGTATTATGACAAAATTCTATTTCAGATTCATTTTTCTAATGTTGGGTAATTATTTTACTAGTCAAGAATATAAGGAAATATTATTAATTGATATTTTTCAATTTCATATGAACAATCCCAACTTTTGGTTGTGCTTCGATCAAATTCTAATTCAACCCTTTACTCCCAAAAATTAATTATCAATAATGATTTTTTATGCCTAAAGAACCAAAAGAATCTTTTAAATATTTAAAGGCCTATAAAATAGTGACCAGTCTAAATATTTATCATTAAATATCTTCTAAAACCAAAATAATTAATAGATTAATTTATTATCCTCAAAAGTTATACTACTGCTTCATTATTAACATTTATTCATAAAATTATCTAACTAAAAACAATGAAAAATTATCCATTACATTACATAGTTCAGTGTTTTGTGTGAAACCCTTATCATCCTTCATTCATGGGTTCAAGTCCTACGACCTTTTTAGACATGATTGGTTGTCAACCGTCTTACATGTTTTCTTTTTTCTAAAAATATATTAATATAATTTCTAAAAATAAATTTTATGGACATCCTTGAAATAAGGTTAACCACTAAATAACCTTTTAACTAATTTTTTCAGTACAATCTCAATAAATAAATACCTCATCCACTTATTTCAACATTTATCCTTCCTTATTCAAGATTTTTTCCTCTATAATAATTCATCGACTCTAATAATGTACAGGTTCCACACACTTATGATAAATAACTATAAAGGATTTCTTTGGATAAGATTCATTTCCTTCCATCAAACTCTTCATTTTTCCTCACAAATAATTTTCATTATGTCTTTTTTTTCACACATATATCATTTACTTATTATATTGAGACACTTTATTGGGTTTCTCATTACACACATATCACATTTTGGATATCGATCCTTCTTTTCTTTACAATATCCAACACTTGAGCTCTTAGAAACATATATCCTTCTATTCTTTGGTTTCGAGATTTGGTAAGGTTATATATTATTAATCATATTTTGGGAAAAAGGATTTGGAATAGATAGTATATCCTTCAATCTAATCAAAAAAGCATTTGGTTTCTCATTTTTACTACCATTTACTTCAGGTTCATTATTAACTTGAATCCTTCGTGTTCTATCCATTAATAAAAAACCAGAAATAATAGTGTGAGAAACAACAGTGATAGTGAGAAAAGCATATAATTATGTATAATATATATAAATCATGAAACCTTATTTTTAAATATAAAACACCTTTGGTTTGACCTTCATTATTCATTGTCATTTTACATTAAAATTATTCATAATGGTTTGAAAATTAAAAGTGGATTATCCTATGAAAATACCTTGAGAGTGTCAAACCAAGTGTGTAGTAAGGCCCACGGTCATATACTAGGTTACCCCGAGTCAGTCTCTGAACACCTTGTTGAAGTTATTAATCCTAGTTACATCTTTCTATGAACATGTCCACTTGTTGTTTCTAGAAATATTATATTTATAGTAAGACCCAAATAATATCTAACTTACCAAAATTATAGGATGTTCTTATAAACATATCCTCAAATTCTACCTTAGGGTAATGTTCTATAACCTATGATTTCCTAAATATTGTTCCCCAAGGTTTCTAATAAACTTCCTTTTATACTAAATGTAGAAAATAGACCCCAGATAGCCCAGATCTGGTATCTGCTATCAATTACATTGGCATGATTACAAGAAATCAATCCCTTAAGTATAGAAGAGTTTAGTAGTCTTGGTAAACTAGATACTTACATGAGACTTTTATTACAAAAATAAAACACTATTTATAACATATTTTTTTCCTTCTTTATAAATAAATAACTTCGAGGATAAATCTAATCCATCTAGTAAATCCTTTCATACCTTTCATTGTATGATTCTTGGATTACTGGTGAAAGAAATATAAAATGGGTGATCTCAAATGCTTAGTAAGGGAAAATATGGTGGAAGAATTAATGAATCAATGAGAGTAGTCAATATTGAAAGGTAAATAACTGAACAAAAATTCCATGTAATCAATAAAATGAAAGGAAGTGCATAAAAAATATGACTAGTAAATTGTTAGACACATACCATTCAAATAAATAGATAAGGAAAAATAAATATGGAAATGTGTTAAATTAGATCACATTCCATCTAAATAACTGAAAATTAATGGTATCCAAAGATATGTTGACACAAAATGTCTTGGATGAATAATAACTGAAACTAATATGAAGGCATTGCTTTCACAATGGATGTCATTTATTAGGCACATGAAAACCTATACCATTTTGACCTTTCCCAAGAAGGTTTAAAAATATGAATAGAATAAAATTTAATTTGTGGAACAAATTTTCCTCATGATAACCTATAGATGCATCGAGAGGCTATATAATGTTCGGACCCAACATATCATTACTAGTACAAAGCATTCCTCATATCAAATAATCAATATAAAAACATGCCTCATAAAATATCCATATTGAATAAAGAATACGAAATTATCAATATTTACAAAAATAATAAAATTATTTTCAAAGTATATAATTTATGTAAAAAGGTATATATTATAGGTAATGGTAATATCAAAGATAAATGAAATTGATAATTAGGGGAAATTCAATGTTCAATTATAATAGGATATTGAATATTGAAAGGGGAATATAAAATGGTTCATGGAATTGATCATGAATACTATACTTTTACAAATAAATAATATAACATCTAGAAGAAGAATAAGGATGGTTTCAATAAAAAAATTCGCATGTGGAGTAAAAATAAAGGGTTGTTGTTGATGAATATAAATACTATAAAAATATCTTTTAAAATTATTCTTGATGTATATATACTTTTGTTTTGTGAAAAAAATTAAAAAACATTTATTTGATAATCTATATTGAAATAATTTTCTTTAAAAAGTAACCATTTAGGCTTGCAAAGGAATATTTAAAGAAATTATGGTGAGTAAATCCTTACATGTCGTATGATGTAAAAGAACATTCCTTTTTCATGGTAAAAATAATGAAAAATTCCTTATCGAAAAAAGAAACAAGAAGATTACTTTGAAAACATTGGTAAAAGACAAAAATTGTAAACTTTATTGGACTAATAATTTTGAAATAATTTTTAACACATTTTAATAAAACATGGTTTTAATAAGAAAATAGGTTCTCCGACGAAAGATATAAATAAATTCAAGTTTTCTAAAAAACATTTTCTAAAAAATTATGAGTACCAAAGTGTAGAAAATAGAACTAATACTTGAGAATGGTAATCATTGACTATAGTAGAAGAAATTAAAGGTTTCATTGAACAATGTTCATATAATTCCCTCGAATGGAAATACAATTGAAAGGTCATTAATGTTATTGTTGAGGAAAATAATCTTTAAACACTCCAAAGTATCCCATACCACTTTGAATCATTTTAAATAATAATCTCATTAATGAATAACATTAAATTAATATTTAAAATACCATGAATATAAAAGGATTAAAAATATAATATAATAAAATTGTAAGTATATACACCACACAAAAGATATAAGTGGTGAACATGACATTTATCACAGGGATGTAAACAGTGAGATGAGAATCCTTTACCTTGAGTTTCCTTTGGGATGGAATTCCTTTAGATTAATTTATGATAAAATTATATTTATTTTATACTTTATTTATAACTTTTTTCATGTTTATCACTAATTTTATTTCACTTTTTATAGTGTTGTGTACAATAACTTAAACAATTATTTTTATATTGTCTGTTTTGAACAAAGTTAGTTTTTGTGTGAAAAATAGATATAGTAGACCAACCATGGTCAAAGGGGTCAATATATGAAATATAAAGAATATAAATAGTGAAATAATTATCATATTTATAAAATAATTATACTTTTAAAATAAATCATTAAATAAATTTATGAAAAAAAGAATCAACTTTATGTTTATTGAGACTGTAAGCTGTACGTATGCATGAGTAACGTTCCCATTTTTCAATGATCACTATCGAAATAAGATATGTAACACAATATATTAAAAAATGAAAATTATATCATAAATAAAATTTTATTTAATCATATATAATCATATATATAATTCTTGTTATGTAAAAGGAATCACGTCGTGTCGAGGAGGTAGTAGTCCAAACATCCACGAGAAACATAATCACTTTTTAATTGTGTGAAACGGTAATAATGAAAATGATATATATATAAAGTCTATTTAAAGAAATATAATTTTGTAATTAATATAATATATAGGTTATTCATGTCAAATATTTTTTTATTGAAACCATTTTTATACCATCTATGTATAGTTTGAATGAATCACAATGTTTTGCGGGGGAGATAGTCCACATTTCCTCAAAAGATGTTATCATATTAACCTAAAATGGAAATAATTAATGGTATGTGTAATAAAAGGATTAAAAAGTATAAATAAATAATAAATATCATATATAAAAAAAAATTCATCATAATGGCCACCATGAGATGTGGTAAAGAAAAAACGAACAATCATCGTTTTGTGAGGCAATAGTTCACAGTATAGAGAAACCATATATTCATTACCAATTAGATGGAAGTGTGTGTAAGTGTAGGTAGAAAATTTATCATAAATAAATCCTTGTATATTTACTATACTGGTGTTATTAAAATAGAATCTAATAATAAGATATGTGGGGTTGGATAATGGAAATAAAACTAAAAAGCTTCAGGAAAGATGTTACCACTTAATCTGGTAACTCCTTTTGGCTTGAACCCAAACATCCCAAGATTTATTTCTTCCAAAGTGAAGGCTTATAGGATTATGGGAGGTATTTTTAGGATCTATTTGTAAATATATTTTCCCAAAAAAATTGGCTTGATAGGTGTTAGTAAGTGGTAGGAGAGGATGCCTTTTTGTAGTGAAGGAGGAGCGTCACTCTTATAATATTTTGATAAAAGAATTCCATGAACATTTTTCAGATTTAAAGTGGATCCAATAATGTCACAATTTATATAAAAGATAATATAGGCTCTAAATATTTCAATAAAATTGCTCTTGGACAAATTTATATGTCGTTTTGGGCCTTAAAGTTAAGGTTTGGTCCCTTAATAAGCTTAATTTAACCTTAATCGTTGTAATGAATTGTAATCACTTTCACTAATATTTTTGTTTAAAATAATTTTTACTTATTAGAAATTAGAAATTATTATTATTCCAAATATTGAATCAATTAATCCAAATATCCACCATAGAAGTGGAAGAAATAGATTTACATTTAATCCCATAGGCAGGACAACAATGCGGGTTTTTAAAGTAAAAACGTTCTAATTTTTCTATGTTTTTATAATAAATTTGAAATTGAAATCGGTTTAAATGGAATAAATTTTAATAAATGAAAAAATTATTATTTAATTAAACTTTAAATCCAACTAAAAATAAAACTTGACCTTATAAATAAATTAGATGAAAAAACTGTTTTGAACTCAAAGTTGGTATTTTTAACTCTCCAAAAATAATGTTTCAGAAAAAATATAAAAAAGACACCCTATCTTAATTGTTATGTTTCAATTTCAATTATGATGTTTATTTTTTGATATAAAATCAATTTAAATTTCGAAATCATTATTTAAAATTGGTTATCCATTAAAAGGAGGAATAATTGCCTTTATAAAAATATAGTTTTTTATGTGTGAAATTGGTTTTGTTATTATCTTATACACATCAAACCTAATGGATGAATATAGAAAATATATAACTGAATATATATAACATATATATTTATTTAAAATAATTTAAAAATTGTAATTAATTACGTTTATTAAGACAAAACTCTTTTGGAAGCATAAAAATACTAATATTTCTTTTCATATCCAATTTGTTCCTTTTTCATTTCTCATTAATTGGTAACCAATGAATTAATATTATATTTATATAAACCATAATTTTTCATAATTTTTTTAATAATATTCATAAATTCTAACATTATGTCAAGGTTATATTATATTCTATTAAATAATAATATTTTAGTAATATAAATTTTTTTAGTGAAACACGGTCTTGAATGTAATGAAAGCAATCGAGGAAGGTATCTCTTGCATGCAACATAAAGAAAATCATTGTGGTATGAATTAAAAGACATAAAATATATCATATTTATTAAATATCGTTAATATATTATAATGTATCTGGTTATTATACTCCCATTTTTAAACTTGGTGTTGTGTCATACACACTATTAAATACGTAGTTGTACTTTAGAATTTCGGGGTGTTACATATAATTACTATTCTATTTTTATATTTATAATTTATATATTATAATATTTGAAAATTTCCCATTTTTATCCTTTTTCATTAGAAAAATGTGGATCAAATTATTTCTTTTCAATAATTCTAAGTGTGTCCCCTCCCCCTTATAAAAAAGGACACATCCTCTCCTTGCCTTCATACAGTCCCAAGACCAAATATTTTGGTCCATAACTACCTAGATAACTTCATTCATCCACCTCATCATAGAAGACTTGGTTTGGTCATAATTACCCCTAGGATGGATTTTGGTGGAAACCAAATTATTTTTTCAGAAGAAGGGGTAACGTCCTTAACCGAGAATTTTTTTTATTTATTATTCCAACTCCATAAAATATTACAAAACCATGATTATATAATAACACAAAAATCATAAGTATACTGATTTATTTAGGTTAAAATAATGAACTAAAATCTTCTCCTCCTATCTAAAATGGGAAACGAAACCATTCACTACTTCGAATTTAACTTATAACCATGGTTTGAAACCATAGGTATAGACCATTAAATTGTGGGTATAGGATATACCCATAGTATGATTAACGGTGGGATACCAAGGCATTGGTATAGCCCTATACCCATAGTTTTTTAGAAACTATAGGTATAGCCCACATAAATTTCATATTACCCACAATTTTTGTAAACTCTGGGTATACATCTACACCCACGGTTTTCAGAACCGTGGGTATACATTTTCACAGCACAAAATATACAACCATGGTTAAGTAAATCGTGGGTGTAGATTATTCTTCATAGCACACATACCCACGGTTCAACGAATCATGGGTAGATATAGTTTCAAATTAGCATATATACCCATGGTTAAAAGAACCCTGGGAATATACGGTTTTCCTAGAAATAGCAGCTTCCCACCTTGCATTCACCATGCTCTTGTAAAGCAGAATGCAAACCAGAATACAAAAACAATGGAACCATAATGTATTGTTTTCACCTATAAAAACTTAAGCAGAGCTGGAAAACATGTTCAAAGAAGAAAAAAATTATTATGAGAAAAGTCCTAAATAAATTTTTAATGAAGAAGAATCAGAATCATTCATCTCTTATTGAATCCAAATAAAGTCTGATAGAGGTTGCAAAATTCATAGCTGAGAATTCAAAAAAAATGTTGATATAAAAATAAATAGAGTATCTGCTGAATCTAAAAATATTCCAAAGATACCCACATGAGAGACACAAGGGAAAAAGATGCCACCTATGTTGAGATTCGTGGTTTTAAATCTTTCCATTCAAGCCACTATGAAACAGATAATAAATGATGGATATTTAATATAAGATAAATAAAATGTAGTAGTTGGAAAAGTAGAAGAAAAATTACTTATATACCACTTGATGTTAGTTTTTTTCTTATGGATTTTCTAGTTAGGTATTTTTCATCTTTGTCATTTTATCATAACCTTCATCCAGATTTGATCCTCATTTTCCTTGTTTGGCTTTGAGTTTCATTGATCTGTGCATAAATAGTTTTTGATATCTCTGCCTCACATCCAGATTTTCATGTACACTTTTGTTAGACCCATAATAATCTCTAATATTTTGATAATAATTTACCTCTACATTCATAATATGTGTTGAAGCACTGAGTATGGATAACCGGTTGGATTATGAACTGCTTTGGCTGATGCAATCAAATCCGGTGAAGCATTTCTTGTGCCAAAACCAATGAAAAAAGACTTAGAAAATTTTCATCAAACCTGTAGCAACACTTCCACTCCATATAACCTAATCTAGATAAAACATGACATAGTCCTATGTTCCTAGAAAAATATCCTATAAATCAAACACATATTTAACTAAAATGCACAAGGTTGTAGCTTATATTAATACCCAGAACTCCATATTGGGATGACAGAAAACATGTTTTCATTTTAGTTGATGTCCAATGATGTGAAAAATCAGTAGGCAGTTTATCCACACTTGATGTGATGTCAATATAATGAGTTTTCTTCAATAGTTTCTCAACTCTATCATCATGAGAAAAGAAAGTGCGTCAATTTTTTTAATAGTATATACATCCAAATGGAAAGTGATAGACACTAAAAAATTGGTGTGATCATTTGATAATCCTTCAAGAATCATTTCAATGTGACCATTTCAGATAATGAAAAACTAATGAAAGCAAGGGAATCAATGGATTTCTTGATGTTGGTAGGATAAGAGATTATCAATGATATACCATTTTCCATATTTAAAAAAAACTAAATATTTTTCTCAATCTCAAGAATGATTACTAAAGAAAACTTCCAATTTATTTTAGATGTGGTGTGTTGTGTGTTAGGAATATTTAAAATTTGAAAAAAATAGTTGTACTAAAATCATCATTTTTACATTGTTTGAATGTGCTATAATTTTGAACAAAGGTAATAAAAAACAACATAAACCCTCTGAAACATAAAAAATTCAGTATTCATGTCACTTATTTTCTAATCATGATATCCAGTTTAATTCCTCTCCACATGTTAATGTTCAAAGATGGTAATCATAATATCTAGTTCACAGAACATCAATATAGTAATTTCATTAAAGGTACTGAATAAGGAATACAAATTAATTCCGACAACACTATGTTATATAATATAATTCGATCTACACCCATAAATTTTAAAAATATAGTATTTGAATATATAATTACACCTAACTAATTTTCACAGATGAACATGGTTAGAATTCCACAAATAATAAATAACAAATGGAATTTTATTTCATTAAAAAAAGAACATCAATCCATTGAAAGAAATATATGACATTACGTATATCATAATAAATCATTAAAATATCAATTGTGATTTAAAAATAACCTAATGTAAAATAAATGACTATGTTGACATCACATTTGTGATATAAATTGATAAACATGTGTAGCTTTCACTGATTGTTTCCAGATCATTTATACTCAAAAAAATAATTGACAGAGACCACCAAGAAGTTGAAAACTGTAAAATAATCATCAAATCGGTTTGATCAACATGTTAATCATGGAAATTAAGTTGTATGAAAAAAATTGAATGTCTAAGTGAAAAAAAACTGATCGATAGTATTCATAAAAATATGGTCTAAATATCAAATTATTGATTGAAGACCATCAAACCTTAGTGACTTAGAATGGTGTATGAACCTTAGAACATTTAAAAACTAAACCTTGTGTATAAAACTAACTAATTTATTGTTCATCTTCAAATATAACATTAGTTTGAGAAACTCATCCACTTTTTTCAAGATGAAAAACTGTCCAAATTTGAAAAATGAGTAAAACAATTGGTGACCAACCATTTAATAACATTTCTAAAATCCACCCAATACTACTCTGAACTCCATAGCTTATGAATAAAATTAATTCACCTCCTAGAAGATGAATTTTGATGAAAGAAAATAGTATTCTAGTTCCCTTCCTACAAGATTACTTTTGATGAAAGAACACAATATTCATAAATATTATCATCAACTATCTAAGTGAAACAAACTAGTCAAGAGTATTCACAGAAAGATGATCTAAAGATCATATCATTGACTGAATACCATATGACCCAGGTGCCTTAGAATGGTGCATGAACCTTAGAACATTTAAAAACTAAACCTCATGGATATCACTAAGTAATTTAGTGTTCATCTTCAAAGACACCATAAGTTGGAGAAACTCATCCACTTCGTTTGAGGTGATAAACTATTCAAATTTGAACAATGAGTCACAAAAACTGGTGACCAACCATTTAATATTATTTCTATAATCCAGCCACTATTTCTCTGAACTATATAGCTTGTGAATAAAATTCATTCGCCTCCTAGAAGATGAATTTTGATGAAAGAAAAGGTATTTGTGTCCCCTTCTAGCAAGATTCCTTTTGACAAAATAACGCCGTATTCTGGTCCCCCTCCTGTAAGAGCATCTCACTTGATCTAAGATTCTATTATTACTCTTTTAGATTAATGAATCAACATATTTCTCCAAAAATTTAATCTCTCAAAAAAAACCCTTCAATAAGCCCAACTTAATATTTTCAATTCATTTTATTTCAATGTCAAGGTTCTAATTGTTTATTTCACCCAGGAATGTTAATCAATATCTCCAACCATCAATTTATGAAGTACACATTCACACCCTCAGAGCCAAACCTCCATGATAATATTTTTGTAGTTTTTAAATTTTAACCACAAATTATCAATTTTAAAACTCCTCTTTTTAGGATGGGAAACATTACCTCTACTGAAATTCAACACAATTGGATTATGTTCCAAGATAACAGAAAAAAGATGATTATCTTGGTTACTGGGTGTTGGTAAATACTACCATATTAGTAGATGTACAACTTAATAATGTCTAGTTTTCTATGTATTTAGGAATAAAAAAATTGTGTGCTAGAATAGATTGATACTATTATTGTACAGGCATGAAAATATAAAAAATAATATGTTCTAATGTTCCATGTAGTATCTGGAATCTGAAAAATTCATTGATATTTAAGAATACTAATATTTCAAGCATATAGAGTATGATATATTAAATGATTCTATGATTAATATAGAGAATCAGAGTTTTCGATTCAGTTAAAAATATCAGTAATATCTAATGTGGAATAATTTATCAAAACTCACTAGGAATTATTATCTCACTAAAACAACCTCCAACAACATGTGATCAACCTTCCAAGACATCCTCTTTGAATGTTGAGAAAACTCCCCATCATCTTCGCCAAATTCCACTATGATAAGTTGGAATCAGGCCCATTACCTTCCAAAATCTCAAGAAATTTAGCATCCATTAACTAAATGATATAAAAACGGATAATAATAGAAGAATCCAACATAAATTACCATCCAAACACACTAATAACCATCCCATAACTAGTATAATCAATGAAAAGTTGTAGGTGTTCACACCAAGATTAATCAATCATCATGATGAAGCTAAATGTGGTGAAATGGGGTGAAGAAAGGTGGTAGGGAAGCTTCTATAATGTTATAACTATATAGGAATTGAAATATTTAATCTCTCTTCCTCTTTAAATCAACATCTATTATCATGGAAAATGGATAATGAAAGAATTCCTACAAGAAAACCATCATGTGAAAAGTTCACCAACCATAAAAAAACATTCCAATGATAAAGAGAACCAGATATTGAAGAATTAAATTTTCGTATTTGTTACCTAAACATGCTTGATACCTATTCCAGTGCACCACTTTCATCCACTGTTAAGCACTCTGAATTAGGCTTGAAAATTTTCAGTCAATGGAATTGGATGCTCAGTCTATCTAATCTTTTCTCTTTCAGCCACTATTGTATAAAACATTTAATTCATAAGGAAATCATGAATAAAATTGTGTATGGATTTTTACTAACGGTATCATGTACCTCCAAAATTATTTTTACATCCCCACTAAGCTTCACTGATCCACATTAAAGCCCTTTCATGCCTCATATATGTTTTTATTGCCACATGAGCACCGATCTAATGTTATACACCATAAATAAATAATTTTTTATTTTATCCAAAGTACAATAATTTCTAAAAACTCACTAGGAATCCTTTTCTCACCAAAATAGAATCTAAATACATGTACGCAACCTTCCAATAAATCTTCTTTGAAAGCTAGGAAAATCCCCCATCATCTTCATCAAATTATGCTATGATAAGTTGGAATCAACAATCATTCCCCTGAGAAAATCATACTAAAATTAACATCCACCAACAAAATGATATAAAATTGTAGATGAATAGAAGAACTTACCATAAATTAAAATAGAAACAAACTAATAAAATTATGATAATACTTAAAATCATAGTTTAACATATCTGATTTTATAATTTTATCAATGATTTTCAAAATCATTATAAAACCCTTGAAATTTCACATTAGAGAATTGAATATCACTACATTTCTAAGTTGTATTTCTAGAATTTATCAAGAACATAATAAAATATTTAATGTATAAGATGTATGTTGTAGGGTTTTACAAATATGATTCAACGTTATCTTGGAAATTTAGTAGTGTTCTAATGATTCATTGAAAATCCATCTATCCGTCAATGATTCTTTATAGCACAGCTTTGATAAATGATGCCTTTCCAAGATAGTGAGAGTATTTTGATAAATCACATTTATATTACGTGTTCAATATGTACCTAAAAATGGTACTAGAAATATTTATCTATCATACCTTGGAAATATCTCGGTCTTCCTACAATATCTTTTAAATCCAACATTTTCTCAACAATGACTTAGAGATTATCTTAAAAATACGGTTCCTTATGAATATTGAGGGTGTATTTGAAGGAAACAACTTTATAGGTTATTTTTTATAAGGATGTTGAATCTGTATAATGTTAGTAGATCGAGGATAACTATTTCAATATTTTCAAAACTATAGGTTTTTTAAATAATGGATGAAAAGAGATTGACATTTATGGAGGGAGATGAGATTTCAAGAATTATTTAACACATACCTAGATATTGTGGATATAAAATCAAGGAAGACCTACCTATTATGAGACATTAGATGCAGATTCTAGGAGATAGAACTCTTAAAGCATCATAAAGTTGTTTACTAAGGACAAAACTACAGTGTAACAATGAAATCTATGCCATTGAAAATTATCTTAAAGCTAAATATATCCAATATAGTGCAGTACATTTCATATATCCTATAATTCACGGATAGGACCATGGTTCTAGGTAAAAAACCATGCTGTAGAGTTCTAACACTGAGGAGAATTATATACCATAACTCAATTACACAACATAGTAACCCAAAAAATTTAAGAACTAGTGAAACTCAACTCAACCCATACACCCATCCCCACCCCCCAAGAACCCATCACTCAGCCCCCCTACACCCAGACCCACCCCTATATATAGATCACAACTCTTTATACCAAGAAGTTCTATACCTATCCTACATACTATGAGCCATAACATAGAAAATGTAATTATTGTTCAGGTACATCACCCATTCAAGGCTATATAAGTGGGATTAGTTAAAATGGTTGGAATATCCAACACTATAAAAAACATTTGAATGAAATGGATAAAATAATTTATATTTGTAAAGTAATATATTCTTAAGTTACTAAACAATTGTGAGGTAATGTATTTGAGAAATATATCCTTGATATTATTTTTAGATAATCCTTCCAGGATCTTGAATAATTACTCAATCCTTCTATCGATGTCAATGCTTTACAACAATATTTTAATGAAAAAGGTGAGGTGGCATGAAAAATATTATAAGAATCATGAAAAATGTCTAAATAAGAAATGAAAAAACTAATGGAGGACTATGAATACAAGACATGACTTTTTGATACTAATAATCACATACTCAATATGCAGTGTTTAGAAAATATGTTAGATTAAAGAATAATGAATCATGAAATGTTGTAACTTCCCAAATTTATAGAAAAATAGATACTATAACACAACTTTTTATTGAGAATCATGACACTAAGAATAACAAGATAATATCTTTCAAATGAAGGGAAATGAATTCCAAGAATATTGTATCACATAACTAAGAAACTATCTTACATACTAAAACTATTTCAGTTACCAGTATATGTTTTAAAGAAAACTCTTAGAAAGTATAGATGTTGAAAAATACTCATCATCCCACCATGTTAACGGTGAATTACAAAAAAAATGTATATTTTATTTTTCCCCAAAAAGTTTTCAAAAGGGTGGTTTCTCCACTTTAAAAAAAATATTCACAATCTATGAAATTTATATAGAGTACACTTGGAAAGAAGAGAAGGAGATTCATAGGATATTGGTGGTCTTTCTAGAATTTTGAGCATATGGAACAACAATTTTGGCATAACAATAAAATTAAATAAAATATTATAAGGCTTCAATATAGGGGGGAAATATTATAATAATAGAGGTTAATAATATTTCACCAGAAGAAATATATTTAATGGTGATTTATAAAATTTCAGTGTAATGAAGGATTTAAACAAGCAATTAAATATTAAAATAAACTATCTCAAATGAAAAATATTATTTTCAACAGTCTATGTTAAAAAAATATACCTAAAAAAATTGGAACAGGGGAAAAAATAGATCCCATATCTTATCAAATGGAGAAATAAATATGTCAATAAAATCACTTCCTTTATGTAAAAGAAGCCATAGTTTTAAGATGTACATCAACGACTTGTGTCTGGAAAAAATGAAGAAAAGGTAGAAGACTCTTGTTGACTGTCTATTGATTTTGTCATGAATTGTAGGGGTTCAATGCCTACTCTTACTTGTATAATATGTAATTAATAATAAACTATAATTAATCAAGGAGGATTTATTATCAATATTGGAGAACTTTTTGTCAATGAAAAATTGATATGATCCAAAACCCATTAAATTAATGATGCTAGCAAAACGAAAAATATTACCGACTCTCTGTCAAATATTAAACAATATAGAAAAATATTAACCATTAAAGAAAAAGGAATATAATGGGATTCCATAAAAATATATCAACAAAACATAGAAGGGGATTCTTGACCTAAACAATGAATAAATAAAATGAATATCTTAATCAATTAACCATGTCAAAAAACTGAAACTAAACAATGAATCAAACTAAATAATGAATAAAAACACTCAAACCATGCCAAAAAACAATCATGTGAGTGAAATATCAAACTAAACAAAGAATAGTAACTCAAACTAAATAAAATGAACAACTGAATAAATAAAAAAAACCATAAAAACAATAACCCAAACTAAACAATGAATCAATTAACCATGAAAGAAATATATTACTAACTCAATTTTAAAAAATAGCCTTATCTGAAAAACATAAAATGGTATGCTCGACCTAAGGGGGGTTCACATTGGGTGAGGGATAGCTCAGCCTAGGGAGAGTTTCATGACCAAGGAGGGGATGCTCAACCAAAGGGGGAGGATGGGAGAAGCGCGTTGACTGGAGGAGAGGGGGAAGTGTGGATGTCCATCGACCATAGTAGGAGAATTGGCGTCGGGTGAGGAAAATATAGGGGGGAAATGAGATTCATGGGGGGGGGTTGTGTTCCATCGACAGAGGGGGTGAGAATGAGTGGGGAAAAATTAGTCATCCCTCTATACCGACAGTTTAGTAAAAACCATCGGTATAGATTATATAAAACCACAATTTTTTTAAAAATGTGGGTATAAAAAATCCCTAATCAATCTATACCCATAGATTTATAAACCATGGGTATTTCTTTGTTTGGTTATCCCCTATTTCCTAGAGTTATTGATCATGTGTACCATGGACAACCACCTCACACACTGACCTAATTCGTTTTCCATCACCTCTTCTCGTGGAAGGATATAATTATGAATATAATGTTTTTATATTATATTTATGATATTATTATACTTATTTTATTATAATATAATATATAGATTCTCACTATCTATTCCTTATAGAATGTGATAACGCTATTTGTGTGTACGGTGAACTACCGCCTCGCAAAGTGCTGCAATTTATTTTTCATTTACACCTTACATGGAAGATAATATGGATTAATTTGATATTTAAATATGATATTATTGAAATATTAATAATTCTATAAAATAAAAATATCATATAATTTCTTACCTTATCATCTATTGAATAAATGATAACGTCATCTATGTGAACGGTGGACTACTGCCTCATTAAGTAGGGTGATTTTATATCACCATCTCATCAAATGGAAGGTAAAAAGATTAAATTTAATGAATATATGTGATATATGTGACATTATATTGATTCTATGAAATTAATATACAATCTACTTCTTTACCCTTTCACCCATTAAGGAAATCATAACGTTCCTCATGCGTACATATGACCTACCATTTTCACGTAGCTATGTGATTCATTCTCCATGTTAAAAATTTAATAATGACTACAAAGATAAATTTAATGAAAGAAATTATATTTATAAAATTAATATAATTCAATATATTATGTAATTATATCCTTGGTTTGAGATCTGGAACTTTCACAACAAAACATGCTTGAGTAAACAATGAAATTAACTCCCAAAATAATAGTTATAATGAAATATTATTAATAAAATAATGAGAATATGTTATAAGAGGGATCATATATGATATTATAAATAATAATATAATTCTTATATAAGTTAATAAAAGGTATAAAAACCCTATAAAATATGTTAAATATCACTCAACTGAAGAGAGTCTTAATGTAAGGGGTTTCTTAAATAAATTTCTATTAATTTTTTATAAGACTATTTCATTGATTATATCATGACAAAATTATGTGGGAAATGAATTTTTATTAATTTATGTTGCACTAAAAATTTTATTTATATGGATATAATTTTTTACAGATAATCACACCATTTACTAACAATCACCTCAATGACTTAAACTTTGTAAAGTTTTATCTCAAACTTCCTTCTTTTAGAAACATGTTATTTTATGAACCTAATTTATTTTGAATGGTTTATATACTGAACATTTAAATACTATATCAGTAATCCTTTAAAAATCATGATATATTATGTTACAATTCATCTACTTTATTCATGGTAAGTTATGATTCAAAATTTACCAAAGTGGTAAGGGTTTATGTTTCAATATCATTTTTACCGGGATTAGTTATGCTTAATTTTCCATTGAAGGAAATTATTTGATCATTATCTAATAAGAAGATTTAATTTTATTCACCTATGGTTATTCAAAAAGTATTTAAGTATTAGTAACATTTTAATCTCTTTGATACATTATATGATTGTTAATTTTTTTAAATAAAATCCTTCTTCATTTCGCCCTTTGATCGAAAATCCTTCTTCACAAACAATGATTTCTACAAATGTTTTCAATAATGATTCACTATGGTTTTTTAAATTAATTTTTTCCCTAATTTTTTTTTAATTTTTTTAAAAGCAACATTCATTTCATTTTATAAGCAAGTTAATTTTTGTAGTTTTCCTAAAAAAAATTGAAATTAATTTTGTTTTTAACATATT
Organism: Viscum album; assembly: GCA_963277665.1. Classification (NCBI taxonomy): domain Eukaryota; kingdom Viridiplantae; phylum Streptophyta; class Magnoliopsida; order Santalales; family Viscaceae; genus Viscum; species Viscum album. The sequence continues at coordinate 423,831 of CAUJRU010000333.1, read as the reverse complement.
CAGGATGAACTAAACTCTTCTAACACCATGAACACTCAATTATTTAGTAATTCCTTTTAAATTTTAAAAGTTAATTTTAAAAAAATCATTATTTAATGTTTGAGAAGGCTTTATATTTAAAATATGTGTTTTCTAAATGGAAAGGATATATTCATCAATAAATGTTTAAAGTGATATTTTGAAATTATTTTCCATAAAAGATAAAATCCATTGATGTTAGTCATATTAAAAAGGTTATTTTCTCGTGAATGTATTTTTTAAATTATTTTCATCAATGATAAGAAGATTTTATGATATGAATTTCTTATAAATTATGTATATTTTTCCCTCACATATATACCAAGGTTATTCTCCCATAATTTAATAGGGTAATACACAATTTATGATCATTTATCAATTGCCTTCATTATAAAAGTTTGTAAAGACCCCGACACCAGAAGACCAAATCCAGTTTCTTACTTAATTACATCGGTACTATGAACAGTAGATCGCATCTGAAAGGATAAAATAGTTTTCTATATTTTAAAAAACACACACGTACATAATTTTTAAACTAAAATGTGAAAGAAAAAAACATATAAACTCCATTTAAAACATTCATAAACTCCTAGATTATGCCTATAAGTAATTAATAAAACACATCTTTGCATCTTAGGAAAAATAAAGCATAAGAATGGGGTGAGATCATATGCTTTGTAAGGGTACAAAATACATTTGAAGCTATCATAAACAATAAGTCATAATTAATAATTAAAAAAACATTTCATTAAATTATAATATTCAGTATAATATGGTAGGAGTGAAAACAAATTAAATAATTCAAAAAATAATTAAATGAGAAAGAAACTTATTATTGTTGAGTCTGAAGCCTGAGTTTATTTAGGGAATTCATAATTCTACAAGTCAAATAATCACATATATTATAAATTACTAATATCCTCATGAGGGAATGAAAAATTCTATACATAAAAAAAATATTTTCAAGGCCCCATCCAAGACATCTAAAAATAAATGGATAATTTCTAGACCAAATCCATATTTAGAAAAAAAAAATAGGCAAGGACTCAGCTAAGTCCATATCTATTTCATCTCATGAGACCTACCGATGCATCAAGGGGATATAGAGGTCCTCAAAAATCACTTAATAATCCAAATTAATCCCTCATATGATTAGGTTGAAACATTAAAAATATATACATAAAAAATGTAAATAACATTACACAATATGTAAACATAATCACTAACAATTCTAAGTTGTATGGTGAATGGTATCAAGATAATACATCCATGATGAAAATGATCATAAACCATTTAATAAATTATGGTAGATGATAATAATAAGAGGTAAATCTCAATAAATCATAATATTAAATAGATATTTTTAAATATATTAAAATACTCTTATAAAATCATAATGCAATTCTTGATAGAAATACCGTTTTTTAATTTGTGAAGAAGAGTTGTTTTGGAAAAATCATTTGTATTTGTCCTAATAGTTTGTATAAAACTCAAAATGAACACATTTAGTTTTTAAGGAAAAAATTAGTGTTTTTTGAAAAATAATGGTTCCTTAAAATATATTATTTATGGTACTTAAAAATGGGTATGAAATCGGGAAGTTCCCTTTAATCAAGTTTTAATATCGGGATGGATTGAGAAGAGAACCGTGCAAAAAATGTATTTACCCATAAAATAAAGATGAAATGATATATATATATATATATATATTATTTTGAAACATATAAACGGAATTTATTATTATTATATAATAACAATTAATAATTAAATTGTGGTAAAAAGAGATAAAGTTTAACTCAAATGAAAAATGATGGTTCAGGTAGAACCACTTAACTTATGTCCAAAAGTTATATGCACATGTTCTTAATGTCCTGGATAATGAAATTATATTCTTTCATAATTTTATTTATGACTTATTAAACATTTAATTAATTTATTATAATTTTACTAAGTTCATTTATGGTTTTTTTGATATGTTATAATATTAAATTTCACCATTTGGGGATATTTTTTTCTTTGGTTTCCATGATCGGTTTAATTTTAGACACATATAGAAGATCATAAAAAATGAAAATACGTGTATAGAATTTAAATTATATTTTATTAATGATCTTACAAAATATTAAATGGTTATATAATTCATTTAGTTTTTTAGATGAGGATGAATCATTAGAAAAGATGTTAGTGATAATTGTTAAAATTATTTTGGTGGGTTATCGATCAACACAAACTAGTTTAGTTTTTTAATTAAAATCATGTATATATTATGCTTAAAAAAATTAGATAAAATTAAATAAATATATTATATTCTTTTTTATCATAAAAATTATTTTATGACCAGACTTGAAGTCTGAATTCAAAAATGAAAACACATCTTCTACAAAGGCGGTAAATCAACACCTCACAGACGTTGTTTTCATCTTTAAAATAAAAGTAAAAGTAGAAGACATTTTATGGGGGATTTTACATTCAAATAAAAAAATTATAGTGTATTAGAGATACTAGAGTTATCATGTCACTTTTTTATAGGGAAGGGGAAGGAATGATAATAAAATAAAAAAATTGAAAAAAATAAATAGAATGAAAGGGGGTTTTACCTCTTGAGTTCTTCTACTTGAGAACCTCCTTAAGGAACGTTGAAATGGTATTTTGGGTATGAAGATAAATACCAGAATGTGGGGGAGAGGTTTGGGAGAGTAAATGGGAAGAATATAATCTAGATTAAATTATTTAGAGCTGTGAGGAGGAGTGGTGAGAGGGGGTATTTATAGTTGAAGAGAGGGGTTTTTTGACTATTTTATTCATTTATTTATTATTCTTCTCAAGACAATGAATAGTATGAGAATTATCATTAAATATATTAAACTAGTAGAGGGATGTTTGAGATTATGGTGATTAAATTAAAAATGACTTAAGGAATAAATTATTTAAATTATAAAGTATTGATAATGTAAATTACCGTATTTTACTATTCCCCAAAAATTCAAGTATTTTAGAATAATATAAAAAAATATCCCTAAAAATTTTAATACATGTTTAATTAAAAAATTAACTTCATTTTATGAAAATAATTTTCTAAATATTATGAATATAATTTTTAATTAAAATCTCTATTTATTTAAAAAATACAATTTTTAAAATTATAACCGATTTTATAACACTTTGAAATTTTTTTTAATGTCACCTAAAATTACCTTATAATAATTAGACAACAAAATACTAATTTATGAAACTATTTTATGAATAAAAATTTTCTTTTAAAACATTATATTAATTATAAAACTATAAATAAATATTTATTGTTCACTTAAATACCAACACTTGATTTATCATTTTTAAAACATTTATTTACATATTCCATGATATAAATATACCAAATTTTCATTTATAATTTACCTAAGTTTTATTTATAATTTCATAGGTTAAGTTACCATTCCATTGGCCATATTACTATTCATAATGGTCACATTACTATTCGAATGGTCATATTTTATAGAATAATAAATTTTAAATTTTTTGTTTTGTATGAACAAACTATGGAAGGTGTTAAATTTTAAAAGAGGCATACCATTAAATACTTTGGTGTTAAATTCTCCCCTCCTTAAAAAACATTCATCACCGAAATTTGCAGAAGGTCACCACATTAAATGACTTGGGTAGTTCTTCACCATAAATTCCACTTATTCCCATATCGCCTATTCAATTTTATTATTTTTTCAAAGTAAATTTACCAGCCATGTTACCTAACTTCTAAACATTTTCTCTCTAGTGTCCAGAATCTAGATAGGCTCTTCATAGTAAGAAAAACTAGGTTCCAATTCTATTACATCATTAGTGAGGACTTGTGTTGGTTCTATCATGTACTTCTTTTAAAAAAGAGATATGGAACACATTTTGTACTTTATAAAGGCTAGGAGGAATCACCAGATGATAAGCCAAAACACTAATTCTCTCCAGGAATTAAAAAGGTCAAATGTACCTAGTGCTTGGTTTCCCTTTTTTCCAAATCTTGTAACACTATTCTATAGAGATACCATCAAGAAGACATGATATCCCACTTGAGAGGCTACATATTTACTCCATTTATTATCATAGATCTTATTCCAACTTTGTGATGCTTTGATATGTGTTTGAATAGTCTTTAGGTTTTTAATTGTTTCAACCACAAGATCTGGTCCTACAAGCATCCATTCACCAACTCCATCCCAACATGTTGGTGTACAATATCTCTTTCCATACAACACTTTATATGGTTCTATTTGAATACTTTAATGGAAAATATTGTCATAGGAAAACTCTACCTATGGTATATATTAATCCCACATGCCTTTTAAGTCACGAGAGCATGATATAAACATGTCTTATAAATTTTGGATCTTCCTTTCTGACTGTTTGTTAGTTTGAGGGTGATAAGTAGTACTCAAATGAAGTTCATTATCCAATTATTTCTAAAGAAATTGGAATAATTTATATATAAATATTAGATCACAATTTAGAGGCAATTGAAAGAGGAGATCCATGAAGTCTTAAAAATCATTCATATAGAGTCTTTTAAAGAACTCTAGTGGAAAATCCTCATTTATAGTGAGGAAATTTTCATATTGGGTAAGTCGATCAATAATTACCCATATTGTATCATTCTTTATTGGATTTTTCAGAAATTGAGTGGAAAAATAATTAGTAATATATTCCCATTTCCATGTATGAATAGTCAGAGGTTGCATGAATCCTCTAGAATGTTGGCTTTCAACCTTCACCCATTTATAGACTAAACGTCTTTATACATAATCAAAAATTTCATGCTTCATATTATCGCACCAGAAATGTTTCATCAAATATCTATACATATTAGTGTTACCATGGTGTATAGAGAAATCTGAGCTATAGTAATCATCTAATAACTCCCTTTCTAACTCAGGTATGGAGGGAACACAAATTATGTTTCCAAATTTCAGAATTCCATTATCATAAAAATAGTCCAGAAACATCCCATCATTCACATATTTTATTTTATGATGAAATTTCTCATCATTAGACATATAACATTTTATCCTTTCCAATAAATATGGTTGGGAAACCTATTTAAAAAGTAACTATGTTTCACTATCCATGATAATTCCCATATCAATCTTTTCTAGAACTATATACATAGGTTCCTTTTCAGTACAAATTTATTTTCAGAACTCTATGATCCTTTAAATTGAATGAATCGGGTACCTTATTCGCCTTCCTTGGGTGGTAGTGTGTTGCAAAATAATAATCCTTGATTATCTCAAGCCATCACCTTTTCCACATGTTGAGTTATTTTTGTGAGAAGATATATTTCAAGCACTTGTGATCTTTATATATCTCACATATTTCATCATAGAGATAGAGTATCCATATTTTAAGAGTAAAGAATAAATTTGTTAACTCAATAAAATGAGTTAGATAGTACTATTCTTGAGTTTTTAGCTTCTTAGATTCATAGGCAGTAACTATATCAATCTGTATAAGGACACAACCAAGTCATTTCTTTGACGCATCACTATAAATCACAAATCCACCATTTCTAGATGGTTGATTTAAGATCAGATAATTCAAGAATCACCTATTCAATTCTTCAAAACATTATTCACATTCTTTTCTCCATATAAACATAACGCCTTTATGAGTAAGTTGGTTAACAGATTAGCTAATTGGGGAAAAGTATAAAAAAACATCATTAGTAAAATGCTAAACCAATGAAAATACATAACTCAGTTATGTTTGTTGGTGTAGGACATTCCTAGACTACCTTTTTCTTCATTGGATCAACTGAGATTCCATCCTTAGAGAAAATAAGGCCAAGAAAATAAATTATTTGAATCCATAATTCATACTTTCAAAACTTACCATATAAATCTTTTCTTCTTAGAGTCTTTATAAAACCCTGAAAGTGTTTTTCATGGTCCTCATAACTTTTGGAATATATAAATATAATATCAATAAATAACACAAAAAAAGTGTCAAGATAATACTTGAAAATGTTGTTAATTAGATCCATAAAAATTGATGGTGAATTAGTCAGTCCAAATAAAATTACTATAAACTCATATTCTCCATACATGTTTCAAAATAATGTCTTTATAATATCTTCCATCCTCACATGCAATTGATGATATCCAAACATATGTTCAATCTTCAAAAAATATTGTGTTCCGTGTACTTGATCAAATAAATCATCAATGTGATGAAGAGGATACTTTTAATTTATTGTAACAGCATTGATTTCTCTATAGTCAATGCACAACCTCATAGATCCATATTTATTCTTTTCAAATAGAGTATGGGATACCCATGGAGAAACATCAGGGAAAATAAATACCTTATAACTCAATTACTATTGTTTTTTATTTAGCTTTACTAATTACATAGTGTCTATTATATAAGGACTGATTGATATATATCTTTAACGAGGAATCAAATCGATAGAGAACTCAATATCTTGATATAGAGGACGTTTTGGTAAATCCTTTAGAAACACATTAATGTATTTTTACACAAAAGTAAAATTATCAATTTGAATATTTATTTCCTCAAATATAGATGTTATTTTCCCTTTTTCCCCAAGAGTTTCATTTAGAAGAGCTACTATGGATGGACCCAAATATGACTCAGATGATGAAGTATCCCCTATAAAGATGAGAAACTCCATACCTTCATCACGAATCATAACATTTTTAACATTGTAATAATTTTTTCATTATATTTAGAAATCCAGTCCAAACCAAAGATTATATAAAATTCAACCATAGGTTTTATAAAAAAAATAACAAATTAGAGCATTTTTTATGTTTCATAATAGGATTTAATCGACATGTTTTTATTTTAATAAGGATTACATTAGGATTATTTACTAAAAACTCATTTGTTAAGGTGAATTGGAAACATATAATTTTTAAATAAAACTAGGAAGATAGAATGTAATGAGATAATCCTGAAAAAATAGAGATTTATCTAAATTTTTGAAGATGATTAATGTACTTACAACTACATCATTATGAACTTAATCCCTAGATGCCCTGATAACATAATCGTGACCTTGATCCCATGTCATTTTATGAGGCAAGGTTCCCTGATGCTTTAAAAAATAATTTTCACAGTGTCCCATCTCCCTAAAATTATAGCTCCGAATATCGATAGCTTTTTTTTACCTGGTAATCATGAGCATGATGGAATTTCTCACCAAACTTGTAGAAAAATTATTTTCATTTTAGACAAGCACCAAGGTGTTTCCTTCCACAAGTATCACACATTAGAATTCCATTTTATTCTTCCCTTTATCAATTAATTTCTCCTCCATCCTCTTCTTCTATTTTTTCCCATGAATTCATAATAATAAGATAATTATTTCCCTATCTTGATAGTTTATGAGACTATATATTTGTGTGATGAGAAATTTTGGGAGACCAGTTCCCTTCAGAGGAATGGTTTAAACCCATCAAATAATCAATCAATATTTATCGTTGTATTGTGTAAATAATACACAACATGCCTCAATAACCGTGTAAATTGGCTTCATAGTTAGAAACATTATCATCCTCCCTTTTCCTTAGATTATGAAATTGTCTTTCCAAATCCTCTCACTATTCCTAAAAGATATATTTTAGTATGAAAGTTTCTTTAAAATCATTCTATTCCATGTTTTCAATTTATTCTTCCTCTTTAGTGTTTTTAATCAATGAACACCATTGATCTAAATCTCCTAAGAGATGATAAATTTCCATGAAAACCTTATCCCTTTCATTTCTTTACAAATAAAAAAATATCTTCTCTAAGGAACTTATCCACTACTCAGCTATGGATGATTTTGTAGTCATATTTAATGATGGAGGTTGTTGTCTCATGAAGTTGTCTATCATTGTTCCTCTACATTGTTGGCTTGGATGACCTAGTTGGGTATGGTTATTACTCATAACCCATGTTAGTTGTCCTGTTATAGTTATATGTTGTTCAACTTTAGTTTCATCTATATCTCCAATATCATTATCTTGAATATGAGGGAAATACCTACATAGAATACATGTGTTGAAACGATATCCATTTATTCTATGAGGCACCATTTATAAGTAATAGAATACAGTAAATTAGGTTATTAATCCCAATGCATAATTTTTTAACTAGAAAAACACTTAACATAAATCAGAAATTTATGTATAGCTAATATCTTAATCATATACATGGTTTCTTAAGGGACATGTATTCGTTTAAATCTTTCATCATGGTTAGTAAATAAAATAGGAATTATCCTAAGAATATCTTCAGGTAGTGTCAAACCAGGTGTGTATTAAATTCTGTTGTCATGTACTGGGATACACCGTGTTAGGACCTAGGCACCTTATTAGAGTTGTTACACCTAGGTACATTCATATCCGAACCACAACCACTTGTAGTATCCAAACAGGGATGTATTTCTAAGAAGACCCACATAATCTTTACCTTAAAAAAATATAGAATATTTTTATATTATTATCTTTAATGTCTATATTAGGAATATATTCCCTAATCTATGTCTTCTAAATATAGATATTAAGGTTTCTACTAGAATTGAGGTCATACCAACAATAAAGACCCTGACCCTAGTAGCTTAGAGCCAGTGTCTTACTTAATTACATTGGTACTATGAACAAGAGTTCACATCTAAATGGATCAAAAAGTTTTGTAGATTTGAAAAAACACATACATATATAAGTTTTAAATTAAAAATTAAACTGAAAAACAATATAGAAACTCCATTGGAAACATCCATAAATTCATAGATTATCCCTACAAGTCATTCATAATACACATATTCACATCTTCGGGAAAAAACAAAGGGGTTATATTAGATTCTCAATAATGGTATAAAATATTCTAGAAGCTATAATAAACAATAATACACATTGAATAACTAAAAACACTATCTGTTAAATCATAATCTCGAGTATAATATCAAAGGGCGGAAAATGATTAAATAATTTCATAAATAATTGCATGACAATGCAACTTAACCATTTATATTATACTATTATACAAATCACATTAATTATCATTTAATAATATCATAATGAAGGAAATAATAATACCACAAAATTGAATCAAATCATAAAGACCTCAGAAAAGATATCTATTTGATGATAAATGGGCAAGGCCTCATCCAAGTCCATATCTGTTATGTTCCATGATACTATCGATTCATAGAGGGGTTATAGTGGGACACTAACATCAATAAATAATTCCAATTAATTCTTCATATTAACGGGGTGAAACATAAACAACATATACATAAAAAATGTAAAAAAAGTTCCCCAATCTATAATTATAATCACTAACCATTATTTGTAGTATGGTGAATGGTATGAGGATAGCACATACAATGGAAAACTGATCATAGACCATTTAATAATATATGGTTTATGATAATCACAATAGATAAATCTCAATATATCATAATATTCAACAATTTTTTTTAAAATATATGAAAACAATTTAATAAAATCATCAAGGAATTCTTGAGAAAATTACCATTTTTACTCAGCAAAGAAGTGTTCTTTTGCAAACATCATTTGCATTTATCAAAAATTGTTTTCAGAAAACCATAAATGAAAAAATATATCATTTCATGACAAAATTAGTTACTGTATAAAATTAATGGTGTCTTAAAACATATTATTTATGGTTCTTGAAAATGGGTAAGAAATCGGGAAGTTCACTTTAGTCGGGTTTGCTTATCGAGAAAAATTGAGAAGGGAACATTTTAGTACATGTATTTACTAATAAAAGAAAAATGAAATGATTGTGATATTATATTGTGGAAAAAATAAACACATTTTAGAATTATTATATAAAAATAATGAATAATTTAATTAGGGTAATGGGAGAGAAATCATAACCCGAATGAAAAATGGATGTTTGGGTTGAATCTCCTACCTTAAGTATGAAATTCTTCTGCACTTGTAATTAACGCCCTTGATAATGAAATTAAATTGATTAATAATTTAATTTATAACATATTATACATGTATTTTATTTATTATAATTTTATTATGTTCATTTATGGTCTTTTTAATGATTTATAAAATTAAATTTCCTGGTTCGCGAGTGTTCTTTTCTATCATTTTCATGATCGGTTTACTTTTATATGCATACAAAAGATATTATAAAATGAAAATTATTGAATAAAATTGTAATTATATGTTATTAATGATATTATAGAAGATTAAATGTTTATATTATCCATTGGGTTATTTGGGGTGTGGATGAATCATTAGATAAGATGTTATTCATAATTGTTTTGATTTTTTTGGCAGTTTTTCTATCATCACAAAATAGATTTGTTTCATTAGATAATATTATGCATATATACTAGATCCAAAACATTAGATAACATGTAATATATATATTATAATATTTTTTAACTATTAAAATGGTTTTAGGACTAGACTTGAAGGATTAATAAAAAAAATAAAACTCATCGTCCGCAAAGGCGGTAAAACAACACCTTGGGGATGATGTTTTAATCATTAAAATAAAAAAAATGAAAAGAGAAATGATGGGGTATTTTCCATTTAAATAATAGAAATTTAGAATATAAAAGATACATGAATTATCATGTCAATTTGGATAGGGGAGGGGAGGTAAGGATAAGAAAAGAAAATAAATTTAATGAAAATTAGAAGAATGAAAGATGATTTTACCTGTTGAATTCCTCTCCTTGAAAACCATCTTAAGTAACCTTCAAATGGTCTTTTGGGTGAGACCCGAAATACCAGAATGCGGGGTAGAGGTTTTTGAGAGGTAATTGGAATAATATAATCATTCATTAAGGATTTTGAGTTTTGAGGAGAAAGGATGGTGAGGGGTGGTATTTATAGTGGAGGATATGGGTGTTTTTTGAATATTTTGTTCATTTGTTTATTATTTTGCCTCAAGTAAGTGAATAGTATGATAATTATTACTAAATATATTAAAATAATGAAGGTATGTTCTATATTATGGTTATTACATCATAAATGACTCAAGTAACAGTGTATTTAACCTATAATGTATTTATACTATGTTTTACAATTCCCAAAAAAATCATGTATTTTAGAAAAATATAAAAAAATCACCCTTAAACTTTTTTGAACTTTAGAATTAAAAAATGAACTCCATTTTAGGAATATAATTTTATAAATATTAGTAATGTAATTTTTATTTAAAATCACCATTTATTCAAAAAAACCTATTTTATAATTTTAACTAATTTTATAAGACTTTGGAAAATTAATTAAAGTATCATAAAATTATCTTATAATCATAAGACAAAAAAATATTAATTTATGAATATATTTTATGAAAATAAATTTTCTTTTAAAACGTTATATTAATTATCAAACTATAAATAACCATTTACTCTTTAAAAAAAATACCAACTCTTAATTTATCATTTTAAAACATTTATTTACTTATTTTAGAAATAAATATACAATATTTTCATTTATAAGTTACCCATTTTTTATTTATAATTTCATAGGTGAGGTTACTATTCTATTGGTCATTTTACTGTTCCTAATGGTAATATTACTATTCTGATGGTCATATTTGATAATATATTATGGTTTTAAATTTTCTGTTGTGTGAAGCATAAACTATCGAAGATGTTAAATTTCAAATGAGGCATACCATAAAATCTTGGGTTGTTACAAATTTCATTTGAATATGATATAAAGAAATATTATGCAACCCATTTTGCTTCCATGGGTGATTATTTTGTTGTGACTTATGATTGATTTCCTTTATGTGGCCGACATATATCATGAACATGTTTCTATGGGAGTACCCAGAAAACACCCCAATTCATTGGCCAAACTATTATTCTCAAGATACATCATGTTTGGGGTTAAAGATTAAACCTAATTGATTTTGGGAAATTTTCCCCCATCTGACATTGTCTTGGATGTTAGCCTTGACTTAGGGTTGTGTCATGTTATATGTTGCTTCCACAAGCCGTATGTTTCCATTATCTTATGATACCATGATCTTTATGTTATAATACCACATTATTACTCATGTACATTCTCTTTTATGATATCATGTTATACCTTTGGCTCACATGTTTTGATTCCTTATGATATTTATTCCCATAATGAGATTTTTAGCTCACCCACTTTTTTATTTATTCCTTAGGTTTTTCCATGTAGTTCTACGATCTCAAATGGATTTAGGGAGCTCACTATAGACAATAAAATAAAGATGTGATTTTTATGTTTCCTTTTTTGTATTTTGAACCTAGTCCCTGAAATATAGCTGGCCTTTATGATATGTATGTTGTATTAATTGATATTTGTGTTTAAGAATCATGTAAAAATATGTGTACAGGGATTGGGTATCCATCATCAATATCGAATGAAATGTTTAGTTATCCTATGTAACCAGGATTAGAAATTTTTTGTGATAACTATAGGGGTAGGTATATGGATAAGTATAAGGATAGGTATATGTATTAGAAAATGACTTAGAATTTTGGTAAAGTTTAGAGAAATTGGTTTTTGAGAAATTACCTCTATTTCTGGATGCAATAAGTGGATGTGGTTATGGCACAAGATAACTTGGGGTTAAAAACTCCAAAAAAGGTGTTTCATGCTTGACTTGATCATTACATGGTACATAGAAATGAGTCTTAATTCACACATGGTTTGACACTCCTTGTGGATATATTTTGAAAATTCACAAACTCATTATGAAAAATCAGGATAAATTTGAATAGATTATGATAAAGGATGGCTTACGCTAAACCTAAGGATTCTTAGATTGAAATAAAGGCATCATGAGTTAGAAATATTATAAACATTTGTTTTGAATTTTTTTGTTTCCCTGAATGAATATTATTTATCACACTATGATTTTTGGTTTTAGTGAATTGTGAGAAACAAACAGAACTGGTTTTACATTGAATGTGATTGAAAATGTGTTTAGGGGAAACCAAATGCGGTGAAGGCTGGAGTAAAGGATATTGTGATTATTCTTAATCAGTTATAATGATATATTATTAAAAACACACACCTTAACCAACTTTATAACTCACCAAAGAATAAACAGATATAGTTAGTTGATATTTTGGGTGGTGGAGACCATGGGGGTAAGAAGATTCATTTTCCTATATGATAATAATATGGAAAGAAGCACCGAAGTGAACATATCAATGGAAAAAGAAGTTGTTTTACATGAGGGGAATAAGGGTGAAAATTAAGTACTTTTTGAGGTAAAATGAAAAGTCTAGTTAACACAATGGATGAAAATAATGGTTTAACTAAGGCATAATGAATGGTTTGATGTTTTAAATGTGTAAAAAAATAGAATAATGAAAATTTATTTACCATGGGGAATGTTCAAGAAGATGATCAACAAGGTTATATGAGTAATGTTTTTGTTGTTAATGATGAAGAGATTAAATATGAAATATGAATGTAAAAAGGTATTAAATATTAATATTATAAATCCTTGTTAATGTTTTAAGAAGATAGTAGAATGATTGAATTTTTTATGTACTGAAATTAAAGAATTATGTGAATCGGGATATATATATATAAGTGTTTCTCTGTATAGTTTTTTCATTAATAATCTGTAAGAATATATTGAATACATACAAATGAATGTGAAATATTATTTAATGTTAAGGTTATACTCTAGGGAAAAACTATAAATTTAGGAAAAGATAATCTTGTAGATGTTCTTTATGTTGAGGTAATTAGTTGATTTTGTGGAAAATAATGACATATATATAAAAAATCGTCATTAAAAAAATATATTTAATGAATAATTTAAATTTTTAAGATGATAATCATATCCTTGAGATTGTTATATTATCATAGACTATTATCAATATAATCATCACATTAGAAATAGGAAAAATCACAGGTCGAGTGACAATCCATTGCATCTCGCAAGGCCATAAGGCTTGAACTCACAACAGAAGGGAGATAAGGGTGAAACACCTACCACTAGACTATGTGATATATTGGTAAGTATTCAATTGTTTTTATTTAAATAATTTCATGAATAAATTTTAATCTAGTAAAATATTTTTTTCATGATTAATGAAATTTCTTTATTAGGTAGAAGTATATATAACCATGACGTTTAACGTAAAGGATTATTTGGGATGAATGATATTAATTTTCATAGATTTATGATGAAGGGTTTTATAGATATAAACTTATGCAATGGATTCAGATGATCTTTGAGAGTTAATGTTGAGGTATTAGAGATTAATGTGTAGGAAAACTCCTACTAACAATTTTGGTTTTAGTAAAGATTGGAGGAATATCTTATTTTTCTTTTGTGGAATATAAGATCCATTATAAGCTTATTTTAATGATTTTGGAATGATAAATTCATATTTAAAACTCATAATTTGGAGAAAAATATTATATTTTGGTGAAAATTCCTTAAAGGGTAAAATTTTACTCATCAACTATATATATTTCCATTTTTATTAAAAATAGGTAAAGAATCCATCAACTTTTGAAAAATTATTTTGAAACAATAATTTTATCATATTACCATCATGTTTGATGAATCAAAAATATCTTATCTCATGTAATATTTATGGTTTTAAGGTCATTAATTTTCCCTTGATCATTTAGTTTCTTGTGATTAATGATCTCTACCAGTCTTTATAATTATTTAAGTCTTTCTTTCATGTGCACATCTTCAATTTCCTCCAATGTTCTCAAATGTGGAAACCTAGTTATCTGATGAATTTTAAATTTCACATTTCCACCTTTTAAGATAATTTATTTCTTAACCCTTTTTACAATATGGGTTTTTCCACTAAGAAATTTCTAAATTTCAAACCCTTGATTTCTACCATCAAGATTAAATTGCGAGAACACAATTTATTCAAGGTGAGTAGAATGTAACACCCTGTGATATTAATATAATAAAATTATGTTCTATATCATATATGATACAAAAAAAGGATTAATATAGAATTTGAAACCATTAGTCTTTGTGATACATTTATTTCTAGATATATTAAACCTCTTTGATAGTTTTTTTAAAACGCAACCCAAAATTTAAATAAACTATAATAAAATGTACAGTTATAAACAAGTCGTTGATTTCATGATAATCAATAGAAATAAATAAATTATTAAAATTATATGGTTTAAAAATATATAAAATAAATTCAATAGTTATCTATTTATTATAAATAAAATAAGAACCATGTGAGAGAAAAATAAATGTTTTCTGAAAAAGTGTGTTTTTTCAAAAGGTGATTTAGTCGTGCTTTACACAAATTAATTAAAATTAATTTTTAACACTTTTATAAAATTTATTTGTAAAAATGAAATTATTTTTTTAAATATAGATTTCAAAATTTTCTTTTTTTATGTTTTGAAAATTTTCTGAAATGATTTATTATTTTTATGAATAGTGAAAATACTGATTTTTATTAAAAACAACATTTTCATTTAAATTATTTTAAAAGTTAAATTATATTTTACATTAGGTTTAATGGAAAATTATTCCAATTATATTACAATTTAAATAATTCAGTTCATTTTCATCAATTCTATATTGAATTTTGTTATAAAAATCTTTTAAACTTTTGAAAAGTTTCCTTTGAAAAAACTATTTTTTCAACACGTTTGAGGGTTTAATTTTAAATTAAATTCTCCCACTTATGTGAGTTAAATTTGAAAAAATGGATTGAAAATTTGGAATCATAATATTTTTTATTATTTAATAATTTCAACTAAATTCATGATCATAATTAATAATGAAAATTAAAAATTATATACTCTGGTTAAGGTAAAAACAAGTTTATTAGGGGTTAAACTAAAACGATAAAGGATAAAATTTACCAAATATTTGACTAATTACTATTTTATGGTCATATTTTGACCTTATATATTCTATTTTATTCATGTGGTTCATTATGAATCCATGTAGCATGATAAAAATGTGGGTGTAATTATTTCTTTGAAAAAATTCTATGTGTGTCCCCTCACCAACTTATTGAAGGTCACCCATTGTTCTCTCCTTTACACATTTCCAAAATCCATAAGTTTTTCCAATACCTGATCAAATAAATTAATTAATTACTAACCATAATACTAGATTCTATTTTTTTGTCCATAAATCTGTCCTAGGATTTATTTTGGTTCAATCAAAAAGAATTTTTTTAAAGAATAGGTAACATCCTTAACCGAGTGTTTTATTTTATTTTTTCTTCCACATCCTTCACATATTTTTAAAAAATGATGATATAATTACATATTTATCTTAAATACACTGATATTTTTATATGTCATGTTAAAGACCTAAAAACTTCTCATCCTCCCTCAAATGGGAAATAAAACCATGGATCTTTCGTACGACGAAGTACCTCTACACGAACAGATATAATTCATTTTGCCTAACCACTACTCACAGATAGATATAACAATGTATATAATGTTTATATATGATATATATGATATCAGTATACTTATGTAATTATAATATCCTATAAAACTTCTTACTTTACATTCTGTAGAGAATGTGACAACCTCATTCGTTTGTACGACGAACTTCCGCCTCACAAAGCATTGCGACTAATTTTTCACTTATGTTGTACATGGAATATAATAAGGAATATTTTTAGGTTTATGTATGATATTAATGAAATATTAATAATTATTGAAATTAAATATATTATATAATTTATTAAATTTTAATCCATTTAAAAATAAATAATGCCGTTCATGTATATGAAGGACTTCCACCTCATGAAGTGATGTGGTTCATTTTTCATTAATAATTTTTATAGAATGTAAAAATTATAAATTTAATAAATATATGGGACATAAATGATATGATATTTAATATATAAAATTAATATAAAGTACACTTTCTTAACTATTCACTTGTTCGAGAAATGATAATGTCGCTCATGCGTATGTACAGCCTACTGTCTCCGCAAAGCGATGTGATTCATTATCCATGTTAAAAATTAAATATTCATTGTAAAATATGTATCTAATAAAAAATTATATTTATAAAATTATTATCATTATATATATGAAGTAAAAATATCCTATTTTTTAGATATGGAACTTTCACCACAAAACTAGCATCTATAAAGAAGACAATTAACACCTGAAACAATAGTGATAATGAAATATTATTAATTAAGGGGTGATAAGATGTTATAAAAGGGAAAATATATGATATTATAAATAATATTATAATTTTGTATAAGTTAATAAAATTTTTAAAACTATTATAGTTTATTTTAAAGAGTTCTAAACTAACAGGAAGCCTGATCTAAGGGGTTTCTTAACTTAATCTCCATTCATTGGGTTATACAACTAATTAATTGATTATAATATGCCCAAATTACATGTTCAATGAATTTTTATTTTATTATGTTTTATTTACACTTTCATTTATATGGATCTAAAATTTCAACACATAATAACCCCAATGATTAATTATTACCTCAATGACATGAACATTGTAAGGGTTTCATCTCAAACTTCCTTCTTTGAGACACATGTTATTTTATGAACCAAAATTATTTTGATTGGTGTATATAATTAGAATTTATATACTATGTAATGATTCCTTTTGACCTCAAGGGATTTTATTTTACTATTCACCTATTTAATTTTTGGAAAGTATTGATTCAAATTTTACCAAAGCGGTAAGGGTTTATGTTTCAATCCCTTATTAATCATGATTTGTTATGCTATAATTTCCATTAATGGATATTAATTTTCATTGTCTAATAAACCCCTATTATTTTATTCTCCTATTATTTTAATTATTTTTTAATTTTATAGTACCATTTTACTCTATTTAGTACATTATATTATTGATAAATGTTTTTAAGAAAATCCACCTTCATATATCTGTTCAGTCAAAAATACTTCTCCAAAATCCATGTTTTCTAAAAATGATTTCAAAATTTTTTTAATATGATTATTTAAATTCATTCTAACCCTTAATTATATTTTTATAAAAAAACATAAAGGATTATTCCTATCAATTTATAAATAAGGTAACATTTTAATTTTATTACTAAAATGTAAAAATAATATTTTTTTAATATATTCGGCATGAACAAAACTCTTCTATCATCATAAACACTCAATTTTTTAAGGATTACTTATTTATCTTTCAAATATTATTTTCAAAAAAAATCATTAATGTTTTAGATAGTTTTATATTATAAAATTTTTTCAAAATGTAAAGGTTATTTTTCTCATGAAAATTTCTGTGTGATATTTCAAAATCATTTTCCCACCAAGATGACATCCTTTGATGTTACTTAAAGTGAAAAGGTTATTTTATCAATAATTTATTTTTTAAAGTAATTTAGTAAATGAAAAAAATATTTTATGTTATCGATTACATCAAAATTGTGTATACATGTCTCTAACATATATTTTTAGTCTATTATCCCTTCCTTTGATAGGATAATGCACACATTATTATCATTTCTTAAATTCCTTCATTATTAAATATCATATGAATATAATATGAAGCAAGATTATGCAAGAAATTATAATTCCTTTGGTAAATATTATGTTATTCATCTTGATTTATTTTCTTTATGTGGTCCACATAGATCATGAACATGTTATGATGGGTGCACCTAGATAGTTATCCAACGCATTGGGAAATGTAATTGTCACAGGAGACGTCATGTATGGGGTCAAAGAGTAAACATAATCCATTATGTTAGTTTTTTCTCCATGTGATATTTTCTATGAAGTTATCCTTGGATCATGTTTATTTCATTTTATATGTTTCTTATACATTTTCTATATTTCTATGATCTTATGATTCTATTCACTTTAGGTTGTGATTACACATGATTACTCATGTACCTTCTATTTTATGATATCATATTATACCTTTGGATCATATGTTATGATTTCTTATCAAGTTTATTACATTACTTTGATTTTTAGATCACCTTTCTCTTTTATGTATTCCTTAGGTTACCCCATGTAGTCTTAGGAGCTCAAATTGATTTAGTGAGATCCCTATGGATAATAAAATAAAGATTCCATGTCTATGTTTCCTTTCTTGTGTCATAAACCTAGTCCTACAAATACATTATACCTTTATGATCCTTATGTTGTATTAATTGATATTTATTCTAGGTAGATTACATCTGGCACTTTGGAACAAAACACAAGGACCAAAATTGAATTAAATCCCATGCACTTTTTTGATCCTCATTATAGATAATCTAGCTTGATAGATTCAAATCAAAGCATCTACCACCTTCTTTTATTTCATAGGGTTATAATATACCAATAAATGATAATATTTAATAAACTGAAACCTCTTTTATAGAACATGTTTACCTATTTATGAGTGAATACCTAATTTAAACTTTTATGATCTGTATATATGTCACAAATGTTTCATAAAGATAATTCCTCTACATCATTAATTCAAAAAAATTTGTAACTAACTCCAATTATTATTTGGGAAATTATATGTATAAAAATTCAGTTATCATGAGTAACAAGCTATCATCATATCATTCTACATGATTACACAAACTTGTATCTTCTTTGATGGATCACTATAGATAAAATAACTTTCTCCATTATAGGGTAGTGTAAGCACAAGTTCACTTACTACCCTTCTCTTTAGTTATATGAAAATTTCCTTATGATCGATAATTGATTTTTTATTAAAAATATGGGAGTCCCCCCCATCAAACTATAAAAGTTATGGAGGCCTAAAATGATGATTTCCAAGGGAATCTCCTTGAATAACATTCCTATACTCCACAGGAAAGGAGAAAAGTCAGGAATAAACAATCATGGGATCTTGAGAATTACACCCTCTTGAGAGGGCATCCGCCGCCTGGTTTGCCTCTCCTTTGACATTCTGGACCAAGCAACCCTGATTGATCTCCACATAACATCTACTAATCATATACATCAGCTGCCAAGGAGGTTTTACTTTGCCGTGAATCACTCGAACCAAAGTTTCGCAGTCCGATTCCACCTCTGAGACAGTTAGATCACGACTCTTACAAAGTGTAATCCTGGAAAGTAGAGATCTCACTTATGCTCCTAATGAATTTCATGTACCATACTAGAAGCTGAAAGCAATCAACACAGAGGCAAAGGAATCGCGAATCAGACCCCCTAATCATCTGTCCATTCAAACAAGAGCCATCCACATTGAGTTTATGGCCGCTCTTTGGTGGAAGCCATCTGATCCAGCATCCTTGAGTTATGCCAACCTTAGGTGGACTATTGGTAAGTATACAAATAATCGGGGATCGAGTTCCACCTTTCACCAGAGAGCATAGCTCATGAATCATCACCTTCAAACGCATATTAAGAATGTGGATCGTGGGTCTGTTATCCAACCATGATTTATTCCTTTCTTCCCACAGAGTCCAAAGAATAGCGGTGGTGATGAGAGCATGAACCTTGATTTCCATCTCTTGAATTCCATAAATCGAAAGCCAGCGAACAACAAAATTCTTCATGGAATATCATGTAGGATCATAATGTCCCCAGCTTCTCATTGTCATCTAGAGGGAGACCGCCCACTCTCTTGTGAGAAAAAGATGCAAAGCCGACTCTGATTTTGGTTGCAAACAACAGAAACACCGCGAAGCCAAAGGTATCCATTTTTTCTGAATATTATCCTCCGTTGATATTTCCGGATTCAGCACTCTCCAAACCAGGAAATCAATTTTTTTGGGGATCTCTTTGCACCACAGACGGGCTACCCATTCAAGGTGTGCGCCTTCAGAAATGAGAAGACCCTGATAATCCTGACCTCTGAAGTTCCCATTCATAGAACTCATGAAATAGCACCTATCATCCTCTTCTGAAAAAACAATTCCAGAAAGCATTTCTTTCTTTTCTTCATTCAAAATTCACTCAATCAGGTTGGGAAATTTCCTTGCATCTTTAATAGACAAGTCTGACACTGGAAAATATGGGAAAAATAGTTTCTCTCTTAACCAGTTGATGTTCCAAAAATTAATGTCTCCCCTTCCAAAAACCCAACGGGAATCACCCTAGAGAATATCCAGATGAGATCATGTGGTTTTGGCCAGCCCGGAGAGTTTGCAATCGTCCCACTCCTCCCAGTGTGCCCCGTATTTGGCACTAAGTGACTTTGCCCATAGATAATCGCTAGTAAGGAAGTCCCAATCCAGTCACCCCTGCATGGTTTTCATGGTGATTGTTAAATCCATGAGGGCCACTCCACCCTCCTCAACCGATTTCGCCATCCACTTCCAAGTATCCCATCAGTAATGACCTGCATCGTTATCATCCTAAAGGAATTCATTCAACATTTTCTCCATCATAAGAATTGTCCCTTTGGGAGGATTGATGATGGAGAATACGTGCATTGGAATCAAAACCATAATACTGTTGATCATAGCTACCCGACCACTAAAGGATAAGAATTTTTTTTCCAACTGATAATCCTCCCAAGCATCTTGCTAATGAGATCGTCAAAAAAATCTTTTTAACTCTTCTATTTTAAATAGGATCACTGAGATACGTCATAGGAAAATGTTTTCTCTGAACTCCTAGAAAACCTTGAATTTCCCGCACCTTTCTATTGGAACATTTTTAGAAATATAAACGTTGATTTTCTGATTGTTGATCCTTTGGTCGCTTAAGTACCCATACGTAGACATGATGTCATTGAAATTCTTCAGGTAAGACCTCCTACCATTCATGAAGATCAGAATGTCATCCACAAACATAAGATGATAAAAGGTGTCATCCGAGGCTTTGGATTGATACAGAGTTATCTTCCCTTCAGCCAGGCCTTTGTGCAGATTTTGGGAGAGAGCTTCTTGAGAAATAAAAAATAGTGATGGTGAAAGGGGGTCCCCCTGTCTCATGCCCCGCACACTTTTGAAGAATCCAAAACATTTTCCCATAATAGAAATGGTGATCCAAGGAGAGGAGTAACACCAAAAACAAAGATCACAGAACCCTTCATGGAAACCAATTCTCCTCATGGTTCGAATGATGAAGCTCCACTCCATGTTTTCATATGCTTTGTTCATGTCAACTTGTATGATAATATTAGAACCAATCCACTTCCTATTGATATCATCATCCAGTTCTTTCGCAATCCCAATTGCCACTTGTATACCCATACGCTTGACAAAACCATGTTGCTCCTGCGAAATGGCTTTTGGAATCACCTTGTTGAGTCTTCAAGCAATTAAACTTGCCAAAATCTTATAGGAGACATTACAAAGGCAAATAGGTCTGAACTGATCAACAGATGAGGGATATTTGGTTTTTGGAATAAGGATCCCTCTTAAAGCACATGAACATCTGTTAAGAGAACCCCCATGAAAAAAATCTTGAATTGCCTCGGAGACATGCCCTCCCACAAACTCCCACGATGCCTTGAAGAAATCCCCTGGAAACCCATCCGGACCGGGCACGCTTTCCAAAGGTATATCACAAACAGTGTCCCAAACCTCATCCCCCATAGGTAAGTCACTGGGAAAATCATTAGTGTGATTCTCAATGTGCCTGTGAATACCGTCCATGAACTTCATCTGCTCCGCCATCTCTAATGCAATTCTAGAGGTTCTAGTGTGACGTCCTACAAGTAGTTTCTCAAAGAGAATCGAAGCCATTCTTCCTGCTACATCAATATCAGAAGAGAAAGATCCATCTTCTTGTCTAAGATTAATTGTCATCACCCGACGTTTTTTAATACATGCGTGGAAGAACGCATTATTCTGGTCACCCTTCTTTAACCACTTGACCCTAGACTGTTGTCTGGAACTCTTTTCCATCTCCAAAATCCTACGTGTGAGCAAGATACGTTTTTCATAGATCCTCAGAAAAATTTCCTCATCACAACCCTATTGAAGAACATATTCCAACCTGTCAATGTCTCTTTGCAAAGAATCCATTGAATTATCCTACACTGGATTGGAGAGGATCAAATTGACAATGTCCGATTTAAGTTGTTTTATCCTTATGGATGGACCAACCCAGGCCCATCCATCAACATCCTGCACCCAGGACTGCTTCATCATATGCATGAAACCTTCCAGACGATGCAAACTCATAGAGTATAAGAAGGGGTTCTTAGCATGACTATCATGTTTAAGCTCAATCAGAAGAGGAGCATGATCCGATAAAACCCTTGACAGGTGGGAAATCGACATTCCTAAGAAAGAATCCAGGCCTTATAAGTTTGATAAACATCCGTCCAATCTGCTTTGGATCTGGTTGTTGCCCCTAATCTTGTTGTACCAAGTGAATTTACATCCCTTAAAGCCCAGATCCAAAAGTCCCTTTCTTGCAATGAAACTTTGGAAGTCTAGCATGCCATTGGTGAGATTACCCAGACCTCATATCTTCTCTGAGACGTCCACAATCATGTTAAAGTCGCCGCCTACGAACCAGGGTAGACCAAATGGATCAGAGGAATATAGATAATCCCATAAGGGTCTTCTTTCTTGGACCTCGTTACTGGCATAAATGAAGGATAAAAGGATATCAAAGCCCTTAAAACCTATTTTAACCATGATGCTTTGGTCGTTAGATTGGACCAACTAAACTTGGAAACTTCCTTTCCATCAAATCTAGATGTACGTATTGACCGAGTAGTCATGAAGATGGCCTTAAAAGTCCATTTTCTTGAAAAAAAACCTAGTCTGGAAGAGTCCTGTTTTGGTTTAAGGATCACAACTAAATACACATTC
This sequence comes from Viscum album, assembly GCA_963277665.1. NCBI lineage: Eukaryota > Viridiplantae > Streptophyta > Magnoliopsida > Santalales > Viscaceae > Viscum > Viscum album. The sequence continues at coordinate 400,097 of CAUJRU010000333.1, read as the reverse complement.
CTTCTCCAAGCTTCAGATGACAAAAAGGTAGATTTTCCCTAAACCCCCAATCCTCTAGCATTCCATATGATTAATGATATCATTAGAGATGAAGTTTCTTAACCCTTATGCCCTCTGGCCATACTCTTGGTAAAAATCATCCTCTATCAAAATCTTCCTCAGAAATTGAGCGGGTAACTGGTCTGGAGACGGCTTCCATGGAGAAACACTTCCTTGGCATCAGGATCTTCGGCTTCAATGGGCTATCAGATTACTCCAGGAGATACAGTCTGCATCCCAGTGAAGGTTTCATCACTCTTGTTTTCCCCGCCTCTGGGAGGATCGATTCCATCACCTTACAAGATGGCGAACTTCACATTACAACGATTTCCTTCCTCACTCCCTCCGAGAAAGATCTCTGCGTGCTGGTATCTGTGTCATCTTTGTATAACTAAACCAAGGCCAATAAAGAAAAGTTCAGAGTTCCTAGGGTGATGAAAAAAGAAATATTCAAGTTAGTAGAAGGAGAGGAGAATATTCTTGGAACTTTCATGGAAAAACGTAAAGGAAGGTACTCTCTTCCACCCAGAACAGAAAACTCTGGTGAAGAAACATCCAAATTCTTCTGGACGGGGATCAATTCTTCGGGTACCGAGCCCGTAGCCAACGGTAACTTCTGAGGTGTAATAATGCTCTCTGACACCTGTCTGACTGATTTGGACCTCTCACCAAGGTTTTTGACTTTAACAGGTGAGTTCCTGACAACCTTTTCAAAAGAAGACATGGAAATAATTTCTCTTTTTGCTGAAGATTCAGGGATCGCTGGACGAATCCTCGATGACGACACCTCACCGGTGTGACTCCGAGATCCAGGGGGAACGACGGATGCATGCTGGGGTTCCTGCAAAGGAGGAGCATTCTGTCTATGAACCTTCGCTTTACCCCTCCTACAGAAGTCTAGAGAGTGACCTTGAAAGCCACACATCGAGATAAACCTAGGAGGATCTTGATAGATTAGTTGTTTCCACCATGAAAAACCCTCCGGAGATCTAATTAGGAGGCGAGGAGGAAAACGAGTGAGAGGATTCATCTCAACACAAATTCTGGTGTAGCTAGTGTAGAGACCCGTATCTTGACGTACATGGACATTACATTACATTTGCGGAATACTTAGTACATAACAAAACACACACTAAAGGATCGTAATAGTTTAGTGTCTTTGGAAACTCGGAACGTAATCTTCTAATCGTGGTGAAAGATCTTCAATATCTCCCATAAAGATCTTCCCTTTTTTTTTACCTAAAAACCTTTCTTTATATCCTGGGGAAAAGAAAACATAAAAGGGTGAGCTCAAATGCTCAGTAAGGGTAAACAAAATAAATATCAATCACATCATATACATAAGAACATAGCTTTTGGAAATCTTAACCTGCAAAAGTGCTCATAATATCATAACATGGGATAAATCATAGAAGTGAAAATTAGATCCCCATAATCATAACATAAAACTTGAAACTTTGTGGCATGCACACATAATCATGGAAAATCATTTCTTGTTAGTCATGACTTATTGCCAAGACTATCTTAGTGGACAAAGTCCCTTTCTGAACCGAGTTCACTCCTCGTTTCAGTCCTGTATCACTGAACCGAAATAACCTTCCGTTCCAGCCATGTCTATCTCATGAGATATAAAATCTTTACCCAATGCATTGGAGGGAGATATAGGTCCCACCCATCTTATAATGAATCCTTTCTTATGTGTGCCACATAATCATAAACCATACATCACAGCGTAACCCATGTAATAAAAATGGGATTCTTGAAACATCATGACATCATAAATCAATTCATATAAGATAAAGGAATTCATAAACATAATTCCATCACAACATAGTCAAAACAATGTAAAAATATGGATAGAAACAGAACCCTTTATTATCTTAGATGGAAAATAATTTTGATAAAACACTTGAATTGAATTCTTGAGGAAAATATCCTTTCTTCTTCAAAATCAATTTCATTTCACAAAACATCATGCAATTTTAAAAGAAAGAGATTTTATTGAAAATAGTCATGAAATCTTTTATAGGAAGCTTCATGAAAATAAGGCTTTATAAAACAGTAGAAATCCGTTCGTGCCGTATAAGTTAAAAAAAACATTCTTCGTACTTTTGTCCGAAAAGTCAAAAAGTACCTCGTACGGAAAAACGACAAAAGATTCCATTCATATTCTTTACTAAAAACTCACCTAAGGGTAAAATTGGATTTAAACTATTGCAAGTGGATGGAAACAATATTACATGTTGAGGGAACATGGATGTGGATGATAAAATACACCCCAGTAAATACTTACGAATAAACAATCTCGGATAAAAATGAGATTGTGATATTTCCCCTTACCTTAGGTCCAATTTGCTTTGTATGTGTCCGAACCTCCTCTTCTTTGAAGTGCCTCTTTGAGACCTCCTCTTAGGGCACTAGAATTGGTCTTTGAGGAAGACCAGAACCTCTAGGATGTTGCTAGGGAAGTGGAGAAGAGATTTTGGCAGGGTTTGGCCGAGCTTGAGTGCTCAAATTGGTGTGAGGAGGAGGGGGAGGAGGTGTCCTTTTATAGGGGAGGAGAGGGGCACCTTAGGAATATCTCAAAATATTATTTTATATTAAAGTCAAAATCGGTTTATAATGGTTCCAAAGGGTCTTATTTCGAAGCTAAAGTGGGGATGGGTCGAAATCCTATCAACCAATAGAATTTAGACAAGTTTAGGATATTATTTTAACCTTATCAATTAGATTTAACTCTAAGTTAAATAATTTAACTTTTACCATGTCTTTTTGTTTTCTTTCACTATATGGTTAATACACTTACTATAACATGCCAAACGAACCCCAAATTGTTTATTATTAATATATATATCCTTATCTAAGTCATTTGGCCGAACCTTAGATTTTTAGGAATAAAATAACAATTAATAATATAATATTTGATTTAAAAACTATTTTGTGTCAATTTTGACACTATTTGATATATGATTTTTGTGAAAGTCATAACAGAATTAAATGTTCAAAAAAAGTTGATTAAATCAAAATTAATATATCATAGTAACCTATAAAATTAGTGGAATTCATAAAAAATATCAAATTACATTTATTTTGGTGTTTATAACATCAATTATGTCAATATTTCATTAATAAGATAATTACTTCATCATCGTTGTGTCATAAATAAATTAAATTATTTGATGTCTAAAAATTACAAATAAAATACCATCATGTAGGAAATATTTTTAGCTTTCTAATGAATATTTACAATCGAATTTATCTTATGTATAACCCCATATTAAAAATGATTTACTTATTAAACTTTGATTTTAACTATTTTAACCTTTATTTAAATAAATTAATAATAAATGTCCTAATCTAATCCAAGTGGGCCTAAATGGTCATATTTTATTCCTAAGTTTGTTTTTGGTCGAATTACACTTGTCCAATAGAATTAGGACATGTGTTAGGGTAATAGTAATATCATGTTTACCCTTAGTTACCCTATTTACTATTAACCGCGGTAAAAAAAGTAAAAAGTTACTATTCACCAAAAAATTATTTTCATCTCATTGAACCACATTTTAGTCCTTGATATTAACCGTGTCTCTCGGATTTTCGAAATTCCATTCACAGAAGCGGTAAAATTAAGTTTTATACAAAATTCAGTTTTTAACCTACCACTTAGTAGTTTCACTATTCATCAAAAAATTGATGTTTTTCATAACAATGCCAAAATTTCATCCTAAGATATATTTCATATTCCGAATTCAAAAATGAAATCTATTCTACCAAATTCATAACATAGAAGTTGCATTAATTAATTTTATAATTAAATCCCGCTGTTAAAATAAATAGCGTGTTTTTAGGAAACAATATATATCAAAAGATTGACACTTGATTATGTCTGGTTTAAATGTGAAATTACAACCAATGACCAACATTGTATTAAATTGTAAAAATATATTCTAAATATACTTTAAAACCACTCAAATTAATAATTTATCACTATTAATTATTTCGATTAAAAAAGTTGTTTTTAATTATAATTTAGTAATTTTCACTATTCATCAGAATGTGAAAGTTATCCGAAAAGTACCAAAATTTCACCTTAGGCTAAATTCGATACTCCGAATCCAAGAATGAAGTTCATTTTGAAAAATAAGATTTACAGAATTTTAAAAAAGTGGTTATTACTATTCATAACGGCTAGATTTAATAATATTTTAATAGCATATCGTTGTTTAGTGAAACTTGGTATTGCGTATTACACACGCTATCGAGGAAGGTCGCGATTGCGTGTAATGCAAGGCAAGTCAAGGATGCGTGTTGTGCAAGCTCCTTTTGGTGTAGCGTACAACACAAGACATTAATAAAATTAAAAAGAATATTTTTTATAAAATCTTGGGCTGTTACATTCTACCCCCCTTAAAATGAATTTCGCCCTCGAAATTCGTCGGGGTTATAAATGGTTTACTATTCGAAAGTTTCTTTAATAGAAACCCACATCGTAAAAAGGAATACCAAAACTTGGCTTTAAAAACTAAAGTATGAAATGTAACGATTACCCAAATAAACTAATCACTGGGTTTCCACATAGGTGAAAATATGGATATGGAAGAGAAATCTCACCATCATGTTCTGATGGAGAGTGGTAGAGAACATGGCTATGGAAAAGCCAGTAATCACAAATCCATAAATTTGTGACGATCTAAGGTACCATCTGATTCATTAGGTATAAGAGAACTAGGACAACATTTTTGGTTTTCAAGATCATTTCCCTAAAGTTAAAGAATTTGAATTAGAATAAATACTTACTTTATTTTGGTACAATCTCACTGTTGTTCGTGCCTTTAACAATTTCCACTTCATCTCTTAAATAAATGAAGTTGAATTTGTTATTCGTGAAGTGTTAGCAGATCATGTGATAGAATGACGGGTCATTCCATTTGTCTCAAAAGGTTAGCAAAATTTATATACATAAGTCGATCTATAGTGGGATTAATCATATATGGTTCCTAAAATGGGCTTATACTTCATATATCATGCTGCTTAATATAATAACACTAGTTTCTACTAAACAGGGACTTCCTGTAGGTCAGTGGAAGGCGATAAAGGCCAGTCGCACTTCGGTTGTGGGTTCGATTCCCACAGCCTTGTCCGAAGCGATGGGTTGTCGCCCGCCCTGCAGGTTGTCCTTTTTCTAAAGCTATATTACTATAACATCTCATCAATAATATCGAAAATCTTCTATCCTTAAACAATACTAACTTATGTCCAACATAATCCATTCCAATCTTTAGGCTTATCCATAATACTGCAGTCCACTCTCATAACATAGTGAAAACGATTACCAGAGATTTAATACCATCGTTGATCCGCATATATCATAAGATATGTTTTGTTGGTCCCATTCCAAACATTCAAAGTCCTTAATCATGTATTCTCTTGAATACCTTAGTGAAAACATGAATTCAGTTAAAAGTTAACACTTTCCACATACCAAAATCCTCAAAATTCTATATACTCAAACCATGATATCACTTAGTCCTTATATCAATCATGAGCTCATGAATACTGTTAAACATTTCATTTTCTCGTCTTCATTATGCGAATATCATCTTACTTCCAGAAAATATCTCAATCACTTTGAATACCACATCAATAAATATTGCAATACTCAATGATACAACATTATTTTGGAATCCCATTACATAAACACTTAATCATTCCACCACATCGTTGTCATATTCAACATTGCCAATAGTGATCGCATGTGATTTCCCTTTGTCCTTTGCCTTCAGTGGTTGCTCATGTTGATCATCACTAACCCTTGGATTAGGGCAATTATTAGCATAATGCCCCATTTCCTTGCACTTGAAGCATTGAAGTGTTGGCGGTGCGTTCTCTGCAGTGTTTGCTTTATTCACATCATTAGAAACCCTTTTTCCATTACTTCGACACTCAGCTGCTCGATGACCTTCTTTTCCACACTTAAAACATTTTCTAGTCCCTTTAAGACAATCTCCACCATGCTTCTTTCCACACTTTGTGCATAAGGAAACATTCATCTTCTTTTCACCATTATTCTGAGATTTCTCCTTGAACTCCATCTTTCGTTTCTTGTCAAAACCATGAGATGGATATGTAACACCAACTTCCATTTCTACCTTGATAGCACAACGCACAATTTCTTCATAGCTACTGAAGTCTCTTATAGCCAATGCCCTTCGAAGACTTGGTTTTAAGCCACTGAAAAATCGATCAACTTTACTTTCAGGTTGGATGATAATTCCAGATGCATACCTTGCAAGTCTTGTAAAATTCGCTTCGTATATACCAACAGATTCATCATCCTTCTGCTTCAGCTCAAGAAACTCCTTCTCCATCTTTGTTCGAAGAATACGAGGGAAGTACTTACTGAAAAATAAGTTCTTGAACTCGTCCCATTCCATGGACTCAATTTCATCTCTTGGCCTCGTATTCTTGATAAGATTCCACCATTGATCAGCTTCACCTTCCAAACGATATACTGCTAAGATGACTTTATCATGCTCAGAACATTGAAGAACTGAAAATATCTTTTCAGTGGTACTGATCCATTGTTCAGCAACAAGTGGATCGGAAGACCCATTGAAAGAAGGTGGACGTTGCCTCATGAAGGACTCAATAGAATATTGTTCCCTTCTCTAATCATTTGGAAGTCCAGAATGATTCATAGCTTGTGTAAGTGTAGCAATAAGATTTTGCAATCCATCTCCCATAACATTTGTTTGTTCAGGAGGACAATCATTGCATTGTCTATTGCATTGATCAACACGGTTCCTTCGGGTTCCAGCCATCGTCTAAAACCCAAAAAGAATAGTGTGAGAGGCAAAAATCACGCTAGGGAAAACAACATTATAAAGGGGGAGTATCCTCAATATCTAACTTCTTAGGTTAAATTCTAAGATCGTTAGCGCAATTATAGTACTATAACCTATACGTATACTTAACCTTAGGGACATCCCTAGACATACCGTAGAAATATCTCTAGGGATCTCACTAACGTTTTCGCATCCTAGTTTCCAAAGGTTGACTAAACCTTTCCTCTGATACCAACTGTAGAGACCCGTATCTTGACGTACATGGACATTACATTACATTTGCGGAATACTTAGTACATAACAAAACACACACTAAAGGATCGTAATAGTTTAGTGTCTTTGGAAACTCGGAACGTAATCTTCTAATCGTGGTGAAAGATCTTCAATATCTCCCATAAAGATCTTCCCTTTTTTTTACCTAAAAACCTTTCTTTATATCCTGGGGAAAAGAAAACATAAAAGGGTGAGCTCAAATGCTCAGTAAGGGTAAACAAAATAAATATCAATCACATCATATACATAAGAACATAGCTTTTGGAAATCTTAACCTGCAAAAGTGCTCATAATATCATAACATGGGATAAATCATAGAAGTGAAAATTAGATCCCCATAATCATAACATAAAACTTGAAACTTTGTGGCATGCACACATAATCATGGAAAATCATTTCTTGTTAGTCATGACTTATTGCCAAGACTATCTTAGTGGACAAAGTCCCTTTCTGAACCGAGTTCACTCCTCGTTTCAGTCCTGTATCACTGAACCGAAATAACCTTCCGTTCCAGCCATGTCTATCTCATGAGATATAAAATCTTTACCCAATGCATTGGAGGGAGATATAGGTCCCACCCATCTTATAATGAATCCTTTCTTATGTGTGCCACATAATCATAAACCATACATCACAGCGTAACCCATGTAATAAAAATGGGATTCTTGAAACATCATGACATCATAAATCAATTCATATAAGATAAAGGAATTCATAAACATAATTCCATCACAACATAGTCAAAACAATGTAAAAATATGGATAGAAACAGAACCCTTTATTATCTTAGATGGAAAATAATTTTGATAAAACACTTGAATTGAATTCTTGAGGAAAATATCCTTTCTTCTTCAAAATCAATTTCATTTCACAAAACATCATGCAATTTTAAAAGAAAGAGATTTTATTGAAAATAGTCATGAAATCTTTTATAGGAAGCTTCATGAAAATAAGGCTTTATAAAACAGTAGAAATCCGTTCGTGCCGTATAAGTTAAAAAAAACATTCTTCGTACTTTTGTCCGAAAAGTCAAAAAGTACCTCGTACGGAAAAACGACAAAAGATTCCATTCATATTCTTTACTAAAAACTCACCTAAGGGTAAAATTGGATTTAAACTATTGCAAGTGGATGGAAACAATATTACATGTTGAGGGAACATGGATGTGGATGATAAAATACACCCCAGTAAATACTTACGAATAAACAATCTCGGATAAAAATGAGATTGTGATATTTCCCCTTACCTTAGGTCCAATTTGCTTTGTATGTGTCCGAACCTCCTCTTCTTTGAAGTGCCTCTTTGAGACCTCCTCTTAGGGCACTAGAATTGGTCTTTGAGGAAGACCAGAACCTCTAGGATGTTGCTAGGGAAGTGGAGAAGAGATTTTGGCAGGGTTTGGCCGAGCTTGAGTGCTCAAATTGGTGTGAGGAGGAGGGGGAGGAGGTGTCCTTTTATAGGGGAGGAGAGGGGCACCTTAGGAATATCTCAAAATATTATTTTATATTAAAGTCAAAATCGGTTTATAATGGTTCCAAAGGGTCTTATTTCGAAGCTAAAGTGGGGATGGGTCGAAATCCTATCAACCAATAGAATTTAGACAAGTTTAGGATATTATTTTAACCTTATCAATTAGATTTAACTCTAAGTTAAATAATTTAACTTTTACCATGTCTTTTTGTTTTCTTTCACTATATGGTTAATACACTTACTATAACATGCCAAACGAACCCCAAATTGTTTATTATTAATATATATATCCTTATCTAAGTCATTTGGCCGAACCTTAGATTTTTAGGAATAAAATAACAATTAATAATATAATATTTGATTTAAAAACTATTTTGTGTCAATTTTGACACTATTTGATATATGATTTTTGTGAAAGTCATAACAGAATTAAATGTTCAAAAAAAGTTGATTAAATCAAAATTAATATATCATAGTAACCTAGAAAATTAGTGGAATTCATAAAAAATATCAAATTACATTTATTTTGGTGTTTATAACATCAATTATGTCAATATTTCATTAATAAGATAATTACTTCATCATCGTTGTGTCATAAATAAATTAAATTATTTGATGTCTAAAAATTACAAATAAAATACCATCATGTAGGAAATATTTTTAGCTTTCTAATGAATATTTACAATCGAATTTATCTTATGTATAACCCCATATTAAAAATGATTTACTTATTAAACTTTGATTTTAACTATTTTAACCTTTATTTAAATAAATTAATAATAAATGTCCTAATCTAATCCAAGTGGGCCTAAATGGTCATATTTTATTCCTAAGTTTGTTTTTGGTCGAATTACACTTGTCCAATAGAATTAGGACATGTGTTAGGGTAATAGTAATATCATGTTTACCCTTAGTTACCCTATTTACTATTAACCGCGGTAAAAAAAGTAAAAAGTTACTATTCACCAAAAAATTATTTTCATCTCATTGAACCACATTTTAGTCCTTGATATTAACCGTGTCTCTCGGATTTTCGAAATTCCATTCACAGAAGAGGTAAAATTAAGTTTTATACAAAATTCAGTTTTTAACCTACCACTTAGTAGTTTCACTATTCATCAAAAAATTGATGTTTTTCATAACAATGCCAAAATTTCATCCTAAGATATATTTCATATTCCGAATTCAAAAATGAAATCTATTCTACCAAATTCATAACATAGAAGTTGCATTAATTAATTTTATAATTAAATCCCGCTGTTAAAATAAATAGCGTGTTTTTAGGAAACAATATATATCAAAAGATTGACACTTGATTATGTCTGGTTTAAATGTGAAATTACAACCAATGACCAACATTGTATTAAATTGTAAAAATATATTCTAAATATACTTTAAAACCACTCAAATTAATAATTTATCACTATTAATTATTTCGATTAAAAAAGTTGTTTTTAATTATAATTTAGTAATTTTCACTATTCATCAGAATGTGAAAGTTATCCGAAAAGTACCAAAATTTCACCTTAGGCTAAATTCGATACTCCGAATCCAAGAATGAAGTTCATTTTGAAAAATAAGATTTACAGAATTTTAAAAAAGTGGTTATTACTATTCATAACGGCTAGATTTAATAATATTTTAATAGCATATCGTTGTTTAGTGAAACTTGGTATTGCGTATTACACACGCTATCGAGGAAGGTCGCGATTGCGTGTAATGCAAGGCAAGTCAAGGATGCGTGTTGTGCAAGCTCCTTTTGGTGTAGCGTACAACACAAGACATTAATAAAATTAAAAAGAATATTTTTTATAAAATCTTGGGCTGTTACAGCTAGCATCCAGAAGGCAAGCTATGTTAGAGTCAGAGTAGAGGAAGCTTCCCAGGGAGTCTCCAACCACCGCCAAGATAGAAGGGTTATGGAGAGGTAGAGGGAGACCCGGCAGTTTGATCCACACCGCCGCCATGCTCTATTCTTTACCATAGTGACAAGCCCACGACCAGCGAGGAAGGGTGAACCTTTTGTCTCCACAGCATCTATCCATTCATGACCATGTACGCAAAAAGTCCTCCTTGCTGAACAAGCGAACACAGAAGGAAAAACTTGAGATCTCAGATATTGCCACTGGATGATGAAGGCCCCAGGAGTGAACGAGAGACTTAAACTCCTCCAAAAGAGGTTTGGAAGGACGAAACTGGGACACCAGAGAAAGATCCTGAAACCTCACTGCATCCTGAAGTTCTTTCTCTGCAAGAACCACCACGGGGAACCCCTCCCAATTTTCCGGGGGTCTGTGCTCCACCCTTATCAGAGGAATACAAGGAGGTAGAACTGAGGACCCTGAAGGATCCCCCAGGGTGGCTTCTTTATAAGATCTGGAGAACCCCTTAAGCAAAGACTTCTCTTGGTTATTCACCAATGGAGCCTCTATGGGTGGATGAATTTCCCCAAAAGAAGAAGAGTTTTCCAAAAAAACCATCCCTGAAGATCCCTCAAAGAAGCAGAAGGAAGAGCATCATCACTCTCACTAGTACACCTGCCAAAGCTCATAAATACGAATGAACTTGTCTACCTTTATAGTTACCTTGGATTAGATATTCATGAGAAGTTATACATGAAGAATTTATAATATCCAACCAAACTGTGAAAACTATGAATCTCAATATTGGTTGTTTGTATAGTCCAACATTGAATAAATTCTAACTTTAATGGATCCACCAATATACCCTCACATGAGATTATATGAACCCAAAATGAAACTTTTTATAATAGAAATTCAAAATTGGTACATTTTTAATACAAATTATACTTCCTTATCATCCTTAGTTCAATATTCAATTTACCTGCATGCTCTTCCTTACTGTTCAAATATATAAGAACATCATCTATAAAGACTACCACAAAATGATCAAGGTAATATATAAAGACACTATTCATTAAATACATGAATATAGTTGTGGTATTAATAAGACCAAATTGAATAAATATAAATCCATGGTGTCCATACCTCATATGTAATGTTATCTTGGGTATATCCACCTTCTTAACCCTCAATTAACAATATCCATAATGAAGGTCAATCTTGGAAAATTATTAAGCTCTCCACAATTGATCAAAGAAGTCATAAATATGGTGTAGATGATACTTTGAATTGATATAGAAATTGTTTAGTTATCTATAATCAATGAATATTCATATTTATCTATATGTCTTATTAACAATAATAATAGGTTTAACCTAAAGTGAGAGACATGGATAAATGAATTTATTGTCAAAATTATCCTAGTTTTTCTTCTTCAATTCATTTAACTCAGTAGAGTCAATTATATAGGGGGTTTCTGAAATAGTTATAGCACTAGGAATAAAAACTATTTAAAACCCTACTTTTCAATTTATATGAATATCATGCAACTCCTTTGGAATGAAACCAACAAACTACAAAACAATAGGAAAATCTTCAATATTTAATTTCTCCCCAACAATATGAGATAAAATATTCTTTTTAATAGGAATTGAAACCCATATAATGGATGTGATTTCCATCAAAAGTTAAAATTTATCATCAAAATGATAGGCAAATATCGGTTGGTTTAGAAAATATAACAAGAGTTCCCTTCCATGAAATTTGATGTATTATATATATAAAAAAATCCATCCTATTCCTATGATGAAATAAATTTAAACCATATGGATAAAAACAATAATTTTAGGAAGAACATTTCCGCAATATTTAACTAGAGAAGAATCTTAGACATGAGATGTGATCATCACACTGTTAGGGGTTTTTATTTCTAATTAAAATACAATAATTAATATGATATTTGTAACTGTTAGATAATTAATTGAATATTAAAGATTTGGTAGATCCATAATCAAATAATAAGTTAGTAGTTCGATAGTGGATGACACGTGTACCTTTCACCATGTTATTTTCATACCCCTCTTTATAAATAGTGATCTCTTGATATTTCCCTTTATCATCTGGCATAAGAGGTTACTAACATAAATCCCCATAATTATACTTTTGATTTAATATCTTTTTAGAATAATGACCACACTCATTGAAATTAAAACATTTTAGTTTTTATGATAAATTTTGTGGTTCATTCTCTCCATCATTAGATAAATTATTCTCCCCATTTCATTAGTATTAGATTAACCAGTGACCTACTTTTTCAAACATAAAACATTTAATAGTTCCCTTGAGACAAATTACACCATTTTTTCTTCCACACTTTGATCATAAAGGAAATATCATATTCTTTAATCCTAATTATTTATAATTTCATTTAAATTAAATATTTATTTTATTATCAAAATCATGAGATTTATGGGTAAATCTAATCTCTATTTCATCCTTGATATCACATCAAAAAACTTATTTATAAATACTTAAGTCTGTTATGGAAATAATTCTTAAGAGACTTGGTTTTAATACAATGAAGGATCAATGAATCCTAATTTTATGTGGGATGGTTAAACCAAAAATGTACCATGAAAGTGTTATAAAAGTTTCCTCATAAACACTCATGGATTCAACACCCTTCTCTATTAGCTCAAGTAATTCATTCCCCATTTTCATATACTGAATATGAGGAATGTAATTGTTGAAAAATAAGATCATAAAGTCATTATAATCCTTGTACTCAATTTATTATCATTTCATCATCTTCTTGATGAGATTCCACTATTGATATTCATGTCTATTTAGATGATAAATAATCAAAATAACTTTTACATGTTCTGAACACTATAGTATGGAAAATATCTATTTAGTAGTATTAATACATTTCTAAGAAACTAGTGGGTCACTCGACCCACAAAAATGAGTTTCATACTTTCTAATAAAGGACTAAATAGAGCATTTTTACCTCATATTCTCTTTTCTAACCTCAACATGATTAATATCTTGAGAAACATTCATATGCATACCAAAAAAGTTTTTTCAAACCAGATCACATAAAATTTGGGTTCTCAAGTGGTCAATCATTTTATTTTCCATCACATTCAACATTAACATAATTCCTTTAGGTTCCATCCATTTAACAAAAACAAAAAACAAAGTGTGAGAAAAAATAATCATAGTTGGAAACCACATAATCATGAAAAATTATTTAAATTTTTATTATATTTGAAAACACGGATACATGAAAAATGGTTTCTTAAGTGAACTAAATTATGTCCCAAAATTTTCTTCATAATTATTACCCTTATTAGATATATCATACTTAATAACATTATTCATAACCTTCAGAAATAAAACATTAGAAAGTGTGAGCTCAGATGTGTACTAAGAGTAAAAATGGAGATACCAATGATCACTCAATTATTACATGAGCATAAACGTATGTTACTATGATATTAACATTTGAAAACCATTAATATTTTATAATATATAATAAAATTCAATTATGGAATAAATATTTGAATTTCATAAGAAATGATTTACAATGTAATCAATGAACATGAGCTATGATGGAATAACATTAGCATAAAACAATATTTTGTAGCATGCACATAAGTATAGAAAATACATTCATAAGTAGTCATGGATCACTTAAAATACAATCATAGTGGATTAGGTTAATTCCAAAAACCATTGTATTAGTCGAGGTTCACTCCAAAGAAAATCATACAGGACTGATTCCCACGCCGAACTAGGTTCAATCCACATTTTAGTTTTTATTATTACATGAGATATCCATCTTTACACAGTGCATTATAGGGATATATAATTATTGGACCAACCATTTCATAATGAAAATAATACGCTTGTGTTCTAAAAGATCATAAAACATTTATTATATAATATCCTATAAAAAATAAATATGATTCATAAACATATCATCATTGCATCATAGCATAACATGTGGAAAAGAAACAGATTTCATAACATAATTAACATGTGGAAAATAAACAGGTTTCATATAATCATAATTAAATCATAATAACCATCATAATATATCCAATGAATTAAATTGGATGGAATTATTGGTTTATATACATTGTAAATCATAATTAATATTAAAATATTTTATCATAGATAAAAATTAACTTTAAAATATCATTGGAGTATTTCTTGGGGACATACTCTTCTTTTACATTGAAAGTAGTTATTCAAAATCTAAAAAATTGCCAAATATTAAGGAAAAGGTTTTATTTGAGAATAAACATGGAAAATTATATTGGAATATTCATATAATTTAGTATTTATTATATTAGAAAATTCTTTTTGGGCTGCGTATGCTAAAATAAATAATCCTCTCACATTTTTCGTAAAATGTCAAAAGTACCTCATTCAGAAAACAAAAAGTGGATTTCTATTAAAACATGTTAAAAAAATTAAAACATGGATTTAAATAAATTTATAAAAATCATATATTAATGTTAAAACATTCTTGAAAATCTTTTAGTAAAATTATGGACCTTGATGAAAAATTATTTTCAACCGAAGAGAGAAATGAAATTTGTTTTACTTAAAACATTTCTTTCTACCTCTTGATTTCATAAAGAGAGTAAGATGAAAGGATAAATGTATTATCTATAAAATAAATATAGAAGAATAAAATTCATGTTATTATTGAGAGACATATCATTAAATTTATTTAATGGAAACTTGATTGTAAACAATCCTAGTAAATAATGAAATTATACTAGAATACCCTTACTGCTTTGGTAAATTTTAAAGCATAATCCCCATAAATGAAATTAAAATACATGGATATGTATATACCACAATTTTCATGATAATAATAATAAAATACATTAATGGGTATTATATACACCACATAAAATAAATATGTTGTTAATATGGGAAGTGTCTCACAGAAATAAGAGTGAGATGAAAATCCCTTACATCGAGTCCAACTTGCTTCAAAAGAGATCTAACCTTATGCATAATATATTTAAATTTATCAAAATTATATACTCTATACATTTAAATAATTATAATATCATATATTTCCAACATATAACATTTAAACACCTAATTAATAATTATTTACTAGTAAAATCATTATTTTTATGTGTTAACTATTTCATTTTTTATGAGAATTTCATTTTGGTAGTCCTGGTACTTGTAATTTGACAAAAGTTCCATCATAACTTTTTTATTAATTTTATAAATATTATATGTATTCATTATATATAAACAGTTTCATCCTTAAATAATAGATATATGTAATCAATTACACCATCCATGGAGACGGTAGTCTGTATGTATGCAGGGAAGTTGTTTTCATTTTTCAAAAGGTGAAACAAAATAAAGGTAAATTTTAATTTACAATTAAAATTATAACACATTTATCATAAAAATTCAGAAAAATTTTCCTTATTTCCATTCATGTATTGTTAAATTGAAAACAAATATCATCACTTTGAGGAGGTGGTAGTTGACTCATATTCACGTGCAACATTATTATTTTACAAAGAAAGATAAAAGGTTGATAAATTATATTCCATAATAATTAAAAAAATTAATAATATTTAATATTCAAAATTAATTTTTATTATAATGGATGCCTTGAATTTATAGAAATTATTAAAATAAATAAAATTTAAAATTCTCTAGTAAGAGTTATACATCTTAGTTGAGAATCCTATTTTGGATTACAACATAGTACATAAAGGGATGATATTTTTGAAATATGTCGAGCTCTAATATGTGATTAAAAAATATAATAAGGTATTATAGTAGATATTGAGTGATATATAAGGCTCATAAGGTGTTAGGAATTTGGGATAAGAGGATCCCTTTTATAATATTGTTTGATATCTCATTCTAAATCACTAATAAAACATGTTAACTTTTATATATTTGTTCATAATGTCTCAAAATAGGTTTCCTTTTGAATAAAAAACACTTTATTTCATGATGAACTTCTCTGGTATAGATAGTATGATGAAACAAATTTCTAATAAATTACATATAAATCACCAATATGAGTGCATAAATTAAGTAAATATCTCTTATTTAGATCTTGTGATACTATACAAGAGATAACCCTTATAATTAGAGCCAACCATGTAATCTTATAATAAATTTGTTGATCTCTAATCTGCTGATTACCATAAGATTGATTAAATCATTATTTTATGATGAATACAACTAAAAAATATTATCAGTCCATTTGAATGGAAGGATATAGCCAAGAGAAAATATAATATGTGATTTAGTTGATGGTTTATTAGTATAATGTTCATTAAGTGGAATTTAATTTGGTTAAACAACCTCAGGGATATCAGTTAAATTACCCCTAGGAATTTCATTAGCTCCACCTTTTTCTTATTCATACATGAGTACAAGAATGGACATATATACATATTTTGAGTGAGACACTTTAACCCATAACTATGTATCATACATTTAAGGAATTTACTTATTATATATTTTTTATCTTCTTGAAGAATAAATTCTCTAATAGAGTTTTAAACCATATATTGTGTTGTAAAATTAGCCATACATAGTGGTGGAGGGGGTGATGGTGATCTTGGATAATATCTTAGTGGTGAAGAAGAATTTATTTCATGCCTCACATATTTTATTTTAAAGGACATTTGGAGATTTTTAGAAATTCTTATGGATTTGGAAAAAATATAGCACTACTAAAAGGGTTTAGTTTTATTTTGAAGAAGGTTGGTAATGACTGTGAATTGCTAATAATGATCGTTGGGTAAGATGGAAGAGGGTTTCAATAATGTTTTCTATTCGAATGATTATGGATATAGTATACTAAGGGTTTGAGGTTCCAAAGTTTGTGTTATTTCTAATAAAGGATATGGTTATTAAAATCTGTTGATTGTGAATGTTACATGATCTCATGATTTAAGGAATCTAGTTTTCTATGTAATTATTCTATAAGAAGGTGGTACTATATTGAATGAAATATTTTATACCTTAAAGTATATTTACATGGATTTTGATAATATATTATTACATTATATTTTTATCTAAAGAATTTTTCATTTTCCAAATAAGTTTTTATTTTTATAGTGTAATAAAATGAGTTTATCCATTAGGTTTATGCATTTTTGGTGTGTTTATCTTCCATTAATGAGTATAATTTTTATTTTCATATAATTTCATATAAAAATAACTAGGTTGAAACATTTGTATTTATGAATTATATTTTTTTGGACCACCAACATCCTCATTGTAATGAAAATAATAATCAAATTTCTTAGCTATAGTTTCTTCTAGAAGACCAAATACATGGCCACAAACTCTGTATCTTTATTTGAGAACTATTTGTGATATAAATTTTTTTACTTCCATCATATTTATGTTCTATATCATCACTATGTGATCTAGTATAATCCTTATGTGAAAAAATATCAAATAAAACATTATCATTGTCCCTAAAGGCGTGGACCAAATTCCCATTTTCATGAAAATACAGAATTGGGAAAACCATAGTGGAAAGGTAGACACATGTGAAATTGCACAATGAGATTGATTCTAAATTGGGATTTTGGAACATTATGTAAATCTTTATGATATTTGATTTCATTAATTCCATCCTTTTTCATAATGAATAGGTTTATGTGAAAAAATGAATTGACACTATTATTTGAACTTCTCTTATCTAGATATTTATAATTCTAGTGAAATATTCAATATTTTTCTTCATGAAATACTATTTTCAATATGTGTGTATGTATGAATATTCTCATATGTTACTTGTTGGTATATATTTTTCTCTTTTACAATATTGATATCCAAGTTTTGATTGTAGACTTTGAACACAATTTTATGATGTAAGGTAGAAATATAAGCATATTAAATTAAAATATCTCTAATGATATATAGTTGGACTTTGAAATTATCCACGATATTTTAACATCCAATAACTGATTATAAATATGGTAGCGTATGATAAACATAATGCCTATATTGAGGGTGACAGGAACTATTTATTTAAAAGGAATATTATATCACTTATAACATGTATCATGAAATGTAATCCCTAAAATAACTCGTAGTCATTTTAACTGATGAAGTGTAATC
Organism: Viscum album; assembly: GCA_963277665.1. Classification (NCBI taxonomy): domain Eukaryota; kingdom Viridiplantae; phylum Streptophyta; class Magnoliopsida; order Santalales; family Viscaceae; genus Viscum; species Viscum album. The sequence goes on along the minus strand of CAUJRU010000333.1, from coordinate 381,463 downwards.
AAAATTCTAAAAGATCAATATTAAAGAAGAGTAAAACCCATAAGTCACTGCGTTTGATGATATAATTCTTATAAAGGTATATGAATAATTTTTACTACTTTAGTTACTGAGGGAAGAAACTGGTTTAAAGAAATAAAGCCAATATTTTGTTTTATATATTTAGTTTAATTGATCATTTTTTGAGATTTCTAAATGAAGAAAAACCAATGGTTCTATCATAGTTATATTTTTTATTTAAGTTGTAAGACTTGTGCCGATATTTTTTTAATCTTGTAGATAGTATACCTTATAATGGATAATTATCTCAAATTATTACGGTTTAAAAGGGGAATCACCCGAACATAAATGACGTTTGAAAAAGTATTTTTTGTGATATAGATATCCTTTTTACCTTTTTAATAACACACTATATGTACACCAATGATATATATATTAATAACACACTATATGTACACCAATGATATATATATATGTTTGAAATAAAAAATTATGGAACTTCACAGAGTATTACTCAAAGTGTGTTGGAATGGAATGAACTAGGATGGTGAAGGCTTCTTTTATGCTTTTTATTAGTACTTATGACTTACGTAGATAACCCCTATTGGTAAAAAATATCTATAGTTTTAGGTAATGTCTAACACAAATACACACCATAGATTTATGAACTAAAAATTTATCTACATTGGAATCATAATCAAAGGAGGTATTGGTATTCAGTACTTTTAGATCTCCTCATCAAGTTCAAGGAAGGAAATATTGGAAATTACACTTGGATTTCAATACAAAAAATCATGGACCCCACTCATATAGAAACCAAAATGTAAATTCAATTAAATTGTTTCCTAGATTAAATATTTCTTGGTAATAGGATCCTCATAAGTATTAAATCATAAAAATACTCCCCATTAACTAAGAGCAGAGGTATAAGAAGGCTATAAAGTTGTTACGGTTTCAATGAGAAGGATCATGGTTTACCATTTAAACGTGGATTTTATACCAATATTACAACCATGAAGGAGGTACAACATTAAATATTTTTATAGAATTAATATAAGAACAAAATAAATGGAATTTAATGGATAAAATGATGAAAATTAGATTTTTTTGAAAGATATAATATTATTATCAAAAATCCTAATAGGATTATTCATTAAAAAAACGAGTTCTCCTTCAACTAGGTTTAATTCTTTATAACCATATAGCTTTATGTGTATTAACCTTAACTAAATATGGATACAAACACTTTACTTGAAGATTGTAAAATGGTTTAGGTTATCTTATAGGATTATAGATCTAGTTTCAACTATCCCAACCTCATCATTTCACAAATATACATATTACTTTAACTTCGAAAAAGTAAATATCCCATGGGGCCTATATTAGTAAATAAATTTTTAGAAAATCTTGTTTATTAAATCTTTAAATACACACCACAACCAAAAATTTAGAAAATAAGATTCAATTATTGTTTTTCATATGACTTTTGAAATGATTATCTTCCACATATTGGCCTATATTCGTTATTAAATTTAGTGATTTTTATGATGCTTCATCGTAAAAGATTATTTGACTGGTACATTTAACTTTTTTTTATGGTTTTCTATTTTTCTTTATCAAACAATGTATTTCTATCATTTTCACATATAAACGTTTCATTACATGGTCATGATAACTCCCCCTAATTAATAGAAGTGGAATATTTATTATTATAGGTAGATTGAGAAGTTAAATTTTTTATTTGTTATAGATCATAGGGATCTTTATGTTACCTGATTGCTTGGAGTTTATTCATGGGGTTCTCATTGGACTTAAATGGGTCATCATGCATACGATATTATTAGTACATGGGATAACTAAAAGAAAGTGTGAGAAACTTTCTCTTAATTGATCGATGGATGTGGGAGTTCACTATATTCCTTTTGGGTAGTTTTTGAATCATTTTATGTTTTCCCATGTTTTTTATTTAAAACTAAGTCATGGTTTTGATATATAGTACTAGAGTTGTGTATATCATAAAATGGGGTTGTAATCTAAGAATAAAATTATATTATGTTCCATTCTTAATGTAGTCATCATTTGTTGTGTGATATAATTCCACTAGTAATGTAGCCTCTAAACAATTGATACCTTAAATATGAACCTCAACAATAGAGTTGATTTTTTAATATGGACGTAGGAATTATATTCAACTAAGGAAGTGAAAATTATTTTTCAAATAAGTTAACATACATTGAGTGTATTTATTAAGATAATATTTATCATCATCCTAGTTTTACACCTTCCCATGAGAATATATATATGAATGATTACTAATGTGGTTATAGGTGAGTGGGTTGAATACTCTTGAGAAAATATTATTACTTTCTTCAATAATGTAGACCTAATTTCTATAGGGATCCACTTACGATAATACCACATCATTGAACACTAGATGATGAATTTAATGATGATAATAATATTTGATTCATGGTATCATGGTATATTCATCGTGATACACTATCGTACAGTGGCATTAAACCCCCAGGATGTTGTGAAACATGGAGGAAAAATCTAGAGGTTATAATAGATTATAATTGTAAGTAACAAAGGGTTTTAGGTGGGATAGATACTATTTGATAAGAAAATTAGTGTAACCAAAATGTTTATTTTTGTGAAAAATCCATCCAATATTTAGAATTGAATAAACATACATGAAGAAAGTATCTCAAATTTATTCAACTAAAAACACGATTCTTCTTCACCATAGTTAATAAATACCACTCTAAATAAACTAATTAATCCTTACTCTAGGGATATTCTTATGATTTTGATGAATATTATTACACTTGGAAAGTATTTCATCTTCCTCACAGTCTGAAAAAAATTATTTTAAGAGAATGTAAGAATGAAAACATTAGTTCAAGGAGATTCATATTTTTATATATTATTTTCATCCATTCAACTAAAAAAAAATTAACCAATTTATATATAAATCCATGGTTGATATTTAAATATCAATTATTATTCTATGATAAAAATATTAGACAAATATTTCATAATTTTATATCTATTTGTATTGTTGAATCCCCAGTGTGCATAATTAATTAATGTATTAGAAGATAAATTATATATTTGAATCAATTTAAAAGTAAATAAATGATGTTTCATATGAACATGATATGTTTCAATGAAATATGATACAGATATCATTGGGTGTTAACATATAACATATGAAACATCATGCATAAAAACATGTCTTGGGGACCTTCACCATGATGTAATTTATTCTATCAAAAAACATAACATGGTAAATAACATTATGTAATGTTTTCGAATTAGTGTATATTTTTATAAGTCTATCACTTATATTAAGTCCTTATATACTTTTCTCACATAAATTTTATCTTATATCATATGATCCAACTTACAAAACTATATCAAAAACACCTTTTGGATATCCTCTAAAATTCCTTTTACATAATATATCAATTATTTCCCCCATTGTTACTAAATATTTAATATCATATAGAATCCATTGAAAACTCATTTACATATACTTTTAAAAACTTAGAGTAAAACATAAATATTTATACCAATACTTCAGAAAAACATAATCTATATGAACACAAAGTATGGACCCATGATCCATTGAAGAATTTAAAATAGTTGTGAGTTTTATAATATATATTTACAATCAATGATTCGTATATATAAAAATATAGTTCTACTAAAGTTATAATTTGATATAGCATGATATTTAATCTATAAATCATATAAATCTCCGTACATGTGTCCACCATATTTATTATATACAATATATATAATCACATAATCCATTTTCTTAATATATCAAGTTTATATGTTATATAAAATATATTAATATCATATATCACTTTCAGATATCTCTTATTATCCAAGTATATACTAACCAAATGAATGACCAAATCATATTTCACCCATCACGATGGATGATCATAACATATAAAGCGTACCCAAATTGATAAGCACATTTGATATATCTTATTTAGGTATTAATATAAACTTATGTATTTATTCTTAATCTAGTGTCTTATATGTCATAATAATTATATAGGATGATAAATCCCATCTCGGTTATACATCAACCAATGAAAGGACCAATAAGTTACCAAAAAATCTACTAATCATCTCAACATCATGGATGGATCGTGAAATTTTAGTATGAAGGTTCTCTTGACAGGTATATTTTTAACCATAGATAATGTAGATTAAAATTGAAACATTAACCACTATTATACCAAAGACGTAGTGTATAATACTTCATTTGGTATTCATAGCGGTTTATACAACACAAAAAACATTTTTTATATCTTATGATTGAATTATGTATCTCTATAAAAAAAATAAACCAAGATAATATTCTCATATCATCACAACATGTAATACTATATGATGACCATTAATTAGGGATAACTCAACTTCATATTATTATATGTAAATTATAATTTCACTTTATATAATAAATTCATGCAATGATAAATTATGATAATGTTGTGAATTTATTAGTATAACATGATACATTTTGTATGTTGTTAAATTAATTTAAAAATTTTGAAAAAACTATATATAAGTATGAAAACTTGATGTATTTTAAAATAAAAAACAAAACCATAAGATATAAAAATATATATTCCTTATGTTTCGTTTATTTTTGTGGTTTTCTAAGACTTAATACATTACTATGAAATTCCTGCCACATCTCTTTGTGACCATCTGAAGAGTCCAAAAAGATGTTATATGGGTTAACATATATAAATAATTAATATTTGAATAATATTGGGATAGGATTTATAATCCTCATGAAATATACTTTGAAAATAATATTTAAACATATTTACTTCAAAAAAATTCAAGTTTATAATGTTAATAACTTTGTTTGTCTTAAATACATTTAAATATTTCTTATTTCATCGTCATTACCTTAGAAAATTTTGATTTAGAATTTTATTTTTGATCATTTTGGAAAATTTTAAATTTAACTTATTATATTAAGATAATTATTTATTCACATATCAAAAATAACATTAGAATTTAAAATTTCTTTCACTCTTAGTTCGATAAGTATATTAATTTATTCATTACACTTTAAACTTATTTATGACCCAAAATACCCCCAAAAACCTCTTAGAAACTATTTTTTCTCAAAAAATTATAATTTATGAATAAAAATATGTTGTGTTATTAAATAACACAAATTTAATTTTTTGGAATGTTTTTCAAATAAAAATTTTGCAACCAGATATTATATACAATTCAATGTGTTTGGAATAATATTCTTATAAGATTATTTTTGATTATATAAAATATGGAATTGTTATGTGATAGGTATTATTTCCCTCATTTTTTAAAAAATATTTTAGATACACTCTATTATATTGGATACAATATTTTTATTCTTATCCTATTTTAAACATTTTATATAATTTAATCAATAATAAACTATTTTTATTAAAAAAACTATCCCATTTTATTCAAAAAGACCCTTTTTTTAGTTCAATATCCTTTTATATAAGATAAATCAGATGAGATACAATGCACATCCATTATTACTTTAACATTGATTTATTGTATTATTTCCACTTCTCGATGTAGAAACCCTTTACTTTATCACTTCAATGAAAACTTCAATTTCCATCAATTAATTATTCCTTAGTTTTGAATTCATGTTTATTTATAATAGCTATAAAATATAAAATTTGTTTCATATCTTCTTTAATGTTGAAGAATTGACTTCTATAACATTAATACCAGATGTGGACTCTCTATGATGTTTTCCAACACCCATACAAGTATTTTGGGAAATTTCATATCTAATGTCTAGGTTTTCTATAATGTAAACACTTAACCTCAATCTAGAATCCTTATTTAGGTTTTAGTTACCCAGTATAACTATTAAATAACATAATTGTTTTCTTTATCCTTAAACCTTTATCCTTATATATAGTTTATATTGTTCTAGAGTATGAAAATCTAATGTCCAGATCAATTATCCTCAAAATATTAATAAAATTAAAAAACATTTTTTGATCTCATTATTATTATATGAACCCTTCTATAAATGATTCTTGAATGATTTTCATATCCTTATATGGCATTAAATGTGACCCTTACCAACAAAATTCACCAATATACCCAATGGACTGAGTGTATGGATGGATAATAAATATCTACAGATTAGTTTTCATTTTAATAACATCTTTTAATCATTAAGTGAATATTTATTAATATCACCATAATTATATAGTTATTCTTTTTTATCAACTTCGCCAGTCTATTTTTTATAAAGGGGCTTCTCTAGAACCTAAAATCTTTATTCGTACATGAGAACTATTCTTATTTTACTATACCCATCAAGTAAGTTTATTTTGATATTATTTTTTTCAAGAAATGATCTTAAAACTATGTTTGATGATGATGATTTCATTTTAACTATGAAATATGTATTAAAAATATGAGTGTGATATTTTACAATCAATTAAAAAAAATTTATTAAATATTATCTCATTAAAATGATAACCCATTTTAATACTTAATATCCATTAGTGGGCCAATATTCATATATCTATAATATTTGTGTTCACTTTAATGGCCTAATAGAAAATTAGTTATTTAGGTAGACAATCATGTCAATTATATCATATTTGAATCTAGGATAATTGAATCCAAAACACGTTTCCCAAATGGATCATATAGATTATCCTAAAACCATTCCCATGGTATAATAAATTTTTTGGTTTTATAGATAAGTGTAATGTAAATATCAAAATAGGATTTTGTTAACTAACTTTTAGGGTTATGCACTTCCATCATTCCTAACAGAAGATAATCCATGGTCACTAATATTTTTCGTAAACCATCATGTTTGGAAGATTGATGTATTCAAATGTGTTCACATTGAAAATGAAACTAACACTTATTATTTTCAAAGTCTATTAAATTAAAGAAATATTATCTCATGTTTTATTTTCATGTATTCATCCATCTAATAATTTCATTTTTATAGCATATATATTCAACAAAATTAATACGTTTAAAGCATGTTAATGTATAAAATATTATACAAGTCATGATTTTTGTTACACAGAAATAAAATCCAATTATATTTACACATATCAAAATGAATCCCATGCATATAGTATATTAATCCATTTTTTGTAGATGTTTTGAATAATTAAAAAAACAAATTCACAATATGAGAAAGTGTAGTGTGAAGAATAACCAACCCTACTTTTCAAGAATAGAGCCTAAGATCCTAAGCCATTGATAATTTAAAGCAAAATCCTTTTTATATATAGATAAATATTCTAGACATTCCATAATTCCAATACAACCATAATACCATACATGAAAAAATAATTACAAATATTTACTATCAAGTCCATAACTAATGAAAAATCATGTTATAGTTGAATGTTACTAAATATTATGTTGTACCTAGCACGCATTTCTTTACCAGAATGGTATGTAATTCATAAGGGGTGGTTTAAATAATTTAACATAAAGAATACATATATCCATAATATAAATTTTCTATATTCATGAATAAATAAATAATAAATAAATAAATAAATTCTAAAATTTTAAATGATATAAACATTTATGAATATTTCATGAATAAATAATTATAAAATTTTATAAATATCCAAGCTTTATGGAAATTCTATAAATAAGTGAACATAGATATTCATATTTATTTTAATATTAAATAATTTTTAATTTTATTTACATGAAATTCAATATGAAAAAGTAAATATTTCGAATGTATGTTACTTAATTAAAATTTTATAGTAAAATAAATAATTTTTAATTTAATTAATCTTTTTATATAAAAAATACCACATATTTTATTATATTTAACCCTTTATTGAATACACCAACAAACGTATTTACATTATTTAAATAAACATTTAAATACGGAAATTAAATATAAAAATTTTATTATATTATTTTTGAATATTTTATAAATTATAATAAATTCATATATTTTAACCCTTATTTCATAAATTTTAAAAACATTATTTATCAACCATATAAGTCCATTACATTAAACATAGATAATATGCACTAAAACATTTTAAGTATAGTGTAAGTCTATTTTAAGAATCAGAACATTGCCTAGAGAATTTTAAAAATAATTATATTTACAAATCAAAAAAAAGAATACTGCAAATTGTGATGGAGTTATTATTAGGTGAAAAAACCTTGTAAGAGAACCATCCATTTTTATCAAGTGATGATGTTTCAGATAGAACCTCTTGTGAGGTTTTTTTCAAAACTTCTTCCTTAAAATTTTATTCATAAAATACAACATAGTTTTATAATCCTTAAATTTTTATTCAAAATTTTATTAGAATCAAATATTGGCTTTGTAAATATTAATGAACTATGATCATTTTTCATAAATCATAGAATGGTTATATAAAAAGTCATTTTTTATTTTTTTCATTTATCCAAAAATTCAATAAAAATTTACAGAATTGGCTCTAATACATTAAATGTTTTCATAGGGTAAAAATATTGTAAAAACGTAGAAAAACCCCACTAAAACTAGGTTTTCCATAATATCTACCTATGAGTTGTAATTAGAAGAACACAAATATAGAATTATACTCAAATCTATCAAACTAAGATTTTTTTTTCTTCTTCACAGTGATTGGTGAAGGTTTTTATAAAGTATACAAATGAATCCTTTCTATAAGATTATTCATAGGTTTTTATTAATCTTCTAATGATTAGGAAGGATTCAATATTCCTCACTTTATTTTAGAACCATAGTTAAAGAGGAAGAGATAATAAAGGTTTTAGTTTAAGGATTTTTAGACACTGCTAAATAATATTTTTATTTATTCAATTCATAGTGCATGTAAAGTATATATAGTTATACAAGTATAATCCTTAGATATCAAACTTATCTTAAATTCTCAAACATGAATGAAACATCTCATAATATTGTAACTCTTTATCTTGAAATATCATCATTTTTCATAATTATTTAATGTTTATATAATTTTTTTGGATGTTAGAATCTCTTTAAATATCATCATATGATTTTTTATCTAAATATTATATCTTTTAGTGAATATAATCCAACTATAAATGTACATTATTATATAATGCATAGATTTTCAATCCTAAAAATGATACATGGTGACCTTCATCATGACATGGTTTATTCTGGAAGAAATATTAATGTGATTAATAACCCTTTTCTATGGTTTATAATGACCAGAAAAATTTATCACATAGTTTTTGCAAGGACCAATGATGTGATGTGGGGCATGAAATGAAGATGAGATATTTTTTTTACTATTATATTATTATTATTTTCTTTTGTCTCTCATTGACTACCCTTCTTGTTTTTTTTTGAAATTTTATATTTTAAATTAATTGTTAGGCCCTATATGATTTTCTATTGATGTAATATTATTAAGATTATTATTTCCCTTGATATTTTAGGTTTTGGTTACTGACATGTAGTGATATGATTGATGAGTCTAGTGAAGCTCTTTTAAGTGAAAGACAGTATGGATATGAGGTGCAGTCTCTAGAAGATATTATCTGGTAAGACAAGATTGCCCTTCTATTATACCACATTGGGACATGATGATATATTTTACAACCCATGAATGAAGTAAATACTTTTCTTTAAAAGAATATCAGGTTGAGTGTGTTGTTTTACACACAATGCGAAACTAAAATGATAACTATGAGAAACTAATAAAAAATTAGTAAATAAGAGTAAAATATTATCTCCACTGAAATGGTGGGTATCAATATAAGTAACCACCCTAGTAAAACTATGTAAAACAAATATATTAATATAAGAGTTATTTATTTAAAATAATTTTTTTTCACTTATTCGATTTTATATTAAAATTAATTATAAACACAATTAAAACATTAGTTTTATAAAATTAACTTAATTATTTAATTCAAGATATCAAAATTATCCTAAGAAGGTTTTTACAGTAATTTTTAAAAAACAATTGATTTTTAATGAATAATTAAATATAATGCTTTTTCTAAAATGATGTCTTTTATTAATATATTAGTATATAACAGAAGACATATATTTTTATAATTGACCAAATATTTATTTAGGTAATAATTTTATTCATATAAAATATAATTTTTTTTTAATTTGTAATACCCATGTCTAACCTTATAAAATAAAAAATAAAATTTCAATACTAACAAAAACTATATTTGATATTTTCTTTTCATTATGTATTGGAATGGTATGATTTGAGTTTTATTTGAATTAAAATATACATTCCATTTTTTTCTACAATAAAAAAATTTATGTTATAGAATTTATATTATTGATAAAAATGGATTACACATAAGTTTAATGAATGAAAAACACACTTTTCTTAAAAAATATTTTTATGCGGTATATGTGTTTATTTAAAAAACTTATATCAAACCATTAAAAATTTTATTTGATAAAATGATTTTAACAAATTATATCGTAATTTTTATATTTGGTTAAAAGACCAATTTGAATTGTGGTTGTTAAAATAAATTACTAAGTTTGAAAATTATTTACCCTAATAAAATTAAAAATGATAAAAATTGATTTATTAAAAGGAAATGACCCAAAATAAGGTAAAAAATGATTCTAAATGTATGGTTTAGGTTAGAATCATCCAAAACAGACATAAAATCCTTTATTTATTTGTTTCATGCTTTTACCCTTGAATAATAACATTATAATACTCAAAACGTAAAGAGTGCTTCCAAAATTTCCCTCCCCTTCAATTATAAAATAGGTTCACTTCCACCAATACATGATGCTATGTTCCCTTTAAATTTATTTAAAAACACTTCAAATTTTTCATACAAGAACCCTCTCCCACGTCCTTAAGCCTTTGATAACTAATACTTATCTGAAGGCCTCTATTTCTAAAGATATTTTTTTTAGAAAACTAAAGCTCTCAATGTAAGTATTTCCATCATCTAAATAATTTCATCATAATATTACTTTCCCAAAATTTGTTATAACCTTATTATAATGAAATTAGTATAATTAATACACCAATATTTTACTATATTTTTGGAACAACCATTATTTATTATTTTCCACCGACTTAGAAAAAAAAGAATATTAATCGAGCATATGCGTGTACTACCACCTCTGTGAAGTAACATATTCCATTTATTCATCATCATCTGTCAATTTTTTCTTAATGATGGGAATCAGAAAAAAATATTATATATCTAATTCAACTATTTTTCAAAAAATTCAATTTTTTATATTCTTTTATCCCTTGTCAGTTTTATTTGAGAAATGATAACACTAATAATGTGTTGTGCGGACTAACACCTCCCGGAAGTAATGAATTTTGTTCTTCATATAGTTTTTTATATTTATAAAATTTTATTAAAATTTGATCCACTAATTAAAATTATCTAAAAAATATCATTATGGTTCTTTAATAGATATATTATTTTAAAATAAACCACTGTTATAGTCACAATCATCGAATAATTATTTTATGTTCATGTATGGGTTGGTCTAAAAACCTACTTGAAAAATGATATAAAATACCACCATGGATGACTATGATGGATTAAATATCGATAATATATGATAAAAATTTAAATAAATATTATATTTTGAATCTGGAATTGTAAATTGAACATTGAAATCATTAATTATGATTTGAACACCTGTTTGTTAAAAATCACAAAGGCTTGCTCATCATGGATTTCATATTTAATGTTCATAAAAAATACCATAGAATTAAGATATAGAATTTTATATAATTAGAAAAAGAAATATAACCTTTTATGATATAGGAATTATTATATTTTGGAGAATAATGAATAATGTAACCATGATTACAAAAGTTGTTCAAACTGATCAAGATGACTCATACCAAAGATTGAAAATTAGTATGTACCAACCAGAATAAATGTAAAGAATAATTATAAATTAAGTTTAAAAAATGGAATAACTGTGAATAAGGTTCTAAAACCGGTGATTAAAATCATTTTTTTAACAGGAGCTTAAATAACTTCAACGGAAATCAATATTAAAGGTAAGGGTTTTGGTAACTAAAACTTCTTCCTTTGAGTTATATGATTTTTAATTAAATTTTTTTCCCTTATGTTCACTACATTATCCTTTTTAAATGACTTTATATCTGATATATCTTATGAAAAACAGTTTTTATTTCAAATATTCTTCTAAAAAAATTTTATTTTGTCTTATTTTTTATAAAACAATGGAGACCATTTGAAAAGAGATTCGTGGCCATGGATTTTACATTGATGATATAAAATTTATACTAAAAATCACTTTTGGGCTTTTGTGTTCATTTTAATATCTATCTTTATAATGATAAAACACTAATTAGATTATGTTTCAAGTTACATCCTCTATTTTCTTCTATTTTGTGATTCTTTGTGGGTGATCCTATTTTTGATGTCAATCGATTTAATTAATGTTATTATTTTATTTTAAAATTCTATGAAACCAATTTTTATTTACATGGATTATTTATTTTATGAATGGTGAATCATTTTTATTTGGAGGTTTTATGAAACCCATTTTATTTCCATGTTTTATTTTTTCTATCAAGGTTTAATGATTTTCATTTTATTGTTTTGTGAAATCTATTTTTATTTACATCTCTTATTTATGAAAGTTGAATTATTTTTAATTTAAATGTTTTATGAAACCAATTTTATTTACATGGATTACATATGTTATAATAAGTGAATTATTTTTATATTGGACTCATGAGTAAGGATGATGATGGGTGGGTTCCTATATCACCCACCAAATCACTGATTAAAATACTATATCTCATGAGATAGTTATTTGAAAGTACATTTTAGTTTCATGTATGCTAGGACATTGATGTTGTGTCCCCAGAATGTAGTGTTTCTTTATGATAATTTTTATTCCATCGTTGAAATATGTTATGTTTTCTTATGGCATCCTATCATGATTCTAGGTTTTTGTTGAATGTTTCTAAGTTATCTTATAGATATTATATCCCCATGATAATCATGTATGGATTAAAGTTATATTATCTGTACTTTTAAGTTTGATAATACTTTATTACTATCACTTAGGATAATACGATATTATTCTTATCCTCAAGTTTTTTTCTTATTTTTGTGAACTCGTTCTTGATGAAATGTTTATTCATTCCTTATTGATCATTTCAACTCACCCCTTTATCATTTTTTCATTCCCTAGGTTACAAGGATGAGTTTTACTAATGATATATTTAGAATATGGTCTGATATGGTTCACTTAAGAAGAAATAACCATTAGTATTATAAAATAATCTAATTATATAGATAGTCTCTATATACACTAAAACTATCAGTTCATTGATTATTAATAATTTTATTTATAAGATATAATGTAAAGGATGTAAATAAAATAAAATTTTAACGTAAGTCTCTATAACTGGTACCAGGGAAAAATTTTAGTTATTTTTAAGTATTTATAATCTATTTTTGAGAATTAGGTTTATAATACAATAGTTTAAATCCTTGAGAAGAGTCTAATATAGGATGATAAAAGAAAATTTTTATAGAGTCTTGATAATGTAGTATTCATAGAAATTACATCCTTGTATGGATACTGAAAAGTGGATGAGGCTGTGTAACATATGTATCTTGCGGTAATCACACCAAAAATTGGTGATTGGTCATTGTATTGATTTTACTCCGGTGCATATTAAGTGGGACTAAGACTGCACACCTTTCCAGACACCCCATGGGGTATTATTTGGTGATTCACATTCTTTTTATGAACCATTAATAAGGATTTGGACTCCTTACTATGGAAAGTTTTTATATCTTAGTAGAATGTATACAATGCATAACTTATATTTATACCATATAATTTACAATTAAAGGCACGCATATTATTTATTATTCATTCCTTATATGATAATAGTTATCAATTTAGATCAATTATTCCTATCCTTATATTTTCATTTTAAAAAAAAATCTTGGAGAAAGGAGATAGATGGGTAATAATAGGTGTGATAGAAAATGAAATGGTTGTCCCAATGAGCTGTGAAATAGTATGAGAGCTAGTGTAAAAAATATTTTTTCAATTCTCCCCCAACTATCGCAATCCCTAAATAATAACTCAAACTATGTTGATCTCCCAAACGAATAAAGGGTGGACAAGATTGTTGTTTAGTCTTTTATGAGACACCATTCAACCTCCTTCATCGGATCTTCTTGTCCACATATGGAAGATCAATTTATTAATGGGATGGAAAATAAATTTTTCATTCTCTATTGCTCAAACCATGAAAAGGTTTTCTTTCCTTTTATCACTTAGAAAGAGAGGCTAACCAATGGTATAATATCATTAAGAACACAAAAAAAGGAGGAAATAAACACTTTTGATTAATAGGTTTTAAATAATGTATTCTTTATCACGAAATTTCATTTAACTCTTCACACAAGGATAGAGGAAGAACACTTGGGGGTGGAATAGAAGTAGGATGAGTTTGTTGTCACATATAAAGAATGATTCATGAGTATTGTAAGTTTTTACCATGGTTATATCTCGTAACCTAAAATAAATATCAAGAATTTATATGGTGGTTTTAGAACCAAGTCATATAATGTTATTAGCCATGACAGACTTTTAGAGCTATGAAGAGATTTTTCGGTGTGCACGAAAGGTGGAGATGGGAATTGGGGATCGAATTATTTCAGAAATATGAAAATAAAAGTGGAATATCAAGATAACTATGATGTAAATTTATATGGGGAAATATATTTTAACCCTCTTTATACTAAATTTTTGGAAACAACACTCGAATAATTTCCTCAACTGATCAGAGAAGTATTTTTAGTGTTGTAAAATAATACAAAAATCCCACATCTATAGAAGAAAGGCTAAAAGGATGATTAATGTAAAACATGATAAGAAAAACCAAGATAATGATCCACCCAGGAAAAATTCTTTATTTTTAAGGGGTTATGAAATTATTCAAATCAATACAGCAACCCTTGGGCTAAGGAATAAAATAAGCCTCAAAAACCTCCCAAACCAATGGAACAAGGAAGAGAATTCATAATCACCATCAATAAGGTAGATCATGATAATGAAGTGATGTAAGATAAACATAATCTATTTTATAGATATTATAATACCATATTTTATTCTAGTTTATCACAATCTATTGTATCACAAATGGTGTATATGAATATTGAATCACAGCTTCAATAAAAGAATTTTGAACTATATTTGAAAACTCGTGGTGCAATAATGATCATGTCTAAGATATATAAATATTAACTAATTGATATTTTTTAGAGGATACTTGTTATTTATATAATTATTATTCCTTTAGTTTAATTCGATATAATATTTGGCAAGGATTTGTTTTCCCTAAACAATGTACATATCATTGGTTGGGGAATTGGGATCTTATTTCATATCCCAAATTATCCAATAATCATGTATCAATATATGAATAATCCTAGACTAATCTTCAAAGTAAATTCTATAATATGTGCCAATATACCCATCAATAATGTATTTATACATCAAATTATTAGGTTGGAAGTCAACATTGATGAAATTAATATTGTATTGTAATATTTTCATGTGTTTCCAGATGAGATACATGACATTACCATAGAGTGTAAGGTTGAGTTTTTTATTAAACTCACACCTGGATCCATAACTATATTAAATATTATATTTTGGATAAACCCCCAATAAATTATAGTAATTGATGAAGAAACTTCAAGAGAATCTAGATAAGTGATTCATACATAAGATTATATCACCATATGGTGAAAATTCCTATTTTCAATAAGAATAATAGATTAATGAATATTTTCATTGATTATCATGAGATTAATAATTTCATTTAAAAAAAAATATCCTACATCCCATATCAATGATCAATTTGATAATATTTAAGGATATCAATACTTATCAAAGATTTTCCTTTGATATGTATATCATCAGTTAAGGGTCAAAAGGTGGGATATTTCCAAAACATAGTTTCTCAAAATGATAAAGTAATTTTTTATTCCTCACATAAATTAAAAAATCATGAGAAAATTACATAACACATCAATTAGAGTTGGAAGTGGTGATCCTTGCATTAATGATTTAGTAGTATTATATCTATAGAGAAAAGGTGTGATATATATACAAATTAAAATATCATGAAATATATATTTACATTGAACTAGTTTAATATAGGCCTAATTAAATGGTTATAATTGATAAAATACCATGAATGATCACTACATTTTCAGCTGGGGAAGGAAAAAAGGTGACTGGTGATCAAATAAAGAAAGACCATGATACTCTATCCATTATGAGGATTGAAAAGGACCTAGTACTCATGGGTTTTCAAAGTATGAGTCTTGAAGTCAATAAGGAATGTGAGAAATACAATATTTCCCAAATAACTTCTCAACCATCCACTTATATAAAGATCAAATAAACTAATAAGGGTGATGTAGATCTATAAAAAATTTCATTGAATATTCAATATATTAACTTTGATAAATATGGAGTTCTATGATTTGGAACCCAAATATTTTTCCCATTAAAACTATAATGTAATAGGTAAAATTTATAAATTCTCATAGATTATAAATCTCAATTAATCATGTAAGCATTGAGATGTATAGATATATGAAGAAAAAAATTTTGTGGGATATCATTAAGATGGATATTTTAGAATACATATCTTGATGCTTTTTATTCCACTAAGTTATGGTTTAAAATATATTTCTAATTTTATTTTTAAACCATTAACCATACTGGTATGTAAATAAAAATATATTGTCTTGGATGTAATCCTATAACTCCACTCAATATCTAAGATTCATAATTCTATTTGTGTTTTAGTTGGTATCCTTACTATGTTAGTGAAATTTATTTCCATCAAAGAAGATTTCTCTCGTGAATAAATCACTATGATATATATAAAAAAGTGGTAAGGTTGTATGGAGTACCACTCTACATTGTATATCATTTTGATATAATGTTTTCATTGATTTTATGGAGAAGTATTTAGAAATAGTTGAAAAAAATTAGTTTCAATACTACTTATCACCCTCAGATAGGTAGCTAGTCTAAGAGTACTATTCAAACTCTAGAGGATACATTGAGATGTAATTCGATGGAATTGCAAGGTGGTTGGGACCAATACCTCCCCTTGGAGGAGTTATTATATTTTTTCTATTACAGAATTCCTATGGAATAATATGAGGCTCTCTATAAGAAAATATTTTAGACTCCACCATGCTAGATGAAGTTGGAGAGAGGAAGATGATATCATCTGGACTTGTCCATGAAAAGATGGAGAAGGTTCAAACCATTCAGCAACATATGAATGAATCAATAAGTATATAGAGTAGTTTTGTTAATAATTGTCAATGGGATATAGATTATGAAGTTTGTGACAATGTGTTCCTATATATATCGAGATGGAAATGGGTTGATAGATTTCAGAATAAGAGGAAGATGGTCCATAGGTACCCCAAACCTTTTAAGATCCAAGATCAAGAAGAGGTTGTACCTTATCACATATTAATCCCTCCAAACCACTCCCAAGTGCTTTATTATTTTCATGTATAACTTTTTAATAAGGAAATACATAATACATAACATGTACTTAATTTTGATTCTGTGCAACTAGAATGCGATCTATTTGAAGAGGAATAACTGATTTGAAATTTTGGTTTAAAGCGATAAGGTTTTGTAGAACAAGACCACTTATATGGTTGTAGTTTTATGAAGGAATCTTAGGTTCAAGAAAGAAACATGGGAACTTGAGGATGTAATGAGACAAAAAAAAACCTCACATTTTTTCATCTGGGTAATAAAACTTCTTGGATCAAATTCTTTTTAGGGGTATAATGTGATGATTCGGGTTTTTAGAAAATACATTTCTTTAAAAAATACATTATTGAGTATCTTTTCTTTCATGCAATAAAAAAATAAAATAAAAATCATGATGAATTAATGAAATTATATTATTAAATATGATTAATATACTACGGGCATTAAATTAGTGTGTAACCATATAATTAACAACTATATGAATATTAAGTTAAAATATAAATTAATATAAGAGATATTTCCTTAAACTAATTTTGTTTCCCACTTATATGTTTTTATATTAAAAATATTTTCTATCACATTTAATACTTGAATTTTATATAATTAACATAATTTTTGAATTCTACATATCAAAATTATCTTAATATGATTTTGTTTATAAAATTAAATATTTGAAGAAGAGGGAAAAAATAAAGTTTTCACCAAAATGAAAACTTTTATTACTTTATAAATATATAAACAAGACCTATTTTTTAATTAAAAAATTTTATCTAATAAATATATTTATAAATTTTAAATATATAAATTTTAAATATTTTAAAATTTAGGTATATCCTTATAAATGAAAAGTAAACTTTTAATACTAATAAATTTTTTTCGATAATTTATTTTAATTATGTATTTTAATAGTAAAATTTGGATTTGGATTGATTTTAAAGATTCATAACATTTTTTTTTTAAATACAATTTATTTCTTGAAAATTTATATTATTGATAATAATGATTTATACATATTTTTTAATAATGAAATCATATTTTTCCTAAAAACAATTTACACTACTTGTGAAGTTATTTTCATATAAGCATTTCAAACTATTAAATAAATTAAAAAGAAGGATAGAATTGGGAAAAAGGATAATATAATTTTTTTTATTGAAATTCATTAATAATTTTATAAATTCATTTCCCTAATAAAAGTAAAGTAATTAATAAATTGATTCACTAAGAAGAAATTACCAAAATAAGAGAAAAATGTAGTGTCCCAACCCTGATCCCACTAATAAGTATCCTGATTTGGTGGGTCATATGGCCCCATGTGTGCCTCCACATAAATCATAGGCTTCCGACATGTAGTGAGGGCCTAGGGTGTCTCTGTGGGTAGACTATGCCCTCATGTCAGATTATAACACAATAATAAAAATCATATAGATCAATAACCTAAGTAGATAAATAACTGATAGAAGATAAATCAACTATAATATAGTAATATATAAACAATTCCAAATGAAATATCATATACAATATTAAATGTCATGTCATGTCTCTACAAATCAGGAAATAAGGTAAACAGACATCTTTTACAATACATGTATCGAAATACCAAAAAGGAAAATATGAACTATCTTAGAATTGCATTGTGAGCATATCTCGATGCCATTTCCCCTACTCATAATCATTTAAAAAATAAATTATTGAACTATGAGATATATCCTAGGTTTCTACCAGTATCCAAGAAGTCTATTCGTGTACCCAACGACGGTCCGAACAGGGTGTGAGATAACACTTTATAGGCCACCACTAATGATGTATATAAAAAATCCAGTCTGCACAATATATCATAGGCATAAAAGAACTAAAATTAAATGATACAACCCTAGGTGGTACTTTATAGCCTACCAAGTCTCCCTACAACAATAGATAGGCTCTAAAAAATGGAAGTGGTAAATGAAACAAACAAGTATTGTACTGTCCACTATACCAACGGGATTCAAATACCCATACCAGGGATATTTGTAAAGTATGAAAAAAACATCCATCATAGCCATGACGTATAAAATAGTATATAAAATTCACCACAACCACACCATATAACCACGTTATTGACAACAAACTCACCGTTTTTTCAAAAGTTTCAGACCATGAATGATCATATCCAAGGTATAGAAGACCAAGGAATCCATGTTGAGTACTAAGATCATACTGATATAAGCTCAGTAGAGACATAGATGGGGTCCAAGGAATATGTTGGTAGACCATTTACACTGTGAGTCCCTAAAATACAAATCCATTGGGTAGAAAGGTCCAAGTAATCCTACGAAATCAAGACCCAAGGTGGAAATAGTTTCAAGGCATCTACTATCAAAAAAATATCTATGGGGGAAACAACCCTGGAATTTAATTGAACTATTATCCTAGGTATACCAACCAATGAATCCACTACCATTTCAATTAATAATATAATTTCAATAACTAATTCACAATCAATTATATTCAATGAGTTTACCCACCCATTTCTATAATTGATCTAAAATCCACTTAAACAATTAAATCAATCATCATCATGTTTTCATTTGGAAAAGGAGTCAACCCTTTTCCTAATAATTCAATTAAATTCAATTAAATTTGAAAATAATTCCTATAACTAGTGAATCTCACTTTCACCCCATAGGTGGTGTAGAAAAATGAAAAATAAATGGCACACCCCATGGGTGGCCTAGGTTGGGGAAACAACCTACAACAAACTCAAGGCACTAGTGGGAATACCTAACTTGTACTAAATCATTTAATTCAATCGTTTAGTTTATTTTAGAATTGATTACAGATTTTTCGGCATGTAGTCTGATGATAAATAGATCATTAAAACATAAAACTTATGGGAAAAGATATAGACCACTTACCGTATGTCCGTAGTATAGCACTCGTCCATTTGAAATTTGATTTGGTAATATCGTGAGAAAAAATAAAGGAATTAATGGATGGTGCATATTAATTTAGACTAATAGTTTTTTATTCCAAGTACGGATGGAGATTTTACACCAAAGCCTGCATTTAGGGTTTCAAAGACACTTGCAAGGGTGAGTTTTTTCCAATAGAGGAAAAGAGAACAATTTTATAGATTTTAAATAATTTTAAGGGAATTTTGGAAATTTCCCCATGAAATACTGGGATGCACATTTTTTCCACATGGTAAGCTAAAACATGTAACATATGTGCTCCCTCCACTATTTTGTGGGGTACCTCGCATAACTTCATGCATAGAATTTCACTAACCATGTACAAACCATGTAACACCCTCTACTAAAAACTACAAAGCCCCTCACTTGGGTATGTTCCTGAGGTTGCATTGTTTCATTAAACCATGGAACCTCATACAGCCTAGTGTTAATCTCCGCATGGTTGTAGAAAAATATGTGGTTTTTTTCTACTTAGTTTATCATAACCATGTGGCATCATTTTTTTTCAAAATATGGGGCTCTAGGCTCTGAATAATACCCAAATACCCCTGATAAATGCGTGAACTCAATGGGTACTCACCTTAAGCTGTAAAAAACATTCAAACTGAAAAAAAAATATCTTTAACTCATGGTAAAACATGACATATTACATCCCCCCTTTAAAGTAATTTGTCTATGTATATCCCTTTGAAGCGTGGTTAAGAAATGCTTAAGAATAACTCTGGACACTATGAACATCCCACATCCTCCCTCTCCCAAGTCTAATCCTTTGAATAGTCATGTTCCATAGAAGACATACTAGAGGAACTAGTTGACCTTAGAGAAAATTCTTGATTATTTCAACGATACAAATAAGATGCTCTAAAAGGATGCATCAACCTATAGCTCTACCTCTTCAGGATGCAGAGTATGAGATGGGTATGAGTGATAACAGTGAAAATTTGATATTTATAAGAATATTTTATGGCCTAATATCTATGATTTAAGTATAAAAAATAAGAAACTTCCCCAACTCTATCTAATAATCCATCTATGTCCCCACCTCGATAAGATATGTAAAGAAAACCGATCCCTAACCTCAAATTCTATATTTCATCGATGGAAATTGGTGTAATATTTTTTTCAATAAAATGTAGTATCCATCCAATTTATGACCAGGTAAACCTTCTCATAAGTCTCCTTCATGATAATCGGCCTCAGTAAACCTATCTCACCTTCCTTTAACCAGCACAAAGGCAATCAGAATGGCCGACCACAAAATTCCTCAAAAGGTTCCATCTGTATATACTCTTGATAACTATTGTTGAAAGTGAAATCAACTATGGGAATATGTATCTCCCATGAAACAAAAAAAAATATAGGAAGCATGCTTACAACGTTTCCTCGTGCACTTGAATCGTGTTCTTTGACTAGCCATTAGTCTGAGGGTTGTATGATGTGATAAAAAGAACCAGTGTACCCAAATCACTCTTTAAAATCTTCTATAAATGGGATTTAAGGAAACCTATGAAGGTGTACTATCTCCCAGATATAAAACCTACCAATATCATCCATTGAGAATATCTCAATGATCAGAATGAAATGAGAAACCTTTGTGAGCCTGTTTAAAACAATCCACACAACATCACTAACTTGAGGAGTACTTGACAATCTATTCATGAAATCCATCATGAAATCTTCCCATTTCCACTCAATAAGGAGTAATATATCTAAATGTACATATGGTCACTGATGTTTTATCTCTATGTTTTGATAGTAGTAGCACCTCATAATAAAACTAGCTACCTCACTTTTCATCCACAACGACCAATAATGGTGATATAAACCAGGATACATCTTGGTAATGTCAGGATGCTCTACCCAAATTGAGGCATGAAACTCCCATATCATCTCCTTGGGTATGATCAATAGAACCCATATGTGACCTTGAAAATGTAGTATCTCATCCTCACTCACAGTCCAACTAGGAGGTGGGTCCTCACCTACCACACTCTCCCATAGGACTAGGACCATATAATCTGATAACTTCCTCATCAACACTCTATCCAAAAGAGTGGAATTCACTATTATGTACAAGATAAAAGTCTATCAAACAATTTCCTACACATCTGAGGGAATAATTAGAAACAAATCCAGAAGGTTCCACTCTCTATTGGCTTCTTGAACTACCTGTATCTGAGTCCTCTTTATCTATACATCAGCAACATCATTTCCCTTTCCATGTATATAAGAAGGCTCAATGTCAAAATAATATAGGTCCAAAACCCACCATAACTTCCTAAAATTCAAATAAAACAATTTAAATATATATTTAAGGATTTTTTGGTCTATGTACAGAAAAAAATGATCTCCGAGTAAGTAATTCCTACAACAATTCATGACATGTAAAATAATAGATAACTCAAGATCATCTGTTTCGAAATTCCTCTTGTGTGGCCTCAACTGATGAGACCCATATGCCATGAATCTATCCCCCTACACCATAACTTCACGACTGATACATGATGCATCATAATAAACATTGTAACTCGCACTAGTATCTATAAGAATCAGGATCTCCAGTGAAGTCAGTCTCTATTTGGGATCCTAAAAGGATGTCTCGTAGGTATTTTACAATATAAGCATGACACAAATAATAGTCAAGCCCATAAGAGGTGATTTTAAGTGAGAGATTTCCTATATGAAATTCTTTTAATATCCATCTATCCCCAAAAAACTCCACAAATCAAATATTTTCTTGGGTTTCTCCTAGGAAACTACAACCCTCACATTATTTTGATAAACTGATACTTATATATCTGAAATAATATAACCCAGGAAGTGAATCTTATCCACCCAAAAGTGGAACTTTGTCATATTCTTGAATAATTGATGTCATCTCAGTGTATTGAAAATTGTATCAAGATTTTTGGTGTGGTCATGTTGACTGTGAGAATACACCAAGTTATCTTCCACAAAAAACACTAAAAATGAATCTAGATAAGAATGGAAAAATCGTTTCATCAGTGCCATGCAAACTTCTAACATAGCAATGAGACAGAAAAATATTAATAAATAATTATATAGAACATACCTGCTACAAAATGATGAATGTTGTATGTCTATAGGCAGAACATGCACCTGATAATAACCCGAACTCAAATCCATTTTTGAGAACACATGATCTCCTTAGAGCTTATAAAAAAGGTCATGTATCCACGAAAAAAGGATATTAGTTCTTAATGGTCAAATTGTTCAATTTTTGATAATCCATACATATCCAACGGGTACCATCCAATTGTTTTTTCAAAAAGGACTAGTGAACCCCTTAATAAGTACTCGTTCTTGTAAAACCTTTTTCATCCATGTCCTCTAGCGGCCTCTTGGTCTCCTACAACTCCATAGTAACCATCCTGTAAGGAGGAATGGTTATCGGTGCAGCTCTTGGAACTAGCCCGATAGGGATCACCACCTCTTTATTAGAAGGTAGACCATAGAACTCATCTAGGAAAACATCCCTAAAAAAATCTACCTTTTGAAGGAAACATTCCTAATGTGATCCCTATTCATCCATATATAATCTATCAAATTGGTCAGTCATCCCACCTAGACCCCGATGATATAGTATAGCTTGGATCACCAGGATATCTGATTCACCCTTGTGAATAAAAATTCTGACCACTTATGATGTAAAGGTCACGATCTGGTGATAAAAATCAACATAAGTAGTATAATGAACTAACCAGTCCATCCTGAGTATGACTTCAATACCTATCATCTAAAGGACAAAAATGTCCCATATAAACTGAAACCCATAAGTCTCTAGGGGGAACTCCTTGAATTGGCGTACACTCTTCAAGTGTCATAACACTCTTGTAATACTAAAAACCAATCTCATGGAATTCCACCATAGGTATAGATATAAAATTATGTGATGTACCTATTTAAAAAAGAGAATATACTAGAATAGAGCCTAATAATATCATATATCTAACCATAGATGGCATGAAGCTATTCTACTTAGGGGTAGGTTATACATAATATATTTTCCTTAAACCAATACCCTATGAAATATCCTCAATACCTAGAACAATCCCTCTCTATTTTCTAGGTACAACTGGTGTTTGGCTGCCTTGTCCATGACTGCCACCTTGGCTTGATCGACCATTAATTCTCCAACTCATAGCAAGACGTGGAGCTCTAAAACACGCACCAAAGCATAAATTCATAGCTGATCCATTCCACTAACTTCTGGATGTAAGGTCATATGAAAATTATTTACATGTGACATCTTACCACAACCTCGACACATGATTAGGTCTCGATAAAATTGATTCCTCATATGTCCCCATCTTCTATACGAGTGATAGAAAATAGTACTACCAGGACTTATATCCTGGTTAGTACTCCACTCATGAGAGGCCTCAAAATGGAACTTCCTTCCAAAAGATTCCAAACCACTGGGTTAAGAGGCTAAATTTCCCTACTCTACACCCCTAGCTTCCCTTAGGTTCTGATCTGTAATAAGAATCTCATCCACTATCTCATTTATAATCATTATCCTGAAAGTTTTGATTAGATATCAACCTAGATTTTTAAGACCATCCTAAAAGTTTCTTACCCTCAATTTCTTATCTATGTGTTATATCAAATAAAATCATTGAATGTCTATAAAGGGTACCGAATATTCCATAACAATCATCCCACCTTACTCTAGACACATAAATTCACTGGCCCTCTCTGCTCTTAGAGTCACAGGGAAAAATTAATCATAAAACCGGGTTTCGAAATCCATTTAAACTATATCTCATAGCACATCATATTGATTCAAAGCATCCCACCAATTCTTAACTGCTCCCCAAATAATATATGTATTCATCTTTACTCTCATCTTAGATGGTGTCTAAAGATTCTTTAAGATTGAAAAAGTCATCTCAATCCATATCAAAACAACTTATGGGCACCCATCCCCAAAAAATGTGGGAGAATGCTAATATTATAACACACATATCAGCTCTCCCATAGATGAGTCATGCTATGGGGTTCCCTAAAAAGTCTTCATATAAAATAGAAAACACTCAAAGAACTATGACTCAGCACCTATATCCGGTAAAATTACTATTAATTAATTTGACACTACATGAGGATGTACTAGTATCCCTTGTCCCGCCACCTTTGGAGCATGGTCATCACCACCCTCTTGGAATATGACTAAAGGTCATCATGGTGGAATGTATCTACAATTCAAAACACATGACTAAGAAAGGATTGATAATTAAGAGATTGGAGTTTATATAAATAGGATATTTTAAAGTCTTCCTTTAAATATATCATACTATTCTATGTACTTCTAAATCTAGGACTGGGTAAAAAGGAACAGTTATAACCATCACTAGAGGCAATGCCTTCTGCCCACTTAAAATTCAGGCCTAGGTCAAGTTCTTCATTTCATTTAAAATTCATATCAATTTCACATTTCCATTTAAATGGATGAACCAAATACATCACCAATTTCAATCAATAAAGGCCCATACACCTCATTAAATAAAATATTTCATCCACTTAATCCCCACTATAACACATTCCAGTCCATGTGTCCAATGATCCATGAATAAACATGCCATTTTTGGTCATGTAGGGTGTCTATTCCTTAGAAGGGAAAAATATTTTGGTTGTGGATATAACTAAAAGTACCAACCATTGTTTCCTCAATTTTGCACACATATAATTTACCAAACCATAGATATATCATGCAAGGAACATATCACAAGGTCATGTAGACAACAAATACATCCTATAATACATGGAATGTGAATCTTGATTGGTTATTAAAATGATGCATGAGATGCATACCCTTATCTCATCATGAAAAAATAAAATCCATAATCAAAATTAATATCAACGAGAATGTGTTCCACCCAACGGTGGAGTCAAATCAACAATAATAGACAAAATCTTGAAAAACATGTTCTATTCTTGTGAATTTTTATTTTTTCTATATGTGGGGTAGCTACTCCTAGGAAATAATTATTTACAAAATCAAATTCCTTAATAATATATTTCTATTATATCAAAATATTAAGAGAACTATAAAATAAAATGCTATGATACTAGTTCGTAACATCATAACCAGGATGCCACTAAATAGTGCCTCAAACCGTTAGGTTGCATGATCTTAAGGAAGCCTCCCTATATGATAGAGGCCACCAAATATCATAGATGTCCTTGGGTGTGTATGTGGAGATTCCCTTCCATAATGATAGAGTATAACCCAATGGTAAAAATTATATATATCAATAGAGGAAGCAGATAAATAACTGATAGAAGATAAATCATCCAAAATACTGTAATAGATAAATAATTCCAAAGAAAACATCATATACAAAATGATATATCATGTCATGTCTCTACCAAGTAGGGAAACATATATAAAAACATCTCGTACAATAATTGTATAAAAATACCAAAAATGTGAAAAGGAAATATCTTTAAAAAGCATTGCAAGTATGGCTCAATCCCATGCTCCCCTTCTCCTAAGCATAGAACAAATCAATCATCAATGTTTTGGAGCATTATAAAATCCCTGTCTGCATCCATGAAGTCTTTCTGGGTACCCAATGATAGCCTGAATAGGTTGTAAGATAACACTAAATAGGAAACCACCAACGACGTGTATATCAAATACATCATGTTAAGTGTAATAAAAAATAATTTTTATTATATCACATGTATAAAATTATTTTATATTAAATGATACGAGTCTATGTGGTACTGTATTGCCTAACTGGGATCACACAATAATAATCATGCTTCAAAAATAATGGAAGTGGTAAAATAAACAAAAAATTATAATACTGTCTAGTCTACCCACTCAAGTCAAATACCCATACTTCTGCTATCTATAAAGTGAAATAAAATATCCCTCATGACCATGTTGTATAATGCAATATATAAAATTCACTAGGTCAATGTCGTACAATCAATTCATCCACAAATGAATCCCCATGTAGTCAAAATATTGAGACCACAAAGGGTCATATCCAAGGTATATAAGACCAAGGAATCCACATTGAGTCCTAGGAGCATCTTAGTGGGAACTTTATAGAAAATTTTATGGGGTTAAAGGTGCATGTAAATAGAACATGTCAACTATGAGACTAATAAATCCATATCCATGGGGTATAAAGGTGTAAGGAATCTTAGGGAATAAATTCCCAAGGAGGAAATAGATACAAGGAATCCATTACTGAAAATAAGATAAATGGGAGAAACATACATGACTTCTAATGGAATCAGGATCCAAGGTATAACAACTAATAAATCCACCTGTATTTCAATTCATCATCTCATTTTATAAAAACTGATGATAAATTACACTCCCTAATTTTAATCAATCATTTCTATAATTCCTCTAAATATATTTAAATAATTAAATCAATCATCATCATTTTGTCACCTGGAAAATGTGGAAAAACATATTCTATTCATTCTATTCAATTCAGTTCAATTTAAAAAGGATTCATCTAACTAGGAAAGCTCAATCTCACCCCACAGGTGGTAAGCCAAAAGAAAAAATAGAAAGTCAGACCCTATGGGTGGTCTGGGATGGGGAAACAACCTCTAATGATCTGAAGGAAGTAGTTGGAGTGCCTAAAAGGACCTAAACCATTAAATTCTACAATTTAATGCATTTTAGAGGTGATGTTGAATTTTTTGGTACGTGGAACAAATAAAAAGTGTTTAATAAAAAACTAAAATTGCAATAAAAAGTATATACCAACTACCATAGATCAATAATAGAGCAATCATCTAGTATCTCCCTCTGATTTAATCCATCTCAGGAGAAAAATGAAGAATAGATGAAAAGAAGGCGTAGATCCAATGAGACCGAAGGTGTTTGTTTCAGAGTCTGGAAGGATAATATACAAAAAAGACTACCTTTTAGATTTTAAAGGATATCCCAATGGTGAATTTTTTTCCTATGGAGTAAAATATAAAAAAAATTAGGTTTTAAAAAATTTTAAGGTCATTTTTTTAATTTCCCCATGAAATACTAGGCTACACAGTTTTGAAACATGGTTGGAAAGACCATGTGTCAATAGTGGTCCCTCCACTAATTTTAGGGGAACCTTTCCTGGTTTCTTTTACACATTTTGATTAAAAAGTATCAAATCATAAAACATCCTCTAGTAAAAAATGAAAATCCCTTTGCACAGGTATTCATATGAGGTTGTACAGTTTTCTCAAACTATTCCACCCCTCAACGCCACACTATCAAGCCCCGCATGGTTTTGGTTAACCATGTAGCCTATCCCATATGGTTTCTCTGAACCATGTATCATGTCTTGTGTTTCCAAAATGTGGGGCTCTAGGATCCGAACAATCCTCTCACACCCCTGATACACCCATGACCTCAATGGGCTCTCACATTAGTCATTAAACAAACATTTAAATAGAAAAACATAAGATTTGTACCTCATGGTAAAAAATATGATCTTACCAAAAAACATGTTTAAAAATGTACAGATGATGGTTCTATTGAATGAAACTCACATACCTTCTTTTTTTTGAGTATTTTAACCTTAAATTTCCACGTTACATTATTGAAAATTTAATGGGTTCTTCCAATATTTCTATCCTCATCACGTAAAACAATTATCACTTAAACCACTTTATTTTACAACATTAACATAAAATTTAATCTTAAAACTCTTTTATTTTGTTCCTCCAAGATCCCTCTAGAATTTCCTTAAGCCTCCAATCACTATTAGTCAGCTTCAACAGTATATTTCCAAGTATATTTTTAAGGTAAAACTAAATCTCTGAATGTATGTATTACTTCATTTTTAATATTTATTATTAATCATTAACAAAAAAAATTTACCCCTTAGTAAAATAAAGTGAGTATAATTCATATACTAATATGTTATTATATTAATGGAAAAAACATTATTTATTTTTTCCCACCTACTCAAAAAAGAAAAAGAACGTTGATCATGCGTATATTCGGACTATCATCTTCACAAAGTGACACCTTCTATTTTTCAGAAACAATATTCAAGTTTGGTTTAAATTATGGTAATGATAATAATATGATATATATAATGTAATTATGACTCTGAAAATGAAATTTGTTATTTTACTTAATCACCTCTCATTTTTTAATAAATAATAATGTTTACTGTATATTGTGGGGACTACTGCCTCTATGAAGTAACATATTTCATTTTTCATATAGCTTATTTATTTTTTTATTAAAATATATTAAAATATAATTCAAAACCGTAAAATTTTCACAATTATATCTTTATTATTCTATAATAATTATATTATTCCAAAATAAACCACTATCATATTCATAATCATTTTTTAATTATGGTATGGTCATGTTTAGGTCAGTCTAACCACATACTTGAAAATGTTTATAAAATAATATCATAGACAAATATGATAAATTAATTATAAATAATATATGATATAAATAATTAAATATAAACTCCATTTTTTATTTTATAATGGTAAAGTTATTAATAGAGTAATTAATTAAGATACCAATTCTCATTCGTTAAAAATAAAAAAAACATACTCAACACTGATTTCATCTTTAATTATCATATAAAAACTCCCATAGAGTGAAAAAATAATGTTATTAATATTTAAAAATCATATATTATAGAACATTTTTTGATATAATAAATATTAAATATTTTAGAATAATTAATAATAACACCATTATTATAAAAATAGCTTAAAATGGTCAAAATTAATCACACATGAATTTTAAAATATATAAGAACTAAAGGAAATACATGAAGATAATAATTATAAATTATGTTTATAAAAGAGTATTGATATGAATAAGGTTATTAAATAAGTGATTAGGTTTTTTATTTTTGTGAAACATGATTTTAAATCAATTTTTTGGTAATCAAAAGTTATGGTAAGTGTCTCGGTAACTCAAACTTCTTCATTTGAGTTATATGATTTATTTTGGAATTTCCTTCCCATATATTCATTATATTTCCAATTAAAACAATTTTATATACTATATATATAGGTAAAAGAGTTTATAATTAAAATACTAATCAATTAATTGTTTTATTTTCTACAATTTTAATAAAACAAAGAAACATTTTTTGAACTAGTTATTCGACTATGACTTTTAGAGCATTGATTACAATTTTTTTCTATCAAAGAACTATTTTGTGATTCGGTTTTTAATTTCTTGTCTATATTCAAGATGAACAATCTCTAATAGATATTTTATTCTCTTATCACCATAAATTTTACCTTTACTAATTTATTATTTTAGGGTGATCATGTTTTCGATGTTAATCGATTTAATTCAGGTCGTTATTATATTTGGAAAATTTATGAAACCAATTATTATTTCCATGGGTTCATCATGCTATAAAAAGAGAATTATTTTCATTTTTATGTTTTATGAAACAAAATATTTTTTATATAGTTTTTTTATTATTTTAAAGGTTAATTAATTTCATTTGAATGTTTTATAAAAGCCATTTTATTTTTGTTTTTTTTTTAAACTGAATGAATATTAATTTAAATGTTTAATGAAACCCATTTTATCTCAATGGGTTATTTATGATTTGATTTGTTAATGATTTTCATGTGACACTCGTAGTTATGGATGATTATAGGTGGGGTCCTATATCACCCACTAATGAATTTCTTAAAAGTTAATATATTATGAGGTAGGTATTCAAGAGTATATTGTAGTTGCTTATAAGAATCATCACTGATGGCATGGCTCATGAAATTAATGTTTCCCTATGATAATGTTTGTTCTATAGGTGAATGATTTTCTAAATTATGATCATATGTTCTCATGATTCATGGTAGATGCTAAATCTATCTAATCCACGGTATGGATATTATGTTTCTATATTGAACTCTTGAAACTTTAAGATCCTGATCCATGTCCTTTTAAGTTTGTTAGTATTTTAACATTATCATTAATGATAATATGATATCGTTCTTATTATCATATTTTTATTATCATTTAACTCATCCTTGATGAAATTTTTATTCACCCATTATTGAGTATTTAAGCTCATGCATTTTTTATATTTTCATTCTCAAGATTATGGGGATGAGTTTTATGAATGAGATTTTTAGAAGATGGTTTAGTATAGTGATCTTAAGAAGAAATGACGACAATAACAGTAAAATAATATGATCATATAGACACTCTACAAATACACGACACCCATAAAATAACTTAAAGCCACCAAAATCCCTAAAAGACTCTAAAAACATAAAACCACATACCCAAACCCCCCATAAAAACCATAAAACCCCTATAAACCCCCAAACGACCCTAAAAATCTTAAATAACAAAAACAATATGAAAACCCTGAAATAGTAAACAAAACTAAACACCTAAAAACTCTAGAAAACCCTAAAAACACAAAAAAACCCAAAACAGACTAAAACACCATAAAATCCATAAAACCCTTAAAACCTTAAGAACCCTGAAACAATCCTAAAAACCATAAAAAGCCTAGAAACCTCAAAAAAAACCCTATATTACTAAAAAACCCAAAACCCCTCAAATGACCTATTAAAAACCCTAAAACCCCAAAAATTATAAAAAAACTATAAAATACCTAGAAAAATGAAACCCCCATAATACTATAAAAACACTAAAAACCTCTAAGAAAACACTAAAAGAAATAAAAATCCCTAAAAACCTAACAAAACCACAAAAATCATAAATACACTAAATGACCCCTAAAACACCTATAAACCCTAAAACCCATTAAAAACACAAAAACAAAACAAAAAAACACATAACCCCCCTAGAAAACCCAAAAAACACCTAAACCCTAAAATAACCCAAAAACAGGAAAAGAAACCTAAGAACCCTTTAAAAAGAAAAAATCCAAAAAAAAACCTGAAAACCCAAAAATACATAAGAAACCCTAAAAATATTAAAAACACTAAAAACATTAAAACCCTAAAAGGAACTAAAAAATCATAAAACACCTAAAAATCATAAAATCCAAAAAAACAATAAAAACTATAAAAAACTCAAAATACCATGAAAACAAAAAACAGACCATAAAAACACCAAAACCCGAGAAACCAAAAAAACAATAAAACCCCATAATATCCTAAAACCCCTAAAAATCCCTAATAATACTAAAACATTAAAATACCATAAAAATACTTGAAAATATAATAACCCTGAATACATCTAAAAAAATAGTTAAACCCCTAAACCCCCATAAAAACCCAAAAAATAGTAAATATGACTAAAAACCATAAATAACTCTTAAAACCGTAAATACCATTAAAATCCTAAAAACTAAAAAAAATATAAAAAACCCTAACACGTTAAAAGGCCTAAAAATCCAAAAAACCAAGAAAAATCTTACAACCCCAAAAAATGCCTAAAATATCTAAACACCCTAAAAACCCAAAAAACCCAAAAAACCCCTAGAAACCCTAAAAAACATTGAAAACCAGAAAATTTCCTGAACTCTAAAAGAACACAAGATTGCCTAAATATACCATTATAACCCCAAAACATTTCAAACCCCTAAATCTTTTAAAGACCATAGAAAACCTCAAAAATCCATAAAAAACCTAAAACATAAAAAATCTAACGACCCAAATATCCCTAAAAACCTAAAAAAACCAAAAAAAAATCATAAAACCATAAAAAAAACTAAAAACCTCTAAAATCCCTAAAACCCAAAAAACATGAAACCCATAAAACCCCTAAAACCCATTAAAACCCATTATACCCCCAAAAACCCCTAGAATCAACTAAAACACAAAAAACACTAAAACCCCTAAAAATCCATAAAACCCTAAAAACCATAAAACCCTAAAACACCCCCGAAGACCCATAAAAGACCATAAACCGTAAGATCCCCAAAAGAGTACCTAAAATAGAAAAATTCATTAGGGTCCCTAAAACCATGTAAACCCTAAAAGAATACTAAAATCCCTCAAACTCCCTAAAAACCTAACAAAAACCTTAAAAACTAAAAACATTAAAAAATCTATAAATCTATAAAAACCAAAAACAACCCTAATTCAACTAGAAACCCTTAAACCCCTAAAAAAATTTAAAATCCTTAAAAAACCCTAAACCCCCCTAAAATCTCTAGGAGAAACTTAAACCCCCAAAAAACACTACAACACTAAAAATAATAAAAACTCCTATAAAACCCCAAAAAACTGTGAAATCCTAAGAAAAGTCTAAAAACCCCTTGAAACTCTAAAAATCCTAGAAAACCATAAATCCCTCGACCCTTAAAAACCTATATAAATCTTAAAACCCGTAATAAAATCTAAAACCCCCTTTAAACCTTAAAACCCACTAAAAAAATAACCCTAAACCTGTATAAACAACTAAAACCATAAAAACACTAGAAACCCTCAAAAACATATATCAAACCCTAAAGGCCTTAAAAACTCTAAAACCCCCAATAAACACCAAAACACCAAAAAACACTAAATTCCAAAAAACCCATAAAAATCCTAAAAACCAAAAATACCCCTATAAAACTAAAAAAGGTCCAAAAAAAATAGAAAACCCGACAACCCAAAACCCCTAAATGGTCTCTAAAAACCCTAAAAATTTCATCATAAATCCTAAAAACCCCTAAAACACTAAAAATACTAAATAACTACAAACCCCTAAAAAAATTTAATCCCATTAAAACCAATAAAAAATTAAAACCCTAAAGACCTTTAAACCCCTAATATTTTATAAAAATAATAAAAAACCTATATAACCAATAAAAAAATGTAAAAAACCTTAATGCCATGAAAGAAAAAATATCGAAAAAACCAGAAAAAATTAAAAAACCAAAAAAATCCATAAACAAAACAACCCTAAAAAGTCTCTGAAAACAAGGAAAACCCTAATGAAACCCTATAACCCCACAAAACCCAAAATAACCTGAAAACCCTAAAAACCCCTTAAAATCCCTAAAAACAAATAAAACTCCTAAAACCCCAAAAAAATTAGGAACTCCTAAAAGATGTTAAAAACTATAAACCCTAAAAACCATAAAAACCTTAACAACCCTAAAAGGAATAGAAGGCCAAAAAACCCCTGAACAACCTAAAATCCCTAAAAACCAAAAAATAACATAAAACCATAAAAATACATAAAAACATAAAACTCTTAAAAAATAATAAAAATTCTAAAACACATAAAAATTATAAATAACCCTTAATTCCCCTAAAAATCGTAAAAATTAATAAAAACCACAACATAACATAGAAAACCCAAAAAATACTTATAAAACATTAAAAAACTTTAAAACCCCTAAAACCGCATAAAACCCTAAAACCAATAAAAAACTAAAAAACATAAAAACCCAAAATATCTAAGAAAGACCCTAAAATAATAAAAATCCCTAAATTCAATAAAAACAACTAAAAATAATAAGAAATCCATAACATCCATACAAACCCAAAAACCCCCAAAAAACAAAAAGATAAAAAACCCTAAAACAAAAAAACAATTAAAACCCTAAAATACCAAAAACCCATAATAACTCCTAAAAACATCAAAAATATTTTAAACCAAAAAACCACATAACCAATAAAAACTCCTAAAAACATAAAAACTATTAAAACCATTAAAACAGTAAAAACCATAAAACCCTAATAACCATAAAACCCCAAAAAACCCATTAAAACCATAAAAAATCTTTAAAGGAACAAAAATATCCCTAAAACCCCTAATGGAACAAAAAACCCTAAAGGATCATAAAAACTCCTAGAAGAACCATAAAAACCCAAAAAGATCTAAAAGACCCAAAAACCCATAAAAACACATAAAAACCCTAAAAACTCATAAAACTGAAAACCCCAAAATACCCTGAAAACAATAAAAAATCCAAAAACCTAAAAAATCCTTAAAAATGATCAAATAATCATTAAAATCCTAAAAACCCTAAAAACATAAAACCCTAAGAAACCAAAAACCCAAAAAACACTAAAATCCAAAAAACCCTTAAAATTCATAAAAACCAAACAAACCATATAAACCCCACATAACCCTAAATACACATAAAACACCTAAAACCCCTAAATTACCTAAAACACTAAAACACCTGAAAAAATAAAAAATAAAAAATTTCTTTATGACCCCCTAAAACCCTAAAAACCCCTTAAAAGCAGAAAAAATCTAAAAAACCTAAAAAACCCCTAAAAACATAAAACAAACCCAAACACCTCTAGAAATCATAAAACCCCAAAAAATTACATAAACCCTAGAAACAAAAAAGAACTAAATAAAAGATAAACACACAAAAAAACACATAGAACCAAAGGAAAACCTAAAAACACTAAAAATACCAAAAAATTAATTAATTAATAACTAATAAAAACCTATTAAACCATAAATACCTAAGAAATATAATACCCGGAAAAAAAACAAATTTTAGACCCCTAAAAACCCTAAACGCCTAAAAATCCTAAAAACCATAAAAATCTTTAAAACCACAAAAACACCCTAAATAAACCCTCAAACAAAACATAACCAAAAAACTCAAAAAACCCTAAAAATGATAAAAAAAATTTTAAACCCTAAAAACCCTATAAACCATTTAAAATCCTAAAAACCTAAATCAACACAAAAAATATGAAAAAAAAAACTAATAAACAGAAAAAACATAAAACCCCTAAAACACTACAAAACCCCAAAAGACCCTAAAAACCAAAAAAGATATGAAGAATACTTAAAAATCCCAAAACACTAAAAACACTAAAAAACATAAAAGTCCATAAAACCCCTAAAACCGTAAGAAAAATTTACAATACCATAAAATAGCCTAAACCCCATAAATGTTTGTAAAAGACCCTAAAAATAAGAAAAACTCATAAAGAACCTAACACACCCTAAAACTCTAAAGGACTAAAAAAACCATATTATACCCTTAAACCTCTAAAAAGCCTAAACAACCATAAAACCATTAAAACCCATAAAGGATCCAAAGAACCCTGAAAACACTAAAGGACCTTAACTCCTCCCCCCCCCCCCCAAACAACTCTAAAAACCCTATAACCTGTAAAAGATACTGAGAGACCAGATAAAAATGTTTAAATACCCTACAACACCCTAAAAACAATGAAGACCTAAAAACCCTAAAAATCGAAAAAGAACATAAAAATATTTAAAGATACTAAATCCCATAAAAACCCATAAAACCCTAAAATATTACAAAGGCCACAAATCTCTAAAATAATTAATGACCGTAAAATTCCACAAAACCCCCAAAAATATGAAAAAACCACTCGTTGGCCCTAAGACCCTATAAAACAAAAAATATTCCATTAAACCCCTTAAAAACACTAAAATTCCTAAAAACGATAAAACCCCCTAAAAACTGTAAATATCCAAAAAAACCCAAAAAACCCTAAAACCCGTAAAACTCCTTAAAACTCCTAAAACACCCCATAAATGATAAAAACCCAAAATCCCATAAAAACCCCAGAACCATAGAACCAGAACCATATAAACTAACCTCTAAACCCTACACCCTAAATTATATATCCTACATCCTAAAGCCTAAATCCTATGCCCTAAACCCTAAACCCTACAACCTAAACCCTAAACCCTACACCATATACCATATATCCAATACCATAAACTCTAAACCCTATAATCAAAACCAAATCCCCTTAACCCTAAACCCTATACCATACACCCTATGCTTATACTCTTCATCCTGAACCCTACACCATACACCCAATAACATATAACGTATACCCTAAACACTATTTCGTACACCCTAATCCCAAAATCCTAACCTTAAACCCTATACCTTACCCCTTAAACCCTGAACACTACACCTAAACCCTAAATGATACACTCTAAACCCCAAAAACTACACCATAAACTCTATACGCTCCACCCCATAAACTATATCCTACACCTTAAAACAGAAACCTCGAAACACAAACCCTACATCCTACACCGCTTATCAGAAACCCCATAATTGAAACCCAAAACCATAAATCCTAACCCTATACTCTACAACCTACATCCTAAACCTTTACCCTAAACCCTAAACCATATAAACTACACTATAAACACTATACCATAAACTCTAAACCTCATACCCTACAACCTAAACCTTAAACCATACACCTTAAACCCTAAACCCTAAACCTGACACCCTAATCCCTATACCCTACACCCTAAACCCTAAACCCTAAATGCCAACCCTACACCCTACTCCCTAATCCCTATACCATACACCCTAATACCTAAACCTACACCCTAAACACTATACCCTACATCTTAAACCCTACACACTGTACCCTAAACTAGAATTGTATAATGGTCACCCTAAACACTAACCCCTACAAACAATAACCTATACCATACACACAAAAACCCAAACCCTACCCCTACACCCTAAACACTACACCCTACACCCAAAACCCTATAACCTAAACACAAAACCATACAACCTATACCCTATACCCAACACCCCAAACCATAAATAGTACACCATATACCCTAAACTTTAAACCCAAAACTCTACACCCAATACCCTGCACCCTGTACCGTAAACCCTACACCCTATACCCTTCACCCAAAACCCTACACCATAAACTCTTTACCATAAAACCAAATCCTAAACCATGCGCCCTGAACCTTAAACCCTACACCCTAAAACCTACAACCTAAATCCTAAACCATAAACCCTAAACCTTAAACCCTACATGATCAACCCCATACACTAAACCATAAAGGGTTAACCCTACACCCTAAACCATATACCTTATACCCAAATCCCTAAAACCTACTACATAAACTCTATACACTACAACCTAAACCCTAAAACCCGCATTCGAAACAATATACCATTCAACCTGAACAATATACCCTACACCCTAAACCCTATACCAAACACCCTAAACCCTAAAAATGACATAAAAAATATAAAACATCTCAAATAATCTAATAAATTTAAAACCCTTTACCCTAAACTGTAAACCCTAAAGCCTCTAAAAGCACTAAAAAATACTAAAAAACCATAAGTACACAAAACCCCTAAAAACACTAAAAACCCAAGAAAACCCTAGAAACCTAAAAATCCCATAAAACCCATAAATTCCCCTAAAAACCAAAAAACCAAAACTTACTAAAAACCCCTAAAAACTCAAAAAAACCCTAAAAACCTGAAAAACTATAAATAACTAAAACTACTAGAATCCTTAAAAAACTGGAAAAAACTATAAGAAAAACCACAAATACATTAAAAGTCCTAAAAACCCATAAAACCCTAAAACCTCTAAAAAACAATAAAAACCCTTAACACCAAAGAATAGTAAAGGAACCCAAAACCCATACCAAACAGAAAACATTAAAATGACACAGAAAACCCAAAACCCCCTAAAACACTAAAAAACACTAAAAACTATAATAAAAAATAAAACCCCCTAAACCACCTAAATACCATAAAAATATCATAAAACCCCAGAAAAACACTAAAACCCTAAAATACCCTCTTGATTTGGGAGTTCACTGAGGCTTCGGACCTGCACCGCCTGACTCTGGTTTCATGCTTCCTGATGCGGCGACCCCCGGTTGTCACTTTCGACAGGTTCGTTTCGGCTTTCTAGAATCTTAGGGCTTGGGCGACTGTGGGCCTGATCGATAGATCCTACATTATGATTCGCTTCTCTACAGAAGAAAACCTGGTCTTTTCCTGGTCAGCGGATCCTCAGTCATGAAATGGCGCTCGCTTCTCCCCCTTTCGGTGGAGCTTTGATTTTCATCTGAAGTGGAGTTCCCCGATTGCTGCTACCTGGGTGAGATTTCCTGAGCTTCCCCTTCCCTTTCAAAATATCTCTATTATTTCGATGCTTAAGACTTTTTAGGGGAGGTTCCTTTGTGTGGATAGTAGGACTAGGGCACTTTGTCATCTGGTTTCACCAAGGGATTTCGTTGAAATCGATGCTTCGATGTCTCCTGTGGATGCTGTCTGGATTGCAGTGGGGGAAGAACTCAGGTGGAGAGAGTCTGTCATCTATGAGCAATGGCTGGTTTTCTGCTCTTCTTGTTGGAGTTTTGGGAACAATGATAACTCTGTAGGTTGTTCTGGCACTGTAAGGGGTGTTGGTTCTCTTGCTCGCATGTCTTTTGGTGAGATTATCCTCCCTCTGGTGGAGGTGAAGGGGACAAAGGGGGTGGCTTCCTCCCAACCTCTGAATGATGAAGTTCCATGCTCATCTGCTTTGCGGACTGGAAGTGATTTAGAGGTGGCCCTAATGGATTCAAGTGGTTTCATTATGTGTCTGGCTGGAGGTGCTAGTGTTTCAGGAAATGCTGGTGAGGAGGAAGTCATGCTGGCTAAGAGGGATAATCGGGTTTCTGCTGAAGGTGTTCACGGGTGTGGTGACTCCCCTATGAGGCAGACAGATTTAGGGAAGGCTGTTGTGATGGGCGTCTGGAATGAAAATTTGGAGGATCCATGCGCTCTGGATCTGGAATGAGATGATATAGTTGGCTTGAAGGTTAATGATATCACTGATGAATCCTTTCCAGCAATTTAGGGTGTTGTGATTGCTCCAAACAACTTTCAGGTTGTAGCCTTGGCTGAGCCTACCGTGGTGGAAGTGCTGGTGGCAGATGTCATGAAGGAGGTAGTGGTTGCTTAGGGCCTGAAGACTGGGGATGAGTGGAGCTTGTCTTCAACTGAGGAAAGGTCTTTGGCGGATGAAGAGACCTGGATCCCTAGGGTGCCATACATGAACGGGCATGATGTCCCTCTGGTTTTGTCCGGGTGTCTAGGCGTGGGGGGACCTGACATGAGGCATGGGTCATCTCCTCCCTTTGACAGCACAAGTAGTGTTGAGGATCATCCCAGTGGCCAGTTCTTTAGCCTTCTTCTGGGAAATGCTGGCGACGCTGGTGGTCCATGCATGGACCTACAGAGGGGTATGGTCCTTCATGGTGTTCCCTCTGCTAAAGATTTTTGTGTGCAGTTGCATGAGATGGTGTGGGTTGAACGGGAAAGGTTCCCGCTTGAGGGTGAAGATGAGTGGCTTGGGGAGAAGCTTGCTGAGGCTGATCGCCGGATAAACGTTGTTATGGCCAGGTCAAAGGAGAAAAGAACCGGAGGAGGTGCTGAAACTCCTGGGTCA
Source organism: Viscum album (assembly GCA_963277665.1). Taxonomy (NCBI): domain Eukaryota; kingdom Viridiplantae; phylum Streptophyta; class Magnoliopsida; order Santalales; family Viscaceae; genus Viscum; species Viscum album. The sequence continues at coordinate 340,777 of CAUJRU010000333.1, read as the reverse complement.
GAATGTAAGAAAGGGAAGGCACCATTGGCTGTCAGTGATGGTGTCACTTGTGTGAAGGCGGGTGTTGTAGCTAGATCCTCTTCCGCCCCTCAGAGATGAAGACGAAGGAGGGATTACTCTGCCATCCCACGTCCCATGGCAACTAGCGCCTCTTCACGAGATGCCAGACTTAATCTAAAGGTGAATAAGCGAGAGCGGATTTCAATTTCCGTAGATCAAGAGAAGGCTAGGATAAAGCTGCTATCCAAGCTTGGCATGCAAGAGGATTTTGAGTCTAGATGGGACTCAACAGACATGGGTGCTGAGTCAGATTTCAGTTTTTCTGATGTGGGCAACAGCTTTGGTGTGGGAATGGGGTTTCGAGGTGCAGAGCTGGAGGATTTTTCTGGTGATGTTGACTGATCCTCCCCTTGTGTGCCTTCCCTTTTGGACTTTTTGACTTATTTGTTTTTGCTTTTTGCTTTTCTCCCTTTCTTTCTGTGGCCTTCGGGCTGTGGTCGTAAGGGGTTTTGGGTGTGGGTCCGTGGATCACTCCCCTCCCTTGTCTGCAGTGTCTGTGTCTTTTCTTTTAATACATTTTGTGGAGTACTAGGAATAGCCTAGACCCGAGCCTTCCTTGCCCTATAGATCCCTTAAACCCTCTTAAACACCCAAAATACCCTAAAACATCAAAAAATATAAAAACCCCCTAACCACTTAGAAAAACTAAAACCATCAAAACCCCTCAAAACCCCTTAAAACCCTAATACCCCTTAAAACCCTAATTCCCCTTAAAACCCTAAGACCCTGAACCCTACACCTTAAACTCAAAACCCTAAACCACAAACACTAAACTCTAAAACCCTAAAACCCTATACCCTCCACCCTAAACCCAAAACCCAATAATATAAACCCAATACCCAACACACCAATCCATGAACCCTACACACAAAAAAAAAATATAACACAATAAACCAACTCCATACACCCTAAACCCTATATCCTACACCCTAAAACCAAAACCCATTACCCTACACACTAAAACCTATACTCTACACCCTAAAACCTAAACTATACACCCTAAACCCTATAACCAGCACCTTAAACCATACAACCTACACAATAGTCCTTATACCCTACACCATAAACCCTTAACCCTATACACTAAACCTTGTACCCTATACCCTAAACCCTACACTCCAAAACCTATACCACACACCACACACCATAAACCCTTCATCCTAAACCATATACCATACACCATAAACCCTTGTTCTAACACCCTAAATCCCAAACCCCGCACCATAAACCCTATACCCTACACCTTAAACCATAAACCCTACACCATAAACCCTAAACCCTCAACCCTACACCATAAACCATAATCCCTAAACCATATACCCTACACCTAAACCATATACCCCACACCCTAATATATATACCCTAAAACCTAAACCCAATACCCAACATCCTAAAACCTATACCCTACAACCTAGACCCAGAACCCTAACCCATACTACCTAAATTCCCAACCCTATTCCCTAAGCCCTATGCCATACAAGATAAATCCAAAAACTAAACCCAATACCTGATACCATAAACCCTAAACCCTATATAGTACAACCTAATCTCTAAATGCCACACCCTCTACCCTACAAACTAAAATCTAGACCCCACACCCTAAACACTATACTTAACAGCCTAAACCCTATACCCTCCACCAAAAAACCTATACCCAAAACCCAATACCATTAAATCGTACACCTTAAACCATATACTATACATCATAAACCCTACAACCAAAACTCAAAACCGTACACCATAAATCCTAAACCCTCGCCATAAAACCTATACACTATCCCATAAATCCTACACCATAAACCCTATACCCAACTCCCAAAACCCTAACCCTACCCCATAAACTCCACCCTAAACCCTAAACCTCACACCCCAGACTATATACCCTCGATCATATACCTTAAACCCTTCACCCAAAAAGGTATACCCTACACCCTAAACCCTATACCATACACCCGATACCATAATTCCTAGACCATAAACCCTATATCTTATGGAATAAACCATAATACCAATAGACTAAACCATATACCCAACACCCTACCCCAAAAAATCTACAAACGAAACCCTAAACCATAAACTGTAAACCCGAAAACCTACACCCTAAACTATATATCACACACAATAAACCCTAAAACATAAACCCTATACCAAATACCCTATACCCAATACCCTACATAATATACCCCATACCAAATAATATGAACCCTATACCATACACCCTAAACCCTAAAACCTAAATACCCTAAAAACCCCGAAAACCCTAAAAACCCATTAAATATGAAAAACCCCTAACCCCCCTAAAAACATTAAAAACCCATAAGAAACACTAAAACCCATAAAAACCATAAAAACCTTTTAAATATGTATAAAAACTATAAAAACCATAAAACCATTAATATTATTAAAATCCATTAAAAATCCCTGAAACCCCTATAAACATTAAAACCCCTAAAATCCCCTAATAAACCTAAAAACTTATAAAAATCCTAAAATAAATAATAATCCAAAGAAAACCCTAACCTCCTAAAAACCATAAGAAAACCATCAAGAACCCCAAAACCCTAAGAATACCCATAAAACCCTAAAATACTTAAAACCCCTAAGAACACTTGGGGCCTTCAGGCTGGGGTCATAAGGGGTTTTGGGTGTGGGTCATTTGATCCCTCCCCTCCCTTGTCTGCAGTGTCTTTGTGTCTTTTTATAATAAATTTTAGGGGGTGCCAGGAATTGCCTGGACCCGATCCTTCCTTTCCCTAAGAACACATACATCTCCAAAAGGGATAAAAACCCAGAAAAATTCGTAATACCATGAAAAAAATTAAAATCACATATAACTATAAACGCCCTCAAAACCCCAAAAAGTTAAAAAACCCCCTAAACACCTAAAAACACCTAAAAACACTTAAAAACCCATAAAACCCCTAAAACCACCAAAAGATAAATAGTATACTTAAAAACATAAGACACAAAAAAACCTATAAAACCTATACAAACCAAAAAACCATAAAAACACCCTGAAACCCCTAAAACCCTAAAGAACCATAATATTTTTAAAACCTTAAAGACACTGAAACAGCTAAAATCCATAAAAACCCTAAAAATAATAAAAAACTTGAGACCCTCTACCCTATACACTAAATATAAAACACAACACCTTAAACCCTGTATATGAAACCCTAAAGTGTAAACCCTAAAACCTATATACTAAACCCTACACCTAAATTCTTATATCGTTCACCCAATACCCTAAACTTAAAACCCTAGAGCCGAAACAATAAACCATAAACCCTAAACCCTAAACCCAAAAACCCTATACCTTACACCATAAGACCTACACCATAAAGCCTATATCATACACCCTAAACACTAAAATCTATACAATAAACCCTATACCCTACACAATAAATCCAAAACCCCACACCCAAAACCACATACCATACACCCTAAACCCAAAAACCTTCATCCTAAATCCTATACCCTACATGTTAAATACTAAACCCTACACCCTAAACTCTATACCCCATATCGTAAACCCAATACCATACACTCTGAACCCTATACCTTACACCCTTCTATACCCTACACCCCAAACCCTAAACCCCCAAAAAACCCAAAAAAAACTCTAGACCCCATAAAATATATGAAAACACCTAAAAACCCTAAAAACCAAAGAAAACCCCATAAAAACCTTTTCAAAAAACCCAATAAAACTTTTTAAAACCCTAAAAACCATTAGAATACCCAAATCCCTAGAATCCCTAATAAGCCAAAAGAAAACCCTAAAAACACCAAAAACCCTAAATTCCCTTCAAACCATAAAACAACTAAAATATCTAATATGACTAAAAATTCCTATCAAAATCCTAAAAAACCATGAAAAAACTAAAACCCTAAAAACTATAAAAATACCTAAAACACACTAAAACCCTTAAAACCCTAAAAACCCCCTCCAAACCCCTAACACCCATTAAAGACCCTACAAAACCCTGGGAAACCATAAAAATCCTACAAAATCCTAAAATGCCTAAAAATCCTCAAACCCCACAAACCAGAAATCTCCTAAAAGAACCCTAAAAACCATAATGTAACCTTAAAATCTCCCTAAAAGAAACCTTAAAACACTAAAATACCCTAAAAGAAGCCTAAAATCCCCAAAAAACTCTAAATACCTAAAAATATCTAAAACCACTAGACACCCCTAAATCACCTAAAGACCCAAAAAATCATTAATTTTTTTAAAAATACTAAAAAACCTAAAAACCCTAAGACCCCAAAAAACCCAAAAAAACCCTACAACCCCCTACAGACCCTTAAAAGAACCTAAAAACCCTAAAACTCCATAAGAGACCTAAAAACACTAAAATTACTAAAAACCTATAAAACCCTAAAAACTAAAAAACCATAAAAATCATAAAAATACTAATACACCGAAAACAACATAAAAATATCTAAAAACCCATAAACCCCCTAAAAGGGTTTTAAACCATTTATAACCCAAAAAAACCCCAAGAAACCATAAAACCTTAAAAACTACTAAAAAACACCACAAAATGCATAAATGAACATATAACCCTAAAAAAGAAAAAATCCCTACAATTCTTTAAAACCCCAAAAAACCCAAAACCCCCCAAAAAACCGTAAAACCCAAATAAAAAATAAAAAACTCTAAAAAACCTAAAACTCCCTAAAACATCCTAAGAACCCTAAAATGCCCTTAAAAGTATAAAACCTAAAGACCTTAAAACCCATAAAATCCCCAAAAAAACTCTTTATTACCCTAAAACCCTTAAAAGACCCTAAACACCATTAACCCCCCTAGAAACCCTAAAAACCCATTAAACGCCAAAAAACTGTAAAAAACCCTAAAACACTTAAACACTCGAAAACCCCTAAATATAACCTAAAAATCTAAAAATTAAAAAAATAAAAAAACCCTAGAAAAAACTACAAGAACTGTAAAACGCCTAAAACCCCTAAAAACTCCTAAAAACCAAAAAAACATAAACCCTAAAAATGAAAAACAAACCCTAAAACCTTAAAACCCATAAAACCTCTTAATCCCTTAAGAATTGAAAAACACAAAAAAATATGAAAAAAATCTTAAAAAACAAATGACCTACACCCTAAACCAAAAACCCAAATCCATACCACATAAACCCTATACCCTACACTATAAACCTTAAACCATACACCCTAAACCCTACACCCTACACATTAAACTGTAAACCATACACTATAAAACCAATACCCTATACCATAAAACCTAAAACCTACACCATATACCATATACCATAAACCTTAAACCCTATACTATAAACCCTATACCCTATACCCTACACTCTAAACCATATACCATACACTATAAACCCTATACCATAAAACCCTTAAAATATCTAAGAAACCCTAAAAACTCCAAAATCCCTTAAAAACATAAAATCTTTAAAGCCCTTAAAAACCCCAAAAAACTAAAAAACCCAAAAAAAAACCCTAAAAACCTAAAAAAACATAAAAATCCTTAAAAATCATAAAATCACCTAAAACCCTAAGAAATAAAAAACCCATAAAAACATAAAAAATAATAGAAAACCTAACAAACCTTAAAACATATAGAACCCCCTAAACCCTAAAAAAATCCTTAAAACTCTTAAAACATACACCCCCCTAAAATCAATTATTACACTAAAACCCTTAAAATATTAAAAACCTAACCCCACCAAGCCCCTACAACCCATAAAAATGTGAAATAGACCTCAAAATCCTTAAAACACCCTAAAACCACTGAAAGATCCTAAAACCCCTAAAACCCCTTAAAACACCCTAAATCCTTAAAACCTAAAAGTTCAAAAAAACCAACAAACCATAAGCACATAACAAATCCAAAAACCACCTCAGAACCAAAAAAACAAAAAACATCAATACAAACCTTAAAAATACAAAAAACAATTAAAAAAAGTCAAACCATTTTAAACCCCTAAAAGTTCAAAAAATTGTAATATGCCATAAAAACACTAAAAACACTAAAAACATTAGAACCCATAAAATACCAACAAATCCACAAAAAACCTAGAACTATAAATCCCCTTAAAAGAATCTCAAAAGATCTAAAACCATAAAAGAACCCTAGAACCCCCAAAAACCATAATGGAATCCTCTAATCCTTTAAAATCAATCAAAAACCAAAAAACCCAAAAAACCCAAAAAACCCCCCAAAACTACTAAAAACCAAAAAAAATCCATGAAAACCCTTAAAACACTAAAAAACTTAAAAAAATCCATGACCCCTCTCCTCCCTTGTCTGCTGCGTCTTTTTATTTCCAAATAAATTTGTGGGGGTCAGGAATAGCCTGACCACCGCATCTTCTTTGACCTAAAAACCCTAAAACCGATAAAATTCCCGGAAAACCCCTAAAACATTAAAACCCTTAAAACCATATGAATCCCTAAAAACCACAAATACTAAATACAACCTAAAACCATTAAACCCCTAAAAATCCCTAAAAACTATTAAAATCCTTAAAAACACCTCAAAACCATAAATAGTCTAAAACCCAAAAGGGATGGATTGCTGCGGAGGGTTTGGCAGTGGGAATTCTCTTGAGCTAGATGTTGGTAGGGAAGAAGAGTTGTTGGGGTTTGGAAGCTGGTCAGTATTATGGGATGCTTGTTCTGTTTGGCTGGGTGATGCGGTTGGAGATGCTGCTAAGCGATGTTATGGCTGTGATGACTGGATTATGCTGGATGCTAGAAATGGTGAGATTGGAGGCTGGTCATTGCTTGGTTGTGAGCTTCTGGACGCTGGTTGATGATGGTGATGAAGAGGGTTTCTACTTGTTGTTTTGTGTTTTTCTTCTTGGGTTTATTTTTCTTATTTTCTTTTTTGATTTTTCTTTTTTTGGCGTGGGTTGTAAGGGGTTTTTGGGTGTGGGTTGATTGACCCCTCCCATTCTTGTCTGCTGAGTCTCTTTTTTCTTTCCCATAAATTTGGGGGGGCCGGGAATAGCCCGACCCTCGCATCTTTCTTGCCTAGAACCCCTAATAACCCGAAAAATGCCTAAAACCCCCTTTTAAGCCTAAAACCAAAAAATCCACCTTAAAAACTCTAAATAATCTTAAAATTCCTAAAACATTTCTAAAAACCCTAAAAATACACAAAACACATAAATCAAGTAACAACCCTAAAAACCCCTAAAAGTCAATGAAAACCCCTAAAACCATAAAATACTATACAACCACAAAAACCTCTAAAAATATGAAAAATCTCTAAAACACCCTAAAACCTCGAAAACCCCTAAAACCCTTGAAAGCACTAAAAACCTTAAAAACCAAAAAACCCTTAGAAACAATAAAAACCCTAAAACACCTAAAACCTCTAAAAATACCTAAAAACACTAAAACCACAAAAACACTAATAAAATTGAGAACCCTGAAAACATTTAAAAACCATAAAAATTCTAAAGAACCTAGAAAACCCTAAACCCCCAAAAAAACTCAAATGGACACTAAAACCCTAAGAACACCTAAAAACCATAAAAACATAAATACCATAACACCCTAAAAACCCTTTAAAACCCTAAAAGTAATAAAACACCCATAAAACACTTAAAACCCATAAAATCCCTAAACCTCGTTAAAAGAACATAAAACTAATAAAAATCATGAAAACCCCAAACCCCCTAAAACAATTAAATGACTCTAAAACCCATAAAAAATACTAAAAACACTAAAACCAATATAGGGTCCTAGAAACTTTAAAGACCCCTAAAAACAACATAAACACTGGAAAAAACTAAAAAGTGCTAAAATAGCCAAAATCCTAAAAGACACTAAAACCCTGAATGACCCCAAAAACCCTAATGCACCCTAAAAGCCGCTAAATCACCTAAGGGATCCAAAATACCCTAAAATAATATAAGGACCTTAGAAACCTTAAAAATTGTTAAAAATATAAATGACTAAGAAAATACTGAAAAATATGAAAGGACCCTAAAATATTTAAATGGCCCGAAAAACACTAAAAAGAATAAATTTCCATAAAATACCCTTAAAATACTTAAAATCATTAAAACCCCTAAAACCTCTAAAAACACAAAAAACTCTAAAATATATTAAAAACATAAAACCCCTAAAAATCCTAAATGTCCCTAAAACCCCCAAAAACATAAGAATACCCTAAAAACCATAAAACCCCAAAAAACCATAAAAGACCATCAAAACCCATAAAACCCTAAAACCCTAAAAAAATAACTTAAAACTCAAAAAACTCATAAAAACAAAAAAACACAAAAAACCAAAAACACGTGGAAAAACTCTAAAAACCACTAAAAACACTAGAAATCCTAAAAACCCTAGAAAACCCTAAAACACATTAATACCCATAAAACCCCTAAAATATCCTCTAAACCCAAAATATACAATAACACCTAAAATACCATAAAAAACCTAAACAACCTAAAAACATAGAAAGCCTAAAAGGCCTACCAAAACCATAAAACCCATAAAAACGCTAAAAACATAAAAACACAAAAAAGAAAAAATTAGTGTTAATAAAGCCAAAATAACCTTTAAAACCCCTAAAAACTCTAAAAACACAAAAATAATAAAATCCCCAAAGGCTTAAAAACTATAAAACCCTAAAAAAAAGAAAAAACCCTTTAAAAGCATAAAACTGTATAAAGCCCCTAAAACCCAGAAACCCCTTTAAAATAACCAAAAAACATAAATCCCTTAAAAAACCTAAAACACTAAAGACCCATAAAACACCTAAAATCCAAAGAAATCCCTAAAAACCCTCAAAACTCTAAAAACCCTATAAACCCTAAAAATCCAAATAACCAAAAAACCTAAAAACTAATAAAAACCCTAACACCCCCCCCCCTAAACAACAAAAAACCTCCCAAAAAACTAAAAGTCCACAAAAAATTGTAGAAACTATTTAAAAGCCTAAAAATCACTAAAAATACCTAACACATTAAAAAAATAAACCTAAACCCCAAAGACCCTAAAAACATAATGCCCCTAAACCCCTAAATCCAAAAAAAACCATTAAAACCCCAATAACCCTAAAAACCTTAAAAATCTTAAAAACCCTCTAAAGACAGCAAGACCCATTAAAATATCTTTAATGACCCTAAAAACCATAAAACCCTAAAGGATCTTAAAAACCAAAAAAACACTAAAAGAACCTAAAAATATTAAAAAAACCCTAAAAGACCATTAAACCACTAAATATCATACAAGTCCATAAAAACCTTAAAAGACACTAGAAACAGTTTCAAAAGTGTGACAAAACCTTAAAACACCCAAAAAACAACAAAACACCCTAAAACACCCATAAAACCCTAAAAACACTAAAACCCCTAAAAACAAAAAAACACCTAAAACATCCTTAAAAACTAATATCCTTAAAACCCCTAAAAAAATAAAAATAATAAAAAACATTAGAACCCTAAAACATCCCTAAATTCCCTAAAAATATGAAAACAAATCCTAAAAATTATTAAAACTCTAAAAATATTTAAAAACCCTAAAAACCATGTAAACACCTAAAACCCATGAAAACCACAAAACCCATCAAAACCCAAAAAATGATATATAAACCAAATAAAATCCTAACCCCCCAAACCCTAAGAAATCCTAAGAAAACCCTAAAACCCTAAAACCATGAAACCCTAAAAACCCGAAAAAAACTCTAAATACCTAAACACACTAAAACCCTAAAAATACTAAAAACCCTTCAAAACATAAATTACCTGAAGCCATAAAACCATAAACACTAAAAATCATATAAATTCCAATAAAAACATTAAAAAAACCTAAGGTCCCAAAACCCTAAAGGGAACCCTAAAACCCCTTAAAGAACAGTAAAACCCCAAAAAACATTAAAAACCATAAAAATATTAAAAACCAAAAAACAGTAAAACCTAAAAACCCGTAACATCCCTTGAAACGCTAAAACTGCGAAAAAGATAAAAAAATCCAAAAATATGAAAAACCTTAAAAATATTAAAAACCCTAAAAATCTATAAAAAACACTAAAAACACTAAAACCCCCTAAAACCCCTAAGAACCCCTAAAGACCTAAAGACATCACAAAACCACTAAAATCCCATGGTTCCCAAAAAACCCAAAACCCCGTAAAAAACAAGAAATATTATTAAAATTATAAAAAATCATAAAGACCAATTACAAAAATTAAACGCGTAGTATACACTAAAAACCATAAAACATTCCATTAATGACATTAAGAACCCTAAAAAATCATTAAATACATGAAAACTTCTAAAAACCATAAAAAACACTAAAAACACTAAAAAACATAGAAACCCCACCAAAAAATATATAACCCTAACAAAACCCTAGAAAAACTATAAAAATCCAAAAAAAATTCTACAAATGCTAAATACCCTAAAACCCTAAAACCCTACAAATACTAAAAACCTTGTAACAAAAAAACCCTAAAAACCTAGAAAACCCAAAATAGCCTAATAAACTAATAAAAATAATAAAATCCCTAAAATCATAAAATAACCTTTGATCCCATAAAACCTTACAAAACCTTAAAACCGATAAAAACCCCTAAATGGCCTAAATATCCTAAAATCCCAAAAGTCCCTAAAAACCCTAAAACCAATAAAAGAACCTAAAAACATTTTAAAACCCCTAAAAGACCCTAAAACATCTCAAACACCATAAAAATCCTTAAAATATTTAAAATCCCTCAAAACCGTAAAAACCCCTAAAACAATTAAAACACTATTAACAGTAAAAACTGTAAAAACTATAAAATGACCTAAAAACAAAAAATAACTAAAAATATTAAACCCCGTAAAAACCAAAAACCACTAAAAACCATTTAAATACCCAAAAACCCAATACACCAAAAAAACCAAAACCCCCCATAAAACCCATAAAACCCATTAAAATCCATGAGGAACACTAAATAGCCCAAAAAACCATAAGAAACCTAAAACTCTCAAAACCCCTTAAAATCCCTAAATCTACTAAAATCCCTAAAACCCCAAAAAATTCAAATCCCCCCCAAAAAAACCCCAAAAAACCTCATAAATCCCCAAAACCCTTAAAACCCCTAAAAACCCAAAAATCATTAAAAATATTAAACCCCAAAAAATCCCCAAAACCCATAAAGCACTAAAGAAAGTAAAATTGAAAAAAAAATCCAAACCTACACTAAAAACCCCTTAAAAACCTTAAAAACATAATAACATTAAGAAAGAAACATAAGAACACTTAAAACCCCAAAAAGACCATAAAACCCCTAAAACCCATATAAGACCCTAAGAGACCCTAAAAACCCTAGAAAACCTTAGAAGAGAGTAAAAAACATAAAACCCCTAAATGACCCTAAAACCATTAAATGGTCTGAAAACTCAAAAATTCCCTAAAATCCAGAAAAGCCTAAAAATCTAAAAAAACCCTAAACCCCTTAATAATCATAAAAGAACCTAACAATCCTAAAATCCATAAAATCCATAAAATCCATAAAATCCAAGAAAACCCTAAACCACCCCTATATTAAAACCCTTAAAAAACCTAAAAACAGAAAAAACTCCCTAAAACCATAAATACCAAACCCCAAAAAAAACTAAGAAAATATTAAAACGTTTATAACCCTAAAACTCTTAAAACTCTAAATAACCTAAAGCCCCTAAAATCAACTAAAACCCCTAAACCACATTAAAAACCCTAAAGATCCAAAAACACTGGAAAACCATTAAAAACCATTAATAATCCTAAAACCCTAAATAACTATAATAACAATAAAACCCCTAAAAAAACTCTAATAACAATAAAAACTCTAAAAATTATTAAAACCATAAAAACTCTATAACCTATTAGAAACCCTAATGCACACTAAAAGTCTTTCAAACCCATAAAGGCCTTATAACCCCTAAAATTCCCAAAAATATACTAAAAACCCTAAAATAACTCTCAATAACCCTAAAAACCAAGCAACTATGAAAGATCCTAACAACACTAAAAACCCTCAAAAATCCCAAAAACACCAAAAAACAGCCCAAAAAGACTAAAAAATGTTAAAGACTCTAAAAATAATAAAAACCCTAAAAATTTCATACAACCCTAAAATCCACAAAATACCCCAAAGGCCTAAGAAACTATAAAACACACTAAAAAAATAGAAAAACCCCTAAAACCCAAAAAAACCCCTAAAACACTAAAACCTATTAAAACCCCTAAAAACACTAAAAACCATAAATCCATAAAAAACCCTAAAAACATTAAAGATCATAAAAAACCTAAAACCCTTATTAACCGGAAAACCCTTGAAAACCTAAAAAACAATAAAACACCTAAAAACGATAATCCCTGTAAAAACTCTTAAATCCTCTAAACCCCTAAAAATCCTAATGACCCCCTAAAACAACATAAAACCCTAAAACACCTAAAGCCCTAAAAATACACAAAAAAACCTTAACCCCCCCCCCCCACCCTAAAACTGATGAAAATCCTAAGAGAAACTCTACAACATATCCAAAATCATAAAAACCCAAAACCCCTAAAAACACTAAAAATACCAAAAACCGTAAAAATTTGTAAAAACCATAAAAAACCAAAAACATAAAACCCTAAAACCTCTTTAAAAATCAAAACCCCCTAAAACACCTTATAACTACTAAACCCCATTAAATCTTTAAAAACCCTAAAATCTCATACCCCCCCCCCCCAAATAGAAAACCCTACAAATCCAAAAAACAGCCCTAAAAATAATTAAAGACTCTAAAACCCATATAAAATAAATAAAGATCAATTAAACCCAATAACAACCCTAAAAACCCTAAAAATCCTAAAAACCCTTAAATACTCATGAAAACCTAAAAACCCCTTAAAACCCATGCAACAACCTAAAACCATCATAAAATGGTAAATCCCTAAAACAACCATAAAATCTTTAAAAACCACCAAAACCCCTAAAAACCAAAAACCTATACCCAAAACCACATACCCTACTACATAAACACGGAACCCTACACCATAAACCCTATACACAACACCTTAAATCGTAAACCCAACACACTAAACTCGATATCCTATACCCTAAAACCAATACACTAAACCATATACCCTAAATCATAAACCCTAAACACTCCACCCTAAACCCTACAACCTAGACCCAAAACCATACTCCTTAAACCCTATAACCAATAACCAAAACCCTATACCCTACACAGTAAAAACTATACCACAAACCCAATACCCTATATGATACACCCAAAACTCAAAACCCTAAACCCTATCATCTAACCCTTAAACCCAACACCCTATACCCTATACCCATCACCCTTAAGATTAAACGCTACAATCTAAACCCTATAGCCAACACCCACTACCAAACAACCTACACCCTAATCCCCAAAACCTAAAACCCTAACCCTAAAACTAAAACCTAAATAATATACTCTGCACTATATACCCTTAACGGTACACACTAAACCCTAAACCCAAAACCATATACCATAAACCCAATAACCCAAACCCTAAACCCAATATGCTAAACCTTGTACCTTCAATCCTGAACCCTATACTATATTACCTAAACTCTATACCCTACAAACTAAACCCTATACCCAACACCCTAAACCATAAATCCTACACCCTAAACCCTAAAACCGACTCCCTAGACCCTAAAACCTACACCATAAACCCTAAAAACTACACCAGAGACCCTATACCATACACTATAAAACATATACCTTACAACATAAACCTTATACACTACACTCCAAACCCTAATCCCAACACACAAAATTGCAAACCCTGCACCATAAACCAAAACCCCTACACCCAAACCCTATAACCTACACCATAAACCCTATACTGTCCCCCATGAATAAAAATACCAACCTCCAAAACCCTATACTAAACACACTAAACATCAAACCATACACCCTACACCCTAAACCCGACACCCTACACGGTAAACCCTAAACCCTACAATTAAAACAATATACCTTACACCCCAAACCCTAAACCCTATACCATGCACCTTAACCCAAGAACCCAACACCCTAAACCCTATACCCTGCACCCTAAACCATAAACCCAACACCCTATACCCTATACCCTAAATAGATTGGCGGCGGTTTTGAAAAAACGCCGCGAAATCGTGCATCGGGAAACTCTTCGTGGCGGTTTTTAAAACCGTCGTAGAACGTTTTGTGACGGTTTTTTAGCGGCGTTTTAAACTGCCTCTAAATGATTTAGCGGCGTTTTTTTATTTTTTTTTAAAAAAAAATTATTTTATTTTAAATTATTTTTTTAATTTATTTAATAATTTATTAATTTATTAATTTATTTATTTCATATTTATTTATTTATTTATTTATATATTTATTTATTTTATTTATTTCGTATTTATTTTATTTATTTCATATTACTTTATTTACTTTATTTATCCATGTATGCACATGCCCACGCACATCCCATGCCCATGCCCATGCAATATAAAGAAATACTGCGTTTGGTGAGATTTGAACCCCTAACCTCTTGCTTATTTTCCAAAGACATTACCACTCAAGCAAACTCGTCATGTGGTTAATAAACAGAATTTAATATACTTATATATATTAATTGAAAAAACAAATAATACATAAAAAATAGATATAAACTCAATAATAAAAAATAATAACTAATAACTAATAACTAATAAATAATAAATAATAAATAATAAATAACAAATAACAAATAACAAATAATAAGTAATAAATAATAAATAATAAGTAATAAATAATAAATAATAAACAATAAATAATAAATAATAAACAATAAATAATAAATAATAAAAATAAATAATAAATAATAAATAATAAATAATAAATAATAATAATAATAAATAAATAATAATAATAAATAATAATAAATATTAAATATTAAATATTAAATATTAAATATTAAATATTAAATATTAAATATTAAATAATATATAATATATAATAATAAATAATAATAAACAAATAATAAATAATAAATAATAAGTAATAAATAATAAATAGTAAATAATAAATAATAATAAATAATAAATAATAAATAATAATAAATAATAATAAATAATAAATAACAAATAACAAATGACAAATGACAAATAATAAATAATAAATAATAAATAATAAATAATAAATAATAAATAATAAACAATAAATAATAAATAATAAACAATAAATAATAAATAATAAATAATAAATAGTAATTAATAATTAATAATTAATAATTAATAACTAATAATTAATAATTAATAATTAATAATTAATAATTAATAATTAATAATTAATAAATAATAATTAATAATTATAAATAAATAATAAATAATAAATAATAAATAAAATATAAATAATAAATAAATATAAATAATAAATAATAAATAAATACAAATAATAAATAATAAATAATAATATATAATATATAATAATCAATAATCAATAATCAATAATAAATAATTAATAATAAATAATTAATAATAAATAATAAATAATAAATAATAAATAATAAATAATAAATAATAATAAATAATAAACAATAAATAATAAATAATAAATAATAAATAATAAATAATAAATAATAAATAATAAATAATAAATAACAAATAATAAATGATATATATAAATAATAAATAACAAATAAATATAAATAATAAATAATAAATATAAATAATAAACAAATATAAATAATAAATAATAAATAAGAATAAATAATAAATAATAATAAATAATAAATAATCAATAATAAATAATAATTAATTAATAATTAGTAATTAATAATATATAATATATAATATATAATAATTAATAATTAATAATTAATAATTAATAATTAATAATTAATAATTAATAATTAATAATTAATAATTAATAATTAATAATTAATAATAATATATAATATATAATATATAATATATAATAAATAATAACTAATAACTAATAACTAATAAATAATAAATAATAAATAATAAATAATAAATAATAATAAATAATAATAAATAATAATAAATAATAATAAATAAATAATAAATAATAAATAATAAATAATAAATAATAAATAATAAATAGTAATAAATAATAATAAAGAATAAAGAATAATAAATAAATAATAAATAATAAATAATAATAAATAATAAATAATAAATAATAAATAATAAATAATAAATAATAAATAATAAATAATAAATAATAATAAATAGTAAATAATAAATAGTAAAAAATAAAGAATTAATAATTAATAATTAATAATAATTAATTAATAATTAATAAAAAAAATAATTAATAATAAATATTTAATAATTAATAATAAATAATAAATAATAAATTAATATAAATAATAAATTAATATAAATAATAAATAAATATAAATATAAATAATAAATAGATATAAATAATAAATAAATATATATAATAAATAATAAATAAATATAAATAATAATTAATTAATAAATAATACATAATAAATAATAAATAATAAATAATAAATAACCAGAAAGAAATATTATTATTAATAATAATATTTTATTATTAGTAATAATAAATAATAAATAATAAATAATAAATAATAAATAAATATAAATAATAAATAATAAATAAATATAAATAATAAAGAATAAATAAATATAAATAATAAATATTAAATAATAAACAAGAAATAAGAAATTACCAGTATCAAATAATAGATAATAAAAAAATTAAAGTATATTATAAATAAAAAATAATGAGTAATAAAGGAAATACATGAAAAAGTATGAAAAGACGTGATAAGGGAAGAAAAATCATGAAAACGCATGAAAACCGATGGAGAAGCATACGAAGAATGAGGGATTAGAAAGAATGAGAACGCATGAAAACTCATGAACACTCTAGAAAACCCCTTAATAATTCAACATAATCATCATAATAACCCACAAAAAATCATTGATAAAGATAACAAGTCATGGAAACCCAAATAAATAGTAATAAATGGAGCAACCGTTAAAACCCGTCAAAACTGTCATAAAGAGACAAAAACATTGGACTCACATTAGCGGAGATAACTTATGATCCGAGAGTCCTTTTTAGATCCACAACCTGTCAAATCAATGATCTTGAAATGATCTTCGACCTGATAGGTGAAAGACTCCGAATGGATAGGCAGATCGGAAGTTACGACCATTTATAAAAAAGCTGACGGGGAACGGGTGCTAGAAACGAGGCATCGAAAACCATAACAAACCTGATACCCACAAAAGGCCATAACATACGATCCACGAGTGCATGTGGGCACCACGAATAGTCAAACTAAAGCTCATAGAATGAGCTATGATCTGGAAGGTGGAGGATTCCGAACTGACACCCGGATTGAATGTTAGGTCCATTTGAAGACAAGTTCGATGGGACACTGGTGACCGAAACGGGGTTTTGGAGGCCTTGGGAGGGGTTTGGGGGTTGAAAAACAAAAAAGAAGCTTTCTATTTCATATTTGTGCGTAGCTCTCTTCACTGGCTTCGATTTGATATGTGGTAGAGCCCAAACGGATACCCAGAGCGAAAGTTATGGAGGTTTGAAGGTGGAGAACTATTTCAACTTTCTTATAAAACTAATATAGTCCGCACCTTAGACCATCTCACAGTTTTGATTATATGTGCCTCTATATCTCTTCATGAGATTCTATTTGACTAGTCGTGGCGCTCCATCGGACGCCCGGATCAAAAGTTATGGTCTTTTTAGTGATTTCAGGGTTTCTCGTGTTTTTTATTTTTTCCTTTCATTTTGCGGCGGTTTTACCGAAACCGCCACTATTTCGGGGCGGTTTTTTAAAAAACCGCCGCTAATCCTCGAAAAAAATTAAAAAAAAAATTATGGCATTTCACGGCGGTTTAACAACCTCCGCGAAATGGCGGCCCGAAACACGTTTAGCAGCAGTTTTCCTGTAGTGATACACCCTAAACCCTAAACCCTGCACCCCACACTCTCTATTCTATTCCATAAACCCTAAAACCTATAGACAAAACCATATACCCTACACTCTAAAATGTAAATCCTACACCCTAAACCATATACCATAAACCCTAAACCCTAAACCATAAACCCTACTCCCTAAAACCAATACCTTACATCCTAAACAATAAACCCTACATCATAAATCCTATGCTCGAAACCTTAATCCCAATACCCAACACCCTAAACCAAAATAAAATCAAATACACACTATACCCCATACCCTACACCCCAAACCCTAAACCATAAAATCCATTAAAATCCATTAAAAACCTAAAAAACCAAAAATTCATTAAATCCCATAAAAAAATATTTAAACCCCTAAAAACCTAAAAACCCTTAAAAATCTTATAAATCCCTACAAAACATAAAAAATTATAAAATCCAAAAAAACCGGTAAAAATCCCTCAAAAACCTAACATATCCTAAGGGCTTAAAAACACTAAAACCCCTAAGAAAACCCTAAAAACCCTAAAATCATAAAAAACCCAAAAGAAACCTAAAAAACCTATAAAAATAAAACCCATTAAAACCCAATCATACCCTAAAAACACTAAAAAATCAAAAAACCCCTAAAAAACCTTAAAATCCCAAAAACATTACAAAACACAAAAAACCCCTAATGAACACAAAAACCCCAAAAACCCCAAAAACACTAAAAGAACCCTAAAACCTTAAAACCCCTTAAAAAACCTAAACCCTCCTAAAAACAATGAAAACACTAAAAACCACTAAAAATCACTAAATAGAATTAAAAAAAACTAATACACTAAAAAATACTTAAAACCCCTACAAACACTAAAAACACTAAAACCCCTTTAAATACATTAAAACTCATAAAACACCAAAAAAACTTTTAAAACCCTAAAAACCAATTAAAAAACATAAAACCCCATTAAAACCCCAAAAATACCCTAAAACCCCTAAATACTCTAAAAACATATAAACCCATGAAATATTCTAAAAACCCTTAAACCCCATAAAAACAATGATGTGTCCTAAATAGACACCTAAAACCAAAAAAAAACCCTTAAACCCTAAAATTCCTAAATACCCTAAAACACCTAGAAGACCCTAATACCATAAAAATCTTGTAATACCCACAAATCATTTAGAAATCCTAAAAACCCTAAAAAACCTTAAACTACTAAAAACAAGTTGAAAACCCAAAAACTCATAAAAACCACCAAAAAATTAAAATCCCTTCAAAATAAATCCTACACTTAAACTCATAACCCTAAACTAGAAAACCCAACGAACCCTATAACAACAACCCGAAACCTAAACACTACACCCAACATCAGAAACCCTCAACGATGCACCCAAACCCATATACCCTACACTATAAACACCACACCATACACCTTAAACCCTATACCCTACACCCCATACCCTAAAACCTAAACCCTAAACCCCACACCATAAAAACTAAACCCTATACGCTACACCTTAAACCCCAAACCATACAACCTATGACCTATAAACAATACCCTAAACACAAAACCCTATATGCTAGAACATATACCCTACACCCTACATCCAAAACCATGCACCCTAAACCCTACACCCTAAACCCAATACCATAAACCTTACACCCTACTCCCAAAACCTTGCACCCAAACCACTCTAATTTACTCACTAAACCAGATACCCTACCCCCTAAAACAAATAACCTACACACTAAAACCAAGAACATAAAATATATACCCAACACCCTAAATGCTAAACCCTATTCCATCAACTCAATGACCTTAATATTAAACCCCAATCACCACACCCTAATCCCCATAAGCTATACCCTGCACCCTGCACCCAACACCCTACACCCTAAACCTGGCACTATAAACATCATACCCTATACGATACACTATACCCTACCCCCTAAACCATATATCATACCCTATACCCTACACCCTACACCCTATACCCTACACACTAACACATAAACCGAAAACTCTAAACCCTAATCCCTACACCCTACGCACTAAACCACATACCATACACCCAAATCCCTAAACCCTAACCCTATACCCTATACCCAACACTATAAAAAATAAACCATGCATCCTAAACAATATAACCAACTGCCTAAAACCTATACCTTAAACCCTATGACCTATACACTACATTCTAAACCCTAAAACCTACACCCACAACCACATACCCTACACCATAAACCCCAAACCATATTCCCTATATCATATACAATACACCCTAAACCCTAAACCCTAAACCCTACACCGTAAATTTTATACCCTTGACCCTAAACCCAATACCCTAAATCATATACCCTTCACCCTATACTGTATACCCGACACCCTAAACCATACACCCTAACCACTATACACCCAACCCTAAACCTAAACCCTACACCCTAAGCATTATAACCCCCACCCAAAACCGAAAACCTTAAACCCTATACCCTATACCCTATACTCTACACCCTAAACCCTAAACCATACCCACTAAACCCTATACCATTAACAGTAAACCCTATACCATACTCCCTAAACTCTATACCTTATACCATATATCCTAAACCCAAAATCCTAATCCTTAAACCTGATATCCTAAAACATAAACCATAGACCCAAACCCTACACCCTACACCCTCAATCTGATACCCAACACCCAAAACCCTATACCCTACACCCTAAGCCACAAACCCAAAAAATCGAAAAATACAGCTAAACCCCCTAAAAATATGATACCACACTAAAAACCCAAAACCCCCCTTAAAACACTAAAACCCCTAAAAACCATGAAATCCAAAATAAACAATAATACCCTAAACCCCTGAAAACTCTAAAAAAAATCCAATAATAACAGTAAAACCCATAAATTACACAAAACAAAAAAACCGTAAGAATAACCTAAAAAAAACCCCTATGAAAATCCTCAAAACCCTTAAAAACCCAGAAAACACTAAAACCCCCCCAAACCGCTTAAAAACCTTGCAAACCCACCAAAACCTTGAAAATAGATAAATAACCTATAAAACCAGAAAACCTTAATACCACAATAAAACACAAAAGAACCCTAAAACCCTAAAAATCCAAAAAACCTGACTAACCCAAAAAACCCAAAAAATACTAAAAACCTTAAGATACACAAAATATACTAAAAATCCAAAATAAATAAAAAAAACATAAAACCACTACAAAAAATATACAACTACCTTAGATATCCATACACACCTAAAATACACTAAAACCACCCAAAAGACAAAAAAACACAAAAACACCTGAAATCCCATTAAAAATCTAAACCACTAACAAACCCCTAAAAACAATAAAACCATAAAACACCTCCAAAAACCCAAAAAACTATAAAAACCCCCAAAACACTATTAAAACCATAACACACTAAACAACCCATAAAACCCTTGAATAACCCTAAAACCCTTGAAAACACAAAAAACTGTAACCCCCCCCCCCCCCTCAAAAACCCTAAAAACATTCAAACCCTAAAAAAATACTAAAAACCCATAAATCCCCTTGAAAACCCCCGAAAAACCCTAAACCCCCCACAAAAACCCTAAAACCCCAAAAAACCATAAGACTCCCACAACCCATTACAACCCAAAAGTCCACTAAAAACAATAAAAACCTAAAAAATCAGAAAAACTGTAAAGGATACTAAAAACCCAAAATGTCCATCAAAACCTTAATGAACTTAAAGCCGTAAAAATCCTAAATACCCAAAAAACCCAAAAAACCCCAAAAGTGTAAAAACTATATAATACCCCTAAAAGACCCTAAAAAACTCTTTAAGTCCCGTAAATACCCTTAAAACCCTAAAACCCGTAAAAACCCTGAAAACCTTGAAAATTTCCAAGAATCCCAAAAAACACTAAATCATCCTAAAAGACCTTGAAAACCCTCTAAAACCTGGAAACACCTACAAACCCTAACAAGCCCTAATAACCCTAAAAAATCTTAAAATCAAAAAACCCCTAAAACCCTAAAAACTCTTATGACACTAAAACCCGAGAAACAATCCTAAAAACCCTCAAACCCCGAAATCTCTAAAAACCATAAAAATCCTAAAAATTCTAAAACCCCAAACACCACTAAAAAACATAAAAAATATTAAAAATATTAGAAATCCTAAATAACACTAAACCCATAAAAATCTTTTAAAACCATAAAACCCTTAAAAATCCTAAAACCCTTAAATAAGAACTAACCCCCCCCCCCAAAACCCCTAAAATCCTATAAAACCCCCAAACCCCTAAAAACATTAACAAAACCTGAATTAAACCATTAAAATACCTTAAACCCCCTAATAACCCTAAAAACCAAAGAATACCCTAAAAACATTTAAACCCATTGAAAACAATAAAAACTCATTAAAAACCTCAAAACCCACAAAACACCTAAAAAATACTAAAAATATGAAAAAACTAAGGAATCATAAAAACGATAAAGGACCCCAGTAAACCTTAAAACTCTAAAAAACAAAAAAAAACAAAAAAGAGAAAAAATGCCCTAAAATCCATAAAGAGACCCTAAAACCCTAAAAACCCTACAAAATGCATAAAACTCAAAACCACCTTAAAACCCTAAATAAACCAAAAGTATCCTAAAAACATAAAAAAGACGCTAAAATCCTAAAAACCCTAATGGACCCTAAAAACACTAAAATTTAATAAAGGACTATAAAAACCCTAAATTCCGTAAAGGAGCCTAAAAATAAAAAAACAATAAAAACATAAAAAATAAAGGACTCTAAAAACCTAAACAATACCCTAAAACCTAGAAAACCCAGAAAACCCTGAAATAACCTAACATCACTTGAAAGAAACTAAAAACCCATAAAACCACCTATGAACACTAAAATAACCAAAAGACACTGAAAACCATAAGACCCCTAGAAAATAAAATCCTTAAAAACATTAATCACCGTAAAACCATAAAAATAGAAAAACCCTAAATACTTCAAAACCCCTAAAAAATACTGAAACTCCAAAAAACCTCAAAACCCCTAAAGAGACTTAAAAATAACCCTAAAACTACAATAGGCCTAAAAACCACTAAAAGACCTCAAAAGACCCTCAGGACACTAAAAAAACCCTAAAACCCTAAAATACAAAACAATACCCAAAAACCCCTACAAACCCTAAAACGCTAAATATTAAAATAGACAAAAAAATCCCAAAAAACTATCAAAATATCCTAAAACCCTAAAAATTATAAAAACTTTTAAAAAATACATAACATTATAAAAGGAAAAAACCCTAAAAACAAAAAATAACTAAAAACCCAAAACCCCTAACAATCGATAAAACCCAAGAAATCCTTAAACCCCTCAAAAACCCTAAACCCCATAAAACCCTAAACCCAAAAAAACCATAAAAACTATAAAATCCACTAAAAACATAAACACACATTAAAACCCTAAAACCATGAACCCCTAAAAACCCTAACCCCCCCCCCAACCCAAAAAACCATAAAAACACTTTAAACCCCTAAAACCCTAAAATACACAATACCGTGAAAATCTTTAAGAACCATTAAAATCTTAAAAACCCATAAGAACTATAAAAATCCATAATCCCCTAAAATCGCATAAAAACTCATAAAAATTCTAGTCCATATACACTAAACCCAAAAACGTATACCCCATACCCTAAAATCAAAAACCTATACCTATAAACCTATACCCTACCCCCTAAACCTTAAACCATACACCCAAAACCCTATACCCTACACCCTAAACCCCAAACCGTACACCGTACACCATATACCATTTAACCCACACCCTAAACCATAATCACTACAACCTAAACACTAAAACCTATACCTTAAATGATAATCCCTAAACCTAAACCCTAAACCTAATTCCATAAAACCTAAAAGGCATTACAAACACTGAAAACCCGAATAGAATTCAAAAACCCCTAAAGGATCATAAAAAACATTTAAACCCCTAAAAACCTAAATATACCCTATAAACCCACCAAAACCCTAAAAACTCTAAAAAACCATAAAACCTCCATAAAAAACATACAATACCATAAAAACCCTAAAATTTCTTCAAACTCTATAAAAACCCTAAACACCCCTAAAAACATCAATCAATAAAAACAATAAAACCCCATTCCAAAACATAAAAATTTTAAAACTCTAAAACCCTTTAAAATCACTAAAAACCCAAAAAACCCATTTAAAACCCTTAAACCCCTATAAATCCTAAAAAAACCAAAATAAACACTAAAAACATGATAACCAATAAAAACACCAAAAAAATTATGAAATGACCCTAAAAACATAAGATTCCTTAAAAACCCATAAAACCCCCAAAACCCTAAAAATCCAAGAAAACCCTATGAACCTAAATAAATCCTTCAAAACCCTATAAAATCCTAAAATCAGTAAAAGTGATCTTAAAATCCTAAAAAAATTAAACACCATAATAGCACTAAAATACCATGAAAACTCATAAAGCTCCATGAGAAAACATAAAACCCTAATAAACACTATAGAATATTAAAAACACAAGAAAATGAAAAAAAAAACCCAAAACCCCCAAAAGAACCCCTAAAACCCCCTAAAACCCAAAAAGATCCTAAAAACCCAAAACCCCCAAAACCTTAAAAACTCTTAAAAATAAAAATAATAAAACCCAAAACAATATTTAAAAACCATAAAACCCCTAAAAACATGAAATCCCTAAAAACCCCTAAAACCCCTAAAAACACCTAAAACCCCGAAAATCATTAAAACCTCTATAAATTATAAAAACCCCTAAACAATTAAAAAATCATTAAAAACCATAAAACCCCATAAAAATGCCAAACACCCCTTAAAAAGTATTTTTGGGTCCAGATAAATCCACATTAAAGATGAAAAAATTCTATCAAACTCGAAAAAGGTTATAAATAAAACCCTGAAGAAGATTGATAAAAAATATTTAAAGAAACAAGAAATACCACAATGTAGAATTTCATTTGAAGATCGCTGATTCACATGGTGGTCCTATACTTCACTAGGCATCAATGAACTAATAAATTTGTTGGATGAAGATGATGACACAAGCTCTATGAATTTTTTTGTTCATGGGATGGAGTTGGAGAAATTTTCCCCATATACTACATTTTATGTGAACTCAAACAATATGTGGGGAAGGAGAAGCACATAGTGCCTCACAAATGAAACAAAGTCATTTGTGTGGTAGAGGTGGTGATTTATGCTCCAATAAAAGATGATCCCCCATGAACTAAGTTATTAGTGGGATGAGGTGGCATCACCATACCATGAAAATAAAACCCCCTGATGACTATTTCCACCATGGGCTTCTGCAAAGGATGTTATGCAGGCCGCTCAACTCCTTTATAAATAAACAATGAGGGGGATTGAAAAAGATCTCTCTCACTTGGATGGAAAAGGGGATGAAGCAGACAGACAAATATGTTGGGTAAAGGAGAAATACCTCCCACACCTGAAGAAATTCACAAACTCCATACCATGAACTATATACAGAAGACCCTCCATAAAATAAAATACTTGGAGGTGGTGTCATTCATGTAATTGAGGCATCAATTTCAGACCCCGTGAATGAGTAAAAGGAACATTGCGTGGATGAACCTTGGTGTAAAACGTGTCGTGGATAACACTTTTTAGAAAATGGTATGCCAATGACCGTTTGTGCGAAATGGTTTATGGATGAACCTTTGTAAGAAATGGTTTCTGGAGAAACCTTGGTGGAAAATGGTTCATGGATGACCCTTGGTGGAAAATGGTTCACATATGACCCTTTGCGAGGGATGGATCACGGCTGACCCTTGGTGAAGAATAGTTCGTGGATGACCCTTTGTGGGAAACAATTCATAGAAACTCCTATACAGACAACATGATTCGTGGATGACCCTTTGCTGGAAAAAGTTCCTAGATGACTCTATGCAGGAAACGATTTGTGGATTACCCTTTGTATGAGACAGTACACAGACAACCCTACCCAACCAGCTCCTACACGACCATCTGCTTCACGGACCCTCCTTCTTGAACTCCCATATTTGGCCAAATCGTATGTAGCCATCTTCCTATTCCAAGAACCTTATGCACCCACTCCTTCATACCACGAGCGTTATTCCCCCATACCCCTACTTGTGATCACTTTCAGACTGCGGTCCTGGTCCTTCAGGCCGGTCCTTTCACTACCATCACTGACCCCTATGAATAATGGAGAGTCACACCCTAAACTTTCAAGGACAAGTCAATGAAATTTTCTATTGCACCCTTATTCCACCTCGATATTCGTCCCTTCAATACCATGAGTTGACCAACTCCTAATGACACTCCTAAAACCCCATCACATACCTCCTATGATAGTTTAATTCAGAACTCCATAGATAATCGTGGTCTAAATTTTTTCTTTATATGCATGGACACATACTTTTCATTCATCAAACTATATGTCCTAGCCATTTTGGGATCTTCACAAACCTCTCAGGACACTGATAATTGAAATTCAGTGTCTTGAGGACACCTCTTCTTGACAATACATACAACACCCTGGCTACTCTGGAAATGTTTCCCACAAAAGGCCCATAAAACAAGGAAAAATTCATCATCGGGATTGGATTCTCATACCAACATACACCCTAAGGGATTCCTTGCCTCGTTTCTTTCATCTTGATTTGAGAATACCCATAATCCTCATTTATAATTTCATTCCCTCTCATGTTTGAGGCATTTCATAACATCTGAACTCGATTATCCACCAGTTAATAATGATTTCTATAAAAATTGGTCAAAACTACATGACCTTAAACTATGAGTTATAATCCTTAGCACAAGACATTAAAATCTATGGTATTATTCCCTAGAAGATGACATTAATGTTTGATTCCATCATCCATGCTATATGACTTTAAACTATAGTATTTCAAGAGATTTCATATCTTCATAAAAATCCCCAACCCTCAGAAATGGACAGTTGGTGTCCTGAGGAAACTTCTTCTTGACAATGTGTAGAATTCCCTAACGGATCTGCATTTGTTTACAACAAAACTAGATAATCAACTAGAGACAAATTTTCCCTTGGGAGTGGCTTTTCCTACCTCTGTATGCCAAAATGGCTTCCATGCCTTGTATCATTTCTCTTGATCCAAGATCCCCCAGAATCATTGTTTACACATTCTTTCCCTATCATGTTTGAGGAAGTTTGAACATCCCAACATGATTATCCTTCAGATAATCATGGTTTCTATAACAAGTGGTCCTCAACGTATGACCATAAACTGCAATACCACAAGTTTTCCTATCCATATGATTGGAACTCATCTGGACCACATGACGTTATATTGTATGGTGTTAGTTCCTGAAACACACCATTAAACTATGATTCCATTATACGTTCTATATGAATTTAAACATAGTATAACCTATATGAAATTCAAAAGGGCACTTCCACTAAGGTAATCCCACACTACGCCAAATTTTGTATTTAGCAGTGGTTTTTTTCGTTTATTGGTGGTTTAAACCGCCGCTCAATCATTTTGTGGCGTTTATTGGAAAACCGCCTTTAAATCATGTGTTGGAAAACAAATAGCGGCAGTTTAAACCATCACTAAATCATTTTTAATTTTTTGATATTTTTTTATTTTTAATTTTTTAATTTTTTTATATGAGAAATATATTTATTTTTATTTTTATTTATTTTTATTATCGTAATTTATTTATTTTTGTTTTTTTCATAATTTTTATGAGAAATATATTTATTTAATTATCTAAACCATAGTAGTGGTTTTTTCGTTTATTGGTGGTTTAAACCGCCGCTCAATCATTTTGTGGCGTTTTTTGGAAAACCGCCTTTAAATCATGTGTTGGAAAATAATTAGTGGCAGTTTAAACCATCAATAAATCTTTTTTAATTTTTTTTTAAATTTTTTTAATTTTTAATTTTTTAATTTTTTTATATGGGAAATATATTTATTTTTATTTTTATTTATTTTTATTATCGTAATTTATTTATTTTTGTTATTTTCGTAATTTTTATTTATTTAATTATTTATTTAATTATTTATTTAATTATTTATTTAGTTATTTATTAATTTACTTAATTATTTATTTACTTACTTACTTATTTATTTATTTATTTTCATAATTTATTTATATATTTATTATTTTTATATTTTATTTTCTTAATTTATTTATTATTACCATGCACATTTCTATCTCCATGCATTAGCTCATCTCCATGCAAAAGTCCATGTCCATGCACATGCTCATGCCATATAAAGAAATTCTGCGTTTGGTGAGATTTGAACCCCTTGCCTCTTGTTTATTCTCCAAAGACGTTACCACTCTAGCATACTCTTCATATGGTTAATAAATCAAATTTAATATACTTATACATGTATATATATTAATTAAAAAAACAAGTAATACATAACAAATAAATTCAGGGTAAATAATAATTAATCGATAATAATTAATCAATAATCAATAATCAATAATTAATAATATATAATATATAATATATAACATATAACATATAACATATAATATATAAGACATAATATATAATACACAATATAAAATACATCATATCTAATACAGAATATATTATCTATTATATATAATATATAATATCGAATATAGAATATAGAATATATATTATATATTATATAATACATAATAGATAATAGATAATATATAATACATAATACATAATACATAATATATAATATATAATATATAATATATAATATATAATAGAAAATAGAAAATAGAAAATATATAATAGAAAATTTATAATATATAAGTAATGTATAAATAATAAATTAATTAAAAAATAATTTAATATATGATAAATAAATAATAAATTAATAAATAATAATAAAATAAATAAATAACAAATAATAAATAATAAATAATAAATAATAAAAAGTAAATAATAAATAATAAAAAATAAATAGTAAATAAAAAATAAAAAATAACTAACAATTAATAACTAATAATTAATAATTAATATTTAGTAAATGAAAAATTAATTAATAAATAATAAATAATATTTAATATATCAGAAATCATAAATAGTAAAAAAATTAATCATAAATAAATAAATAAATAGATAAATAAATAAATTATTAATAATAAATTAATAATTAATAATAACTAATAATTACTAATAGATATTTATTATATTAATAATTCTTAATTAATATTTAATGCTTAAATTTTAATATTAAATTTGAAATATGAAATATGAAATATGAAATATTTAATAAATAATTAATAATTAATTAAAATCTAATTAAAAAATAGTCAATAAATTATAAATAAATAATAAATGAATAATAAACTAATAATAAATTAATATTTAGTTAATTAAAAATAAATTAATAAAGAATAAATAATAAAGAATAAATAAGGAATAATGAATAATAAATAAATAAATACATAAATAAATAAATAGATAAATAAATAATAAATAATTATTAATTATTAATAACGAATAATTTATAATTTAATATTAATAAATAACAATTAATTATTCAATAATTAAAAATTAATTAATAAATAATGAATAAATAAATAATAAATAATTAATTAATTAATTAATTAATAATAAACTAATATATAATGATTAATAATTAATTAATTAATTAATTAAAAATAAATTAATAATTAATGTGTACATAATAACTAAATAGTAAATAAATAAATAAATAAATAATATTAAATAAATAAATAAATAACAATAAATAATAGATAGATAGATAGATAAATAAATAAATAAACAATAATTGAATAATTAAATAAATCATAAAACGTTAAAAACCTCTAAAACCCTAAAAACACTGAAATGACCATAAAATATGAGTCGAGACTCCTATTTCAATGCCACAACCAGTCAAATTGAAGATCAAGAAATGAGATTCGATATGATATGTAGTACATGCTGAACGAACACCTCGATCAAAAGTTATAACCGTTTGAATTTTAAGAAATTGGTGTCTGTAACTAAAACCTCTGTTTCAGATGCCTTCAGAGCCTTTTTGGCCGAATAAAAAGGGGTACAATACTTGAAAAGTTGGTACCAGACCTAAGTGGCATAGAGCTCATCATAGGCTTCGATTTGATATGTGGTAGAGCCCAATCATGACCCCCAATTTATCAAGGCCTCATTTATGGGGTAAGTCCCAAGCAGACTTAAAAGGGCATCCTCCATAAATTTAATTCCATTAGCATGCCTCTTTTATGGGAAGCTCCAATGTGTATTCCCAATCATACAGAACTATGAGGGGTTTGATTCCCAGCTAATTGATATAGGTAAGAATCCTTCTCGAGGTTCATACCCAATCATAAAAGTCACCCTAATGTTTTTCGGGCCATATTTCTAGAAGGTTTACACTTTACTCTGAAGACTACATCATTTTCGGGTACCTTGGGCCTCCTTGACATAAGTCCCACACCAAATATTAACTATGAACCTTCCACCTAGCCATCATTGCTTTATGACGTTAGACAACACGGATGTGTCCTCTTCTCACAACATCAAAAGTTGATGTGTCCAGATAAGTTTCACCGAACTACATGGGATCTTATTCCTCTCACGAGGATACATAAGAATCACATCCTATGGGTTTGACCCTAACATCAAAATAGTCTATGTCCCCCCTAAATGATGATAAATTCTAAGAGTGCCTCATCATATTGCATAAATCATCGTTGTCTTGGTAAAATACCAAAGAATCCCTAATGTGTCCAAGAAGGGTAACATTGATGAAGAACCTTCGATACATACAAATGTATTCAATAATAGAAAACATTATATATATACAGATGATTCCAAACCCATGAATATTTCTGATAGATCATTCGACATAGTGGTAATCTATGGACACATTCTTAGGAATAAAATAAGGATTCACAAACATATTAACATTGCTTAAATCAATAAGAGAGTCTCAGAATAGGAAATAATTCACCCCAAAATTGTGTGATAATCATGAATTCCCATCCTTTCAACCAATATGACCCCTCAAGTGTTGTTGGCCAAATCATCCAGTGAGTGTCTGCCTTTGTAAACACGACTACAAAATAGGCCTTTAATAGCGGTAGAAATGGAATTTATCATCACTAGAAAAGTGTTGACTACATGATCAAGGCTAAAAGAAATACAACTTTATCAGACCTTTTAAATGTGCTTATAAATGTCATTTTTATTAGGGATTGTAAACATGCTGATAATGGTCCATTCTGTAGTGTGTTGTGAAATCACACTGCATCACCATTTTAGTGTTCTGTAACAGCACACCGCAACACAAAAAACATACATGATTTCAATAGAAACATGTCCCAATACATTATATAAATGAAATGAAATTTAAAAAAAAAGAAAAAAACTATATTATAGACATTTCAAACATTGGTTTATATAAATATAAAAATACAAATTATTACAAACATTAATAAAAATTGTTCCTTTATCTTTTCATCTTATCCCCACTCATGATATTGTTAAACAAACCACCCCTACTACAGAAAAAGAACACACCTATATAAGAAAAAAATTATCATGGTATTAATAATATATAATAATAAATTAAAAGAAAGTGTTAATTTTACTAAAAATGATGCTGATTTAAAATAAAAATACATACTTGGAGTTATACCAATCACAATATGCATCAGATTAATGTGAAGATGATTCCAACATCTCAAATGACTTCTGGATTATTTTCCTAAAGTATCTAAACAATCTGAAAGTGTTTTCTTAGTGTTGAGAATGTCAGTTGTCTTTTTTACTAAAATGTCATTTAAAACAGAAAACATGAACCTTTGACTCATTCCGAACACATTATCCATTGATTTAACATGAAATGGATTCAAACACATCACAAATGATTTTTGATTATTTGTTCTAAATTATTAATAAAATCCCAGCCCATTTGATTGGTTTTCAATGAGTGACAATTTTTGAAATAAACTATCAAAACAATTTGAATGTGTTTGTTTGGTTTTGAGGTGTAGCTGATTCATGAAAAGGAATGACATATTGAGTCATAACTTTCACACTATGCATTGAATTGAGGTGCGAATGATTTCCATATGTCTCAAATGACTTATGGATCATTTCCCTAAGTGTGAAGGAAATAAACGCCTCCATCGACCTCTTTTCCAATCATATAATACCCTATTATTTTTTTAATGAACAAAAAATATATCTTGAACTGAACAACAAACCCACACACAAGGAAAGAAGAGTGATTTATAAAAAAATAGACATCTCCAAATAGGCACGATGGAAAGAGGGGAACTAATTCAAGAAAGAATATCAATTTAAAAGTTCACATTCAGAAAAACAAAACCATTTTAACTATGAAATGATGATTTAATTAGACCTTTATAATGAAATATGAACTTATAATAGCCACACACAAAACAAAACTTTAGACATCTTCACCCTAACACAGGAGACATAAACTGAGCTAATGTTTTGTATGCTTCTTTCACAACAACTCATCCTAAAATGCTTCCTCTGCCAACTTCTAAAATTGGAGACCCTTGGAGAAGACTACATGCTCTTTGATCCCTGTATAAAGAATCCCGATGACAAGAGAAGATTTCAACAAATCTTATTACACCACCTCCAGAGAAAAGTAAACCGCACTAGTGGAAAAAACGTTTAACATGTTGGAATTTTTCACTTAGGTTCTATATAACCGACATGCAAAGATTTAATGATCGATATATCACATCGGTTATTTTATATCCGACGTGATATATCGATTAGGATCCATTTTTTACGTCGGTTATAAAATAACCGATGTAAAATATATGGAGATTAGTTTTTTTACATCGGTTATTGTATAACTGACGTGATAAAGGAATGCTCAGTGATTTACCACATCGGTTATTTTATAAGCGATGTGATAAAGGAAACCTCAGTGCTTTACCACGTCGGTTATTAAAAAAACTGACGTGATAAAGCTAATCTCAACAATTTATCACGCTGGTATAAAGTGAATGATATCACGTCAGTTGTTTTATAAACAACATGATAAATTGTTTTCTATGTCGGTTATTAAATAACTGATGTTATTAACGTTAAAAAAATATTTTACCACTTCTGTTATTAAATAACCGATGTGATAAATCCTTTAAGTGATTTATCGCACCCCGTATTTAGTCATTCTGTTTTCTTTGACCGGGTGACCTACGACTCATCTCTCTCGTGTGGAAAACCTAGAAATGATTCGAAGAATCCGTTCCCTCTATCCTTGTTTTTCCAACATCATTATTCATATTTATTATCATTAGATCTATCAGGTCGACTCACAACACTCAAGTAAGCCTCACACAGCTCCTTTTCAATTTTTATTTTCCGTGATGCCCTAAAATAATTTTTTGAGATGTTATTTTTCTTTGTTTTTGCTATCATAGTAAGTTTAATTGTTTTCATCTATACCATGATAAATTATTTTCAGGAAAAATAAACCTATGGAAGTGATATCATGCAAGTTTACAATTTTTGTGTGTTCTATCATGTGTGTGTGCACGTACAGGGGGCTTCCAAGGGGGGGGGGGGGCTGCGCAAGTGGGTGGGGGTGTCCAGGGGGGTTGGGTGGGCTGTCTAGTGGGGTGGGGTTGTCCTGGGGGTGTCAAAGGAGGTGGGGGTGGTGTCCAGGGTGGTACGGGGGTTGTCCAAGGGGGTTGGGGGTGTCCAAGGGGGTGCATCTGATGCCAAAGGGGGTGGGGGTGGTGTCCAGGGGTGCGGGGGCTGTCCAAAGGGGGGGGGGGGCTGTCCAGAGGGTTCGAGGGGATTTCTAGAGGGTTGGGGGTGTCCAGGGTGTCCATGGAGGTGGGGGCAGTCCAGGGGTGTGTGTGTGTGGGGGGGGAGGTCCATGGTGGTGGGGGGTGTCGAAGGGGGTGAGGCTGTCCAAGGGGGTGGGGGCCGGCCCAGAGGGTTTGGGGGGTTGTCTGGGGGGGGTGTCCAGATGTTTGGCGGTGTCTAAGTGGTAGGAGGTGGGGGTGTTGTCTAGGAGGGGTGGGGGTGTCCAAGGGGGTGGGTGGGGGCTGTCTAGAGGGGTGGGGGCTGTCTAGGGGGTGGGGGGCTGTCCAGAGGGGTGGGGGCTGTACAGGGGGGGGGTGGTGTTCAGGGGCTGTCCAAGGGGGTGGGGGATGTTCAAGGGGGTGATGGTGTCCAGGGGGTGTCCAAGTGGGTGTGGGGTGGTGTCCAAGGGGGTGGGTGATAAGTGTGAGTTGGGATTGACTATTGCATAGTGGTTTGTAAGATTATGACACGATGATTGTATTCTTTCATGGATATTAGGCTATATTTTATTAGTTTTGTTTAAGGGGGTGGGGTGGTGTCCAAGGGGGTCGGGGAGGTGTCCAAGTGGGTCGGTACAGTCTATGTTTGAGGTTTCCACCATGATTTTTAGGGATTCAGGAATTATGAAAAGATGAGGGGTGTTGCAATATGATTCTATTTGGTTATATATATTTTTACCAGTCATTGACTATGAGAAAACTATGTGGTGTGGGGGAGACCATGTCGTGGTATTCAAAGATGTATAGTTATACTGACCCCATTGTTCCATGATGAAAGGATTTACACTATGATTTTATCCATCCGAGTTTTTATTTCAAATTTGATTTGATTCTCAGGTTTAGTCTATTTTCTCCAATTTTCTATCAACCATTGTAGGCCCCACGGTTTTCCTGGATTCCATGGTATTTTCCTTAAATATGTTACTTATTCCATGTTGTTCTTCTTTTCTTCTTTTTTTTCTTTTTTTCTTCCTTTTTTTCTTTTTTTCTTCTTTGTCCACTTCTTCTTGTCCTTAATTCCTTCTATTATTAGGGATGTTGGGTCATTTTTAAATTTATGGTTTTATTATAATCGATGTGTTCTAGGGTTATTAGGAGGGGTGGGTGTGTCCAAGTGGGTGGTGGTGTCCCGGGGGTGTCCAAGGGGATGGGGGTGGTGTCCAAGGGGGGGGGGGGTATCTAGAGGTGTGGGGTTGTATAGGGGCTTGGGGCTATCCAGAGGGGTGGGGGTCTATCCATGGGGTTGGTGGTGTCCAAGGGGTGTCCAGGGGTGGGGTGGTGTCCAGGGGGTCGGGGGGATGTCCAAGGGGGTGGTGGTGTCCAGGGGGTGTCCAAGGGGGTGGGGGTGCTATCCAAGGGGGTAGGGGGTGGTGTCCAAGGGGGTGGGGGTGTTCTCCAAGGGGGTAGGGGTGTCAAGAGGGAGGGGGTGGTGTCCAGGGGGGTGGGGTGGTGTCCAGGGGGGTGGGGGCTGTCCAGCGGGGTGGGGGGGGGTGTCCATAGGATTCAAATCGTTAGGATCTGTGTAATTTTTAGTAGTGAATGTATACATATTTTAATATTTATACATCATATTTCTTTTTTACAGAAGGGTGAATTTGGTATCCACTTTCACCAGGATGTATTCTTAGTGAACCTTAAGAAGAAAGGATCCAAGATGAATTTAAAACAATTATATCTAACTATATTTTTTTAAATCATTTTCAAGAATATTTTTTTAAATACACGTATATTTGTTTTATATTTCAAAATTGTTTTATATTCAAATTATGATATTTTTCATGTAAACATATATTTGTCTTATCTTAAAAAGATGTATAATATTGATGTTTTTTATAGGTAATAATGAGTAGAAGTTGTATTACATCACATCAAATGAGAAATGAATATGAGGAATTTGTTGATGCCTTTTTGGAATTTGCTAAATGAAATGTTCCAAGTAGTGAATTTTTTTTTTCTATCCATGCCTGAAATGATTGAATATGAAGAATTTAAAAAGTAGGGAGATAAAAGATCATTTGATTTGTCATGGTTTTAATCTGAGTTATAGCCCTTTAATTTGGCATGGTGAAACTGGACGAAATTTCAGATCTACTGATGATGATGATTCACAAGATGGTAACTCTGATGGAATTAAAGAAATGATTCGCGGTATTTCAGAAGAACAAATTGAGATAGAACCGACAGTTGTGCATCTATATGGTGATGGTGAAAAACCATTGTATCCTGGTTGTACATATTTTTCATTTTTGTCAGTTGTGTTAAGATTTGTTAACCTGAAGGCGAAACATGGATTGAGTGACAAAATTTTTACAGAGTTGATAAAATTGATGAAAGACATTCTTCCAAAAGATAATTATCTTCCAGATTCACATTATAAGGCCAAGAAAATATTATGACCGATCGGATTGGGATACAATAAAATACATTACTATCTGAATGACTATATGTTATATAGGAAGGAATATGAATTTTTGTTAGAGTGTCTTAAATGTGGGACATCACGTTATAAGGTGAAAGAAAAATCACAGGCTGATGTAGAGATTACAAAGATACCTTCAAAGGTATTTTGGTATCTTCCTGTAATTCATTTTTTAAAATGTTTATTTTTAAATTAACTTGATGCAAAAAGGTTAAGATGGCATGATGATGAGCAGATATGTGATAGAAAAATGTGTCATCCAGGTAATTGACCACAATGGAAGAAAATTGATAAGCAGTATCCTACATTTGGAAATGAAATTAAAAATCTCAGACTAGGGTTGTGCATCGATGGAATGAATCCATACTGAACCCTCAGTAGCACACATAGTTCATGGCCAGTTTTATTGGTAATTTACAACCTCTCTACTGAAATTTGTATGAAGTACAAATATGTCATGTTGAGTATAATGATCTCTGGTCCGGAGCAACCCGGTAATGATATTGATGTTTTCTTGTCACCATTTATTGATGATTTGAAACTTTTATGGGAGGATGGTATTATGGTGTATGATTCTTATAAAATGGAATATTTTCAACTGCATGTAGTGCTTATGTTCACTATAAATGACTTCCCAACATATGGAAATTTGATTGGATACAGTGTTAAAGGGCATAAAGCATGTCCAATTTGTGAGAAACATACATCATATTGTCAATTGCCTCATGGGAGGAAAACAATGTCCATGGGTCATTGAATGTTTATTCCTATGGATAACTCTTATAAAAGACTATAAAAGGCATTCATTGGCTCAAAAGAATTTGATATTTCTCCAAAACCTTTATCCCCTGATCTGTATTTTTAAAGGGTGGAAAACCTTGATGTGACATTGGGAAAGACACAAAAATATTGTAATGATAGACATATTTGGAATAAAAGGTCAATATTTTTTGAGCTACCATATTGGAGATATCATGAAGTTAAAAATAATATTGATTTCATGCACATTGAGAAGAATATATGTGATAGTTTGATTGGAACATTGTTAGATATTAAAGGAAAGACAAGAGATGGGTTGAATGCATGGTTAGACTTACTATCAATGGAAATATGTTTGGAGTTTTCTCCCACTCTTAATGGAAGACGAACATTTATTCCCCCATCTTGTCATACATTATTCAAGAGGGAGAAAATTATCTTTTGTTAGTGTCTTCATGATATCAAAGTGCCTCAATGTTATTATTAAAGTGTAATATTTTTTGTCTCATTAAAGGAATTGAAGTTGATAGATTGGAAGAAACAACTGATTCTTTTATAATGGCAACACATGAAAAAAAATTCTATATAGTAGATCAATCAGATATGCTGTGGGCTGCTATTTTACAAGGGAAAAAACAATATGTTGGTGAGGATGAACTTGGTGAATATGCTGATTTATGTGAGATCCCTACTTCCATGGAAATATTAACAGAACATAATGATGATCATGTTGAAGACATGGTTTGTTCCATAAGGAACGATCACGATGAAGGAATTTGGGAATACAATCCATTTGTACATTCCTAAAATTAAAGGTAACATTTGTTTATTTCTTTTTTACATTTATTATTTTCATAAAATGTTATATATTGTATGTTTTTTCTTTATTAAAACATGTATTAAAATAAATAATTATAAGTTATTGTTTATTTTAAATTTGTTTATTTTAAATTATCATGTTTACCATTACATAAATTATATATCTATTACTTTTGTTCAATGACAATTACTTTACCATGTTTACCATTTTTTCTAGGTTTACCATGTTTACCATGATTACCATATTTACCCTCTTTACCATCTTTACCATTATTACCATTATTTTACATGCTTACCATATTAACCATGTTTACTATTACGCAACTTAGTACAATTTTATATTTTCTGTTTACATTAGTATTGTAATATTTGAATTTTTATATTTGTGAACTAATGTTTGTTGGTTTTTATTTGAAGGATAATGACAGATCAATCAGTTAATCAACCACATGATTCTGTAGATGAGCATATTGGTCATACCTCTGGGGAGGAACATTCACATGCTCCTTTTAATGTTCCCCAATTTTCCTCATGTGCTCCCATTACAACAAAGAGGTCAAGAGTTGGTAAACGTGGGTGCACATGTTTACCAAGAATATCACTTGCCTATATATAGGATCAGAGGATACTAATTGAGTTTGATGAGGATGATATTCCGAGAGGTCCAAATGCAAAAGATTTTAAGAGGTTTGTATCAACTCAGGGTAAGAGAAAAGTAAGAATTTTGTATGATGACTGTAGAAGTGTGGACAAAGCAATAACCTCTCAGTTTTGGGAGATGATTTTGGTAAGATCTTTTTTTATTGTTTGCCTATTCCTTAAATGATTCTAGTATATAAAATATGTTTAACCTCTTCTTTATCAGATGAAATTTGATATTGCTGACATGTAATTGCCCGATCCCCTCTAGTCCATTAATTTTTAAATATTTGATGTGGTCAAACACGACGCGTGTTATAACAATAATTTTTTATAGTAATAATTCTTAATAGTGGCGTGAAAGTATTTGGGGTTAATTAGATTAAATGGTTTTAATTTAATCATTGTGAAATAAAAGAAATAAAATTGAATGTATTTAATTCAATGAGGGGAGGTGCATGATTTATTTTTGATTTATTTAAATTTTAATAAATAATAAATTATTTGTGTAATGGACATTTAATGGGAGGCTCCTCGGTGTTGACGTAATGGTGGTCGGACATGGTCAATGCGGCGAACGTCAAAAATAATAATAATTATTAATAATAATTGGTGACGAGTTAATAAATTTTAATTGGGGATTTTTTATAATTATTATACTAAATAATTATAATAATAATGTTGGCTTAAATTCTGAAAGATCCGTTAATAAAGATTTAATGTGATTTAAAGTTTGAATTCAATGCAATGAGATTTGAAATATGAGAATAAATGAGAGATGTTATTATTTATGATAATTGTGTTAAAAAATGATAAAGGTTTAAAATGGAGGTTAGGGAATGCCACATGGAGTAAAGGAAAAGGAGGCGCCACTTTTGGGGATTGAGTGAAAATTGTGGAAGAATAAATGAGATTGGAGAGAGAAACAGTTAATGTAAATAAAGATTTAAAATTTAATGAAATGAAATAAATAAGTTAAATTAAAAAGAAAATCAATCAAGGGGTGGGGCGTGGTTGAAAAGGATTCAAAGAGGCGCCTTTTATTTTTTGGTGGTGCGTGGATTTTGGATATGAGGTTTTAAGTAATTAAATTAAATTAATAATAATAATATAATAATGTTATAATATTTTTTGGGAAAACCGTGTTTTGTCCGTAACTTCTTCGTGCAACCTCAGTTTTACGAATCGTCATGGGAAGTGTGACCCTAACATCGAGACAGAAATTATAAGTCCAATATTGGTTTTATTTTTCAGGTTTTCGGATCAGGTACCCGAAATTCTCTTGAATTAATTGATTTAATAATATTATTAAATCTTTGACCTTCCATAACTCTTGTGTGTGACGTCCAATTGACGTTCCGTCAGTGGAAATATGATCTTGTCCTTAATACGGTCGATTCAAGTCTAATGTTGGATATTAAATTATGTTTCATCACTCGGGTCCACAAGAAACCCAATAATAATAATATCATTATTATTACGGGATCTTTTATCCAACGTATCTCCCTCATACGGTATCAGATTGACGAACCGTCTACGGCAGCGTAACCCTGAAATTATGACGGTCATTTTAAAACTAATGATGAATTCCTTTTTATGACTCATGTCTCAGGTCAAAAAAACACCTATTATTAATTGAAGTTATTATTATCACTAAACGCATGGAAACTGCATGACATGTCGTGTGTTGACCAATCAAACAACGTAATAGTTGTACGGTCACATCTTGTATTCATTAATACATGTTGCATACCGTTTTACCTTTTTGTTTCCTATATAAGAGAGGGTCACATGTTATTTACGGACCCCTCTTCTTCTCTGTACGATGACGCTCCCGGATGACCCAGAAGCCTTTCTCCTATCTTCTTCATATGGACTCTAATCGTCGATCTGTCGATGGTTGCGAGATCGTGTCGACAAGGTGAACATCGTGCCTGTCGGTCCATTCCCTCTTCTTCGACTTCCTTTTCAAAGTTTCCTACCGAAGATATTGATGATGTTTGATGGGAACGACACTCTTCGATGAACGTCATCTTAATGGTATGTTCCACCCCGTTCTTATTCCTTCCTCAATCCCATCTTTATGTTCCTCCTTACCATGCTATGACAAGTGACATCTTAAACCTTAATGGAGTCTCTCTTGTTTTTTAGTGCGGTTGTGCCGCAGCATCCACGGGAGGACGTAGTCGTCGGGAGGAGTGATCGAAATCCTCGTGGTGGTTGTTCTCACAGAAGGACATCAAAACCTATTTAGGTAGGGATCTTACCTTCATCTCTCTCTCTTTTGTGCATCATGCGGGGTGGGTATCCTCCTGTTTTCGTGAGATACAGTTGTACCAGTAAATAAATATAATAAGTGGTTAATGAATGGGTTTGAGGAAATTTTTGTTGATATTGTTGGTTTATTTACATCAATACTTATCCTATTATTATTTTGTGAATTGAATAGGCTTATGCCAACTGAAAATCACAGTTGTTGGGGGAATTTTATTGCGCAATTAAATGTTGCCCTATTTTTCTAGATTGTTTTGTGGATGGAATTTCATAGAATGTGGAAATTGGTTAATCATGTAAAGTTGTCTGATTAAATGAATACCTGGAACCCTTGTATAATCACCCCGGTTAAACTAAATGAAAGAATGAATTTGTGGTTGCTGGTTGGGGTTTAATTATGTAAAGGGGTGTTTTGTGGGTTGTTGTGGAATAGGTGAGCAGTGGGGCTGGTGTTGGCTGGGTTGTGGGATGGCGTGTATGATATAGTTGTGATGGGAAGTGGATCTATGGTAAATTGTATCAAAGGAATGATGATGTGATATGTGTATTGTTTATGATGTGTTTGTGGTTATGGTGGTTGGCAGTAGGGCTGCAGCGATGAGTCGTGCATATGAATAAAAGTGGAAGATTTAACTAATGAATTGTGCGGCATGGTAGTTGATTAAATATGGAAAATCAATGGAATTTATTGGCTGATAAAAGAAAATGGTATTTTATTGCTTGTGTTTTCACTAAATTTATTTGTGGTTGGTAGGGATATGGTTTATGAACGATTGATATGTTTTGGTTGTTGTTAGTTTCTCAGCAGTTAAGGAACTGATA
The DNA here is from genome assembly GCA_963277665.1 of Viscum album. Taxonomy (NCBI): domain Eukaryota; kingdom Viridiplantae; phylum Streptophyta; class Magnoliopsida; order Santalales; family Viscaceae; genus Viscum; species Viscum album. The sequence goes on along the minus strand of CAUJRU010000333.1, from coordinate 299,204 downwards.
AACTAAAACTGTTGAAACATGAAAAGCTTAATGGGGTTTGGGGCTGTTTATTGTGTGCATACTTTCGAGGTAGCAGTGCTGAGGCATGTGCTCAGATATTTTGTGTAGAAGACTTAGGATGGGCTAAGTGGTTGATATAATTATATAAATTTGTACTTTTTATGTTTCTTTACGCACCCCACCCATGTTGAGAACTACGTGCTGAACACCCATGGGATAGGAGGGTTAGATTCTCCAACATCTAAAGGATGGTGGGTTGCTGCTCTTCCCTGTATTCCCTCTTCCAGGTTCTATAGCCCAAGATCCTTTGGGCAGGTTACGACAGATGTTTTCCAAGAGTCTTTGGGATGAGGATGTGACATGTTCCCAGGTGTCTTCAGGATGAGATGTGATGTGGTTCAGATGTGTCTTCGAGATGAGATGTGGTTATGGCCGAGGATTGAGTGTCGGCAGGATACTATGATGGCTGAGGATTTAGTGCCGACAGGATACTATGAGCTTCGTATGGCCAGGTTGCGGCACTAGCTCGAGCTTCGTATGACCAGGTTGCGGTACTAGCTCTGGAAGAGGGGGAAGCATCAGAGTGTTAGGCGTGAGGGCTTGAGCAGTATTCAGTGGGAAGGTGGTGTGGGGTACCCATACAATGATAATATTACTATACTACTCTATTTACTTGCAATATTTGGTGAGTGTGGCTTGTAAGGTTGGGTGGATAGATTCCTTTCTAGGTTTTGGTTCTTTCTGCTTTCTCACGGGGCATTAGGATGTCTCCCCACCTGTGCACGAGAGCTTTAGGTTTTCTTATTGTGTATACTTGTATGCTCACCCTACGTTTACTTTTAGGTTTTTAGGAGGACTTCAGGGACCGTGTGGGACCTTGCTAGTTGGGCGTTGGAATTTTGCTGGTTGCAGTTTTTGCTTTCTTTTTTTGGTATTGTACTTTGGAGCTTTCCTTGTACTTGTACTTTTGTTTCATTATTGAATAAAACATGGATATGGGTTTGGTTTTGAGTTTATTTTCATTTACTTGTTCCTTTTTTCTTTTGGTGTTTGACTTATCCAATTTCCCGATCATAAATCATAAAAAGTGTTATGCCCCCATATTTGTGAAAACTCATACCCTTGGTGATAGTCTCCACTCTGGGGCCTACTGGGGGCGGGACTCGGGGGTCATTATCTCCTTTTCACCATTTCCAGATCATGAGGGGCATCTTTGATGGGAGGGGTCGTGATAGAATGGTATCAAAGGTGATGGTTGAGAGATAGGATTGAGTCTGGAGTTAGGCATAGTGAGGATTACATGGGATGGTAGGGAAATAGTGTTGGCTGATCTTGGTGCGTGACATAGGCCAGAGAATACTGGCTAGAACATAGGATTTTAGGGCCACCCGTGATCTGATGCATGGACTCTGAGCTTACCGAATGACTATGTAAGACTACATGGATTGTAGGTCAGAGACCCTAGGAAAGGTACATGCATCATCATGATTTATGTTTTAATTGATTTGGGTGTTCAGGGAAAGAAATCAAAATAAAATGATAAAATGAAACCTTGAGAAAATTTTCTTGCTACTTGGGCTTAGGAGTTCTTTGTTTACCATACAGCTATGGCACCTGGACGTCAACAGAGAGGCAGAGGAGTGGGACGCAGACAGTTATACGCAACAGAAGCGGCAACCCTAGCAAGGCCAGGGATCGAGAGAGATGTTTTCAATTGTACTTAAATGCTCTCATTTATGTGTTTTTTAAATTTAGGAGCATCACACTTCTTTGTTGAAACTAATTGTCACCCATGCTTTGGGTATGGACCTTATTTTTCCTGAGTCCATAATGCTAAGTTGTTTCCCTCTTTCCTTTAAATGTGTGTGAAGATTCCTAACATGTGGGGAGAGGAGGACTTGATCCCTAATCAAGACGCAATAATTTGGATGCGATTAAAACCGTGTGGGCAATTCAGTGCCGCCCAAAGCGGATAGTATCTTTACATGGGGGAAGGAATTACCCAATACATGTGTTGGGGCAGCGTGTTTCTTGTTTTGTGTGTGGTTGGGGGCAGTATGTATATGAGAAATCCTAAAATATGGGGGTGGGAGGACCTAATCCCTAATCGAGACGCATTAATGTGGATGCGATTAAACCCATGTAGGCAATTCAGTGCTGCCTAAAGCGGATAATATCTCGATACGGGGGAAGGAATTCCCTGACTCATAAAATTTGGGTAGTGGTTGGATTCCTGTTATGATGAGAGCCCAGAGAGGTATCCTGTAGGGTGGTTGTTCGGACCTTTCCCCATTTTATGGGTTGGTTTTTAATTCTCGAGGACAAGAATGTTTTAAGAGGTATCTGATGTAATGGCCCGGTCCTCTCTAGTCCGTTACTTTGTAAAAAGTTGATGTGGTCAAACATGATGTGTGTTATAACAATAATTTTTGATAATAATAATTGTTAATGGTGGCGTGAAAATATTTGGTGTTAATTAGAATATATTTTATTAAGTTAATCATTGTGAAATAAAAGAAACAAAATTAAATGTATTTAATTCAATGAGGGGAGGTGCATGATTTATTTTTGATTTATTTAAATTTTAATAAATAATAAATTATCTGTGTAATTGACATGTAATGGGAGGCTGCTCGGCGTTGACGTAATGGTGGTCGGACATGGTCAACGCGGCGAACGTCAAAAATAATAATAATAATTAATAATAATTGGTGACGAGTTAATAAGATTTAATTGGGGATTTTTTATAATTATTATACTAAATAATTATAATAATGATGTTGGCTTAAATTCTGAAAGATCCGTCAATAAAGATTTAATGAGATTTAAAGTTTGAATTCAATGCAATGAGATTTGAGATATGAGAATAGATGAGAGATGTTATTATTTATGATAATTGTGTTAAAAAATAATGATTAATGTTTAAAATGGAGGTTGGGGTGTGCCACATGGAGTAAAGGAAGGGGAGGAGCCACTTTTGGGGAGTGAGTGAAAATTGTGGAAGAATAAATGAGATTGGAGAAAGAAAGAGTTAAAGGAAATAAAGATTTAATTTTTTTTTCAATAAAATAAATAAGTTAAATTAAAAATGAAATCAATCAAGGGCTGGGACGTGGTTGAAAAGGATTCAAAGAGGCACCTTTTATTTTTTGGTGGTGCATGGATTTTGGATATGAGGTTAAAAGTAAATAAATTAAGTTAAAAATAATAATAATATAATAATGTTATTATTATTTTTGGTGGAAAACACGTATTTCATCCATAACTTCTTCGTGCGACCTCGGTTTTACGAACCGTCAGTGGTAGTGCGACCCTGAAATCGAGACGGAAATTATGAGTCCAATATTGGTTGTCTTTTTTGGGTTTTTGGATCTGGTACCCAAAACGCTTGTGAATTAATAGATTTAATAATATTATTAAATCTTCGACCTACCATAACTCTTGAGCGTGACGTCCAATTGACTTTCCACCAGTGGCGATATGATCCTGTCATTAATATGTTTGATTCAAGTCTAATGTTGGATATTAAATTATGGTTCGTGGCTTGGGTCCATGAGACCCCCAATAATAATATTATCATTATTATTACGGGATCTTGTATCCAACGTATCTCCCTCATATGGTATCGGATTGACGAACCGTCAGCGGCAGTGTAACCCTGAAATTATGATGATAATTTTAAGAAAAATGATGAATACCATTTTATGACTCATGTCTCGGGTCAATAAAACACCTATTATTAATTGAATTTATTATTATCATTAAACGCATGGAAAATGCATGATGTGTCGTGTGTTGACCAGTCAAACAACGTAATAGTTGTACGGTCACATAGTGTATTCATTAATATAAGATGCATACCATTTTACCTTTTTGTTTCCTATATAAGATAGGGTCACGTGTTCTTTACGGACCCCTCTTCTTCTCTGCACGGAGACACTCCCAGATGACCCAGAAGCCTTCCTCCTATCTTCTTCATCCGGACTCCGATCGTCCATTTGTCGGTGGCTGCGGGATCATGTCGATGAGGCAAACATCTTGAACCTAGTTCCGTTCCCTATTCTTCAACTTAATCTTTACAATTTCCTACCAAATAGATTGCTGATGTTTGACGGGAACGATGCTCTTCGACGAACATCATCTTAATGGTATGTTCTACCACGTTATTATTCCTTCCTCGATCCCATATTTATATTCCTCCTTGCCATGCTATGACAAGTGACATCTTAAACCTTAATGGAGTCTCTCTTGGTTGTTAGTGCGATTGTGCCGCATCATCCAAAAGAGGACGTAGTCTTCTAGAGGAGTGATTGAAATCCTCGTGGTGGTTGTTCTCACATAAGGACATCAAAACCCTCTTCCTGAGCTCGATCCCATAATGGAGTCTTTCTCTTTTGGGAATTATGCGGGGTGGGTATCCTCTTGTTTTCATGAGATGCAGTTGTACCAGTAAATAAACATAATAACTGGTTAAAGAACGGGTTTGGGGAAATTTTTGTTGATATTGTTTCTTTATTTCCATAAATGCTTATCCTTTAATTATGTTGTGAATTGAATAGGCTTATGCCTACTGAAAATCATGGTCGTTGGGGGCCTCTAATTGTGCAATTAAATTTTGCCCTATTTTTATGGATTGTTTTGTGGATGGAATTTCATAAAATGTGGATATTGGTTAATCATGTAAAGTTGGCTGATTAAATGAATACATGGAACCCTTGTATGATCACCCCGGTTAAAATAAATAAAAGAATGAATTTGTGGGTACTGGTTGGGGTTTAATTATGTGAAGGGGTGTTTCGTGGGTTGTTGTGCAACAGGTGAGCAGCGGGGCTACGGTTGGCTAGGTTGTGGGTTGGCATGTATGATATAGTTGTGATGGATAGTGGAGTTGAGGTAAATGGTATCAAAGGAATGATGATGTGGTACCAGTATTTTTTCTGATGTGTTTGTGGTTATGGTGGTTGGTAGTAGGGCTGCAGGGATAGGTCGTGCATATGACTAAAAGTGGAAGAGTTAACTAACAAATTTTGGGGCATGGTAGTTGATTAAATACAGATAATCAATGGAATTGATTGGTTGATAAAAGAAAATGGAATTGTGTTTCTTGTGTTTTCTCTATCATTATTTGTGGTTGGCAAGGATATATTTTATGAATGATTGATCTGGTTTGGTTGTTGTTAGTTTCTCAGTAGTTAAAGAAATGATAAACTAAAACTGTTGAAACAGGAAAAGATTAATGGGGCTTGTGGCTCTTTATTGTGTGCATACATTCGAGGTAGCAGTGCATGAGGCATGTGCTCAAATATTTTGTATAGAAGCCCTAGGATGGGAATATTGGTTGATATAATTATATTAATCTGTATTTTTTATGTTTTGTTATGCACCCCACCCATGTTGAGCACTACGTGCCGAACACCCATGGGATGGGAGGGTGAGATTCTCAAACATCTAAAGGATGGCTGGTTACTGCTCTTCCCTGTGCTCCCTCTTCCAAGTTCTATTGTCCAAGATCCTTCGGGTAGGTTACGACAGATGTTTCCCAAGAGTCTTCGGGATGAGGATGTGATATATTCCTAGGTGTCTTCTGAATGAGATGTGATGTGGTTCCCAGGTGTCTTTGGGACGATATGTGGTTATGGCTGAGGATTGAGTGCCGGCGGGATACTATGATGACCGAGGATTGAGTGTCGGAAAGATACTATGAGCTTCGTATGGCCAGGTTATGGCACTAGCTCATAAAGACCGGGAAGCATTAGAGCATTAGGCGTGAGGGCTTGATCAGTATTTAGTGGGAAAGTGGTGTGGGGTACCCATACTTTGATGATATTACTATACCACTCTCTTGACTTGCGATATATGGTGAGTGTGGCTTGTAAGGCTGGGTGGATAGATTCTATGCTAGGCTTTGGTTCCTTCTGTTTTATCATGGGGCATTAGGATGTCTCCCCACCTATGCATGAGAGCTTTAGGTTTTCCTACTAAGTATACTTGTATGCTCACCCTACGTTTACATTCAGGTTTTCAGGAGGACTTTAGGGACCGTGTGAGACCTTGCTAGTTGGGCGTTGGAGTTTTGATGGTTGTAGTTTTTTCTTTCTTTTTTTGGTATTGTACTTTGGATATTTTCTTGTACATGTACTTTTGTTTCAGTATTGTATAAAACGTGCATATGGGTTTGGTTTTGGGTTTATTTTTATTTACTTGTTTGATTTTCTTTGGTGTTTGACTTATCCTATTTCCCAATCTTAAATAATAAAAAGCGTAATGACCCCCATATTTGTGAAAACTCATACCCTTTGTGCTAGTCGCCACTCTGGGGCCTACTCGGGACTGGACTCGGGGGTCATTATCTCCCTTTCACCATTTCCAGCTCAGGAGTGGCATCTTTGGTGGGAGGGGGTCATGACATGACACTAGAAGAGTCACGAAGAAATGCGTATCAATGGCTGCCAGAAGATGGAGGGATTTCAAATCAACCCTCTCATCTGATTTCATTTTTGGTCATAGGAGTCATGATAATCCATGTCCTATATATCCTTTCATAGATGAAGACACATGGAGACGGTTTGTTGAAAATAGAAGAAAAGATTCATTTTTGGTAAGGGTAATGTAAAATTTTATAAGCATTCTTATATAAATGATCTTATTAATGTTTTATTAATGATTTCTTATTCCTAATTTACAGAAAACAAGGATATCTCATCAAGAGATCCAATATAAAAATGTATACCCTCATAATTTATATTGGGGAGGGTATACATTATTGGAAGAACAAATGATGGCGGAAAAATTACAAAAACTAAGAGCTGAGTCTTCAAGCTCTAGAAAGGTGGCCCCTCCATCCCCTCCATGTAGACTTGAAAAATGGAAGAGATCTCGAATGGGAAAAAGAGAAATATCTTTTGGAAGATTCAAGAATCGTAGTTGAGAGGATTGTAAGATATCTATTTTATTTATTTATATTAACTATTTTCTTCATATAATTTCAATTATTATAGAAATGTCCAATTAATTAACATAGGATTCTCTTGAGGATTTTAGCTCAAAGGGGGTATTTATAGCTGTTGGGAGGCAAGATATTTTATCTGTAGCATTAGGAAATATTGAACATCCTGGTCATGTACGACGATATCCGGCAGGTGTATTAGTAAGAAACGTGTTGACACTTCCTTAAACTTCTTATGTTGAGGGTGTTTATAAAAAAATAGAATCCTTAGAGGCTGAAGTTCATAATATTAATGCGACGATGGAGGAAAAGATTAGAGTGTTCGTACATTCTATGTTTGCAGACATGAAAAGAAATTTTCATATTGTAGCTTCCACTCCTCCACATCCCCCTACAGACCCCATTATTTATCCTCCACCTCCGCCAGTAGCTCCCACTCCCCCACCTCAGCCTGAGGACCCCATTTTTTATCATACTCTTCCGCTGCAGCTTCCTACTTATTACGAGTTGTATGTTGATGATCCTCAACATCATATAGTTGAATATGGGTTGGTATATTGTATAAGAGATATAGTTCATCATCAACAATTATAGGTAGAGAATCATAGGGTCACTGTACAAGATATTATAGATAAATTAGCTCAAGTACCATTACCTACAGATGAGGTGACGAAAGATGGACATTGTATTTGCCATTTTTTAATTTGGCCATCCAGACCTATGCAACTCATTACCATATACGTATGTATGTTATATCTTCTATTTTATTTTTTATTAAATTTCATTAATCATTTGAAAATTAATATATTTTTCTATTTATTTTTACTTGAATAAAGGTAAATAAATACTGTATAGAAAACAACAATGACAAATGGCTATGAAATCAGATACATATTTTAGTAGTCTTGACAGATTGACAAGATATTCAAATTTTTTGGCGGATCATTATGAGTTTCCAATGGAATCTCATGTTTTTAGATGTGCAATAACTGTGGGGATTGTGAAAACTTATATCATGGAGCTTGTTACTAGAGATAAGTTGGGCATCAATGTGGTGATTTTTTTTTCATGTAAGTCTTAACACCTTTTCCCTACATTATATTTATTAAAAATGTATACTTATGTCTGTTTTTTATTAGTTATCTTTATAAAAATTGTGAGAATAATGAGCAAACAGATGTATATGTATTCATGGACCCTCATTTGATTTCCCCTGGAACATGTGCATTGGATTAGGAACAAATAATACTTTATATTGCTGAAAGACTTGAACAGAATATAGTCACAGAATGTTGGATGACGCCTTTTTGTGAGAGGTATGAAACACATATATCTCAAAGAGTTCATTATCTTTTAACATATAAAAACCAGTAACCTTAATTTTTTTTATCAGTGATCATTTGATGTTAAGGAATTTTTTCCCAAGGGAGAAAACACTTTATTGGGTATGATTTTTCCATGGCGATGTGTGGGAAAGTTTTAAGAAAATGTTGGAAAGTTTTAATTTCTAAATATTTTTATATATAATAATGAATTTGAAATTTATCCCAATCGTATTATTTTATAACAGGGCATGGGTCTTACAAAGAAAAGGAGTGTGAACATCAAATATGTAAAGGTAAAGCTAAATATCCATTTATAATTTTTGATTTTTGATTTATTACATAACAATAATATATTGAATTTACACTCATTTAAACATAATTATTGTGAACAATGAGGCTACATCGAATGCGGATATTATATGTTAAGATTTATGTATGAAATAATAACAACTAGAACAGTTGTGAACTTTGACCTGGTATGATTTCCCTCTAAACTTTTCCATAATATTTCTTTTTATTTCTTCATTATACACATTAACTACTATCATTTTAATTTTTATCTATTTGATGACCCTCAAACCTATAGTGATCTAGATGTCAAACACTTGCAAGTGGAATGGTCAAATTATTTTATAGGTTTTATTGAATTTTAGTTGTTTGTAGTTTAAAATGTAATTTTGAATATTTTCATTGTTATTGTGTATTTGGTAGTCGTTTAGGTTGGATTTAGTTTTTTAAGTTGACATTTTAGGTTTTAAATGTTATATATGTTAATGTTGTATTTTTCTCTACTTATTGTTTTTGTCTACCTGTGATGGTTATCTGGTATGGAATCTGGTCTAGGCGGAGGGGTTCCAAAGGTGTGGGGGTGTCCAGTGGGGTGCGGATATCCAGGGGTGTGAGAGGGATGTTCGGTGGGGTGGGGGGTGTCCTAGGTGTCCATGAGAGTGGGGGGGGGGGGGTATTCCAGGGGGTGGGAGAGATTCTAAGAGGGTGGGAGGGATATTCAGGGGAGTGGGGGGCTGTCCAGGGTGTGTCCAGGGGTGTGGGGGTGTCATGTGGGGTGAGGGGGGTTTCCAGGGGTGTGGGAGGGTTGTCTAGTGGGGTGGGGTGTCCAGGGTGTCCATGGGGATGGGGGGGGGGCAGTCTAGGGGGTGGAAGAGGAGGCGCCGCCATCCCTCGAGGGCATAACCTAAAAATGCTTAAATCACTTTAAACTTTAAAGACCTGAAAAACCTAAAAGCCTCAAAAACACTAAAAAACACTAAAAAACTTAATAAATCCAAAAAAATCCTTAAAACCAAAAAACCTAAAAAGTATTCAAGAAAAAATTAAAACCACTATAGGAAAAAAAACGAAATGAACCCCTATGACCCCTAAAAAACATAGAATCCCTAAAAACCAAAAAATGATAAAAAACCAAGAAAACCCACAAAAAACATTAAAAAACCATAAAACCCCTAAAAATCATTAAAAACAAAAACCTATAAAAACTATAATAAAACCCAAAAACCATGAGAACCAAAAACCCCAAGAAAAATAAAAACCCTAAATTACCTTAAAAGCACAAAAACTATTTAAAATACCATAAGACCCTACAAACCCCTAAGAACAATAATAAAACCAAAAAACCGAAAATATACCGTAAAAACACTAAACACCCTGAAAACCCTAAAAACCCTAAAATCACAAAAAACCCTAAAACCCCTAAAAACCAAAAACCCGTAAAAGCTACAAAAAAATCATATAAAACCTTAAAATACCCATAAAAACCCCTAACAACCTAAAACCCTAAAAACAATAAAAACCCTGAAACATCCAAAAATCCTAAAAACCTGAATACCCCCAAAAACTCTAAAAACCCATAAAAACCCAAAAATCCCTTAAAATCCCATAAAATCATAAATATTCCTAAAAATACTTAAAATTACCAAAAAACTACCCCTCCAGAAAACAAAAGGGCCCCTAAAAGGCCTAAAAATGCATAAACCCCTTATAATCCCCCTAAAACCAATAAAAATCCCAAAAAACCCTAAGAATCATAAAAAGTCCCTAAAACCCTGGAAATAATTAAAACCATTAAACACTTACAAAAATAAATACCCTAAAACCCAAAAATAATTTAAAAACCCATCAAACCCCTAAAACACTCAAAAAACTTTAATAACACATAAAAACCCTAAAACACTGAAACCCCTAAAACATTAAAATTCCTAAAAGGCCATAAAAATTTAAAAACCCACTAAAAACCCTAAAAATCCATAAAATAATAATATCCATAAAACCCACAAAACCTAAAAACCTAAAAACCAAAAATAACCCAAAACAAATAAAAGCACAAAAAATTATAAAATCCCTAAAAATAATAAAAAAAACCCTAAAACCATTAAAACCATAAAAGACCTTAAAAACCAGTAAAAACCCTAATATATTTGAAAAACCCATAAAACTCCCAAAACCATGAAAAACACTAAACACACAAAAAACCCTAAAACCCTTCAAACCCTTTAAACCCCTAAAATCCATAAAAATCGTAAAATAATACTAAAAATTTCCAAAACAATAAAAACCCTAAAATCTCTTAAAACATCTTAAACACACCGAGAAAAATATAACCCTTAAAAATGAGATCGAACTCCCTAAGACCCAAAAAAAGAAAACACATAAAACCCTAAACCTCCTCAAAATCCCTAAAAACTCTAAAACCCCTAGTAGCCCTAAATCTCCCTTAAACACCTGATAAATTTAAAACCCTATAAACACTAAAAACCCTAAAAAACCTTAAAACCCTTGAAAACCCATAAAAAACATTAAACCCCTAAAACCCCTAAAACCATTAAAACCCTAAAATCCTTTTAATCCCTAAAAAACACTAAAAACCATAAGACACTAAGAAAACACTAAAACAGTAAACATCCTAGTAACAATATAATCCCTAAAAAGCTAAAAACCCTAAAAAACCCAAAAACAAAAAAAAAATAAAACCCACTTAAAACTCCTTAAACCATAAACCTCCTAAAACCCCAAAAATTCAAAAAAAAACTCTAACAACAAATGAAAACCCTAAAACCTGTAAAAGAACCATAAAACCCAAAAGTCCATAAAAATCATAAAAAACCCTAAAAGTCCTAAAAGACAATAAAACACCCAAACCACCTAAAAGTCCCAAAAGACCCTCCCTTGTCTGCAGTGTCTGTGTATTTTCTTTTAATGAAATTTTGGGGGTCCCAGGAATAGCCTGGACCCGAGCCTTCCTTGCCCTAAATATCCTAAAATAAACTAAAAAATGAAAAACTCTACAAGTTATAAAAATACCCTAAAAATCACAAAAGAATATAAATACCCTAAAACACCTAAAAGACACTAAAACCCCTAAAATAATAAAAAACCCAAAACAACCTTAAACCCTATAAATAATACTGAAGGACAATAAAAACCTCAAGGACCCTAAAAACCTTAACACCCTCCCAAACCTCTAAAGAATCCCAAAAAATGATAAAGGTCCCCAAATTCCTTAAAACCCATTAATGTCACTAAAAACCCTAAAAAATTGTAAAAAACCAAAATACCCAAAAACCCTAAAAAACACAAAAAAACCTATCCCCCCCCCCTAAAATCCCGAAATTTCAATAAAAATTGTCAAATACCCTAAATAACTAAAAAACATTAAATTCCCTAAACACATGTAAAAACCCATAAAACCCCTAAAAATCCCAAAAGATTCTAAAAACCCATAAAACCCATAAAACCATAAAAAACCCCAAAAATTCTAAAAAACCTAAAAATCGAAAAATCAATAAAACCCCCTAAAACCGTAAAAAAACTAAAAACCATGAAACCCCAATAACTGATAATACCATACACCCTCTAAAATACCCTTAAAACCCCTAATAACCAAAAACACATAAAACCTTGAAAACCCCAGAAAAAGCAAAAAAACCCCAAAAATTAATAAAACCCATTGAAAACCTTTAAAACTCTAAAGACACTAAAAATACCATAAAACCCCTTAAAACCCAAAAAACCCCCCAAACTCAATAAAACTATAAAAACACCTTTTGAATATCTTAGATGCTAAACACTAATAAAAACACTAAAATCCCTAAAAAAACCTAAAAAAAACCTAAAATTCAAAATAACCATGGAAACCCTAAAAATCCTAAATAATTATAAAACTCTAAACCACCCTACAAACACTAAATACCCTATAAAACTCTAAAAAATGCTAAAATCACTAAAACCCTAGCGAATTTTAAAAACAAAAAAAATAAAAAAACCCTAAAAACCTATAATATCTTTTAAGAACCTTACAAACACTAAATGAATCTAAATACCCTAAAAACCATAAAAGTACCTAATAAAATTAAAATCTCTAAAAGTCTATAAAACCCTGTAAAATTCTAAAAGACCCATAAAACACTTAAACACCCTAAAAACATTAAAACTCCAAAAAATACCCGAAACCCTAAAAAATATAAATCCCATAAAACCCTAAATGCCATGTAAAAACTATAAAATACCCTAAAATAAAAAAAACCCAAAAAACCTAAAATAATCGTAAATTTCTTAAAAAACCCTAATAACCTAAAAACCCATAAAATCCAGAAAAACAGTAAGAAATCACTAACCCCCTAGAAATCTATAAAATCCCTTAAAACATTTAAAACCTAAAAAATGCTAGAACCCTATGAAATCCTTTTAAATCTATAAAACCCTTAAAATCACAAAAACCCTAAATATCCTGAAAAACCTTAAAACCCTAAAGACCCTTGAAATGCCTAAAAATCACAAAAAGCTAAGAATCCCATAAAAATAATAAAACACTAAAAACCAAAAAAATACCCAAAACACCTAAAAACCTAAAAAACCATACAAAACAAATAAACCATAAAAAATTCTAAATATCCATAAAACCCCTAAAAACCCTTTAAACAAAAAATTCCTAAAAATACCATAATCCAACAACAAAATCCTACTCCATAAACCCCAAACCCAACTTTCTACACCTTAAACCCTAAACCATACACACTAAACACTATACCCTACACCGTTAACCCTACACACTAAACACTATACCCTACACTATTAACCCTACACCCTACACCCTACACCCTACACCCTAAACCATAAACCCTAAACCGTACATCCTAAACCCTATATCATACACCCAGAACCCAAAACCCTACACTTTAAGACCGACACCCTACACGCTAAACCATAAATCCTACACCCCAAACCATATAGCTTATAACCTAAACCTAAAATCGTACAACAAAACCCTATACCCTATTCCCTAAAACCTAAACCATACACCTAAAACCTCACAGCCTAAACCCTAAACACCAAATCCTACATCTTATACCCTATACCCTACACTGTAAACCATAAACCCTACACCCTAAACCAAACACCTTAAACCCTACACCCTATACCATAAACCCAAAACACTAGACTCTAAAACATATAACCAACACCCTAAATGCTAAAACCTACTTCCAAAACCAAATAACCTACACCCTAGATCCTAAACCCTAAACCATAAACCCTACAATCAAAACCCTTCACCCAACACCCTAAACCACATACCCTACACCCTAGACCATGTACATTACACAATAAAACCTTCACCCTACAACTTATAACATATAACTGAAACCTTAAAACCTAAACCCAACACCATAAACACTATACCCTACACCCTAGAAATGAAAAACTACACCCCAAACCTAATACCATACACCCTAAACCCAAAAAACCTACCCCCTTAAACTGATTCCCTACACCCAAAACCCTTAACACTAAACCCTAAATGAAACACCCAAAAACCTCAACCGTACACCCTAAACCCTAATCCCTAAAGACTAAACACTCTACCCCAAACCAAAAACCCTATACCCAATACCCCAAACCAAACACGCTACATATTTGACAATATAGCAAACACCAAAAACTCAAAACTGTACACCATAAACCGTAATCCTTATACGCTAAACCCCAAACCCAACGACCTAAACAATAAACCCTACACCCTGAACCATATACCCTACATCCAATACCATATAAAATGCACCATAAACTCTAAACCCAACACTCTAAACCCTATACCCTACACCCCTATCAATAATACTAGCACCAAAACCATATACCCTACATTGTAAACCCTAAAACCCTCACCCTAAAGCATTTACCGTAGACTTTAATCCATAAACCATAAACCATAAAACCAACACCCTACACCCTAAACCCTATACACTATACTCTAAACCATATACCCTACACATTAAACCCTAAATCCTAAGCACTAAATCCTAAACACTAAATCATATACCCTATATAGTAAACCTTATACCCTACATCCTAAACCCTAAACCCCACACCCTAAACCATATACCATACATTGTAAACCCTAAAAACTACAGTATAAACCCTACACCCTAAACAATAAATACAATACCATACACCCTAAATTGTAAACCCGACACCCAAAACCCTATACATTGTACACTAAACCCAAAACCTTACACCTTATACCATATACCCTATACCCTAAACTATATACCCCCACCCTAAACCATATAACCATCACCAAAAACCATATACCCTTGGTATTTTTCAAATTTACCAAATATTTTTGGGTTAAGTGGTCGCTTATAGTTTAGCTTGGGTTGTCGAATCCTCAGAGACCTAATAATTAACCTACAGACACGTACATTCTATGGATTGTTTTTGACTATGAATTGTCCAACTTGGGTTGATATTATATGGGTTTAAGTAAATTATAAGATACTTAAGTGAATTCAAATTAAAATAAAGATTTTATCTTAGGTTATCACTTGGGGTGGATTAGATGCATTCCTTTTTCATCTATTTCACTTTCTAATATTCGATATGGGTTTATTCAATAAGATCAAACAACTTCATCACTTACTGGTTTAATACCAATAAAACATAATACTAATCACCTATACACTTGGAGGATCAAATTTATGAATGCTCCAAGGGAAACGTTCATATTAGCACTTGATGTATGTGGCCTTAAGATTCAGCAAGGACGAAGAAGCTTTAAAATAATCAAATAAATATATCAATTAAAAGAAGTGATTAAACATTAATGGGGTGATAAATAACATCCAATACATACCCTTGATACTCCCTTGGATCATACCATAAGTGGGTTATATCTCCATTGATTCTATTGTTTCAATTGAAGCAGGAAGTAGACTCTTGAGGGAGGAATTGAAGAAGTAAAGAAAACAATAAAAAGAAAATGATCACTCCACTGTTGTGTAAATACTTTCACAAGGTTTGGTGTGAATAAATTCAAAAATTGAGGCCACGATATTATATTTTTATGGAGAAGAAAATTATAATAGGAGAAGAATAACTTTTATTAAGAAACTAGGATGAATTAAAACTACATACAATTGAGGAAGAACATTACAAAAAAAAAAAGTGGCAGCATAACATTACAATGAAAGAAGGCATCCAATATGATAAAATCCTCCACCATAACTGACTTAAATAATAATTTCAAGAGTCTTGGGACTATCTCCAAACATTAAAAAGGATCCCACTTGAGTATGGTAGGAATAATGTGGTGGAAAGTAAGGGAGAGTGGACTTCTTTATCCTAGTCCCGAAGTGGAAGTCATCTTTCATCCACCGAAAAGAGATGCCTAAATGTCCATATGTATGGCAGAGTTTTAGTGGGACATATAATAAAATAAATAATCTCCAGATGTATCCTATATCTCTGTAAAATATCATCCCAAATTAATTTTTGTTTGTTGAGATATGATTAAATCAAAGGGATGCTTTTTTGGGCCGCAGAATCTGGCCCAAAATTTTATCTCCAACTTGGGACGCATGGAACTCCATTAAAAAATAAAAAATAGCTTTGGTCAATGTTTAATGAAATTTTTATAATGATTTCCTATATCTTCAGATCAATTAAAAGAATTATTGGGCTTGGATGTTGGCCAATAAAGTTGTTTTATTGGTCTGTTATCTAGTTCACTTCACCCATAATGTACTTTGTTCAAGGATAACTTTGGTGGTCTTTCAATACGAATCTTCAAGTACTCCAAAAGTATGAATTGTAACCAATTTAATGAGAAACATGAAAATTAAATATTAAAACAAAATAAATATCACTGGGAAGTTTAAATGATGTTAAAAAATATACAATGTAATAGTGCATTTTAAGAAGGAATTACAATTATAATATGGAATAATTTTCAAAGTCTAAAATGCACGAAAATGGTGTTTATGAATAATAAATAACATAAATATTATATATATTAACAATAAATATTATCCTAATTCAGTGGATAATCACCACCCCCCCCCCCCGAACATGAGGTTTTTTAGGTCCAAGCGATATACATCGACAAAATGTGAATTTGGAAATCCCTTTTCCAAAAACATTTTAATAAACAATGATCACTAAAACCCTTATATAAAACAAATATGAAACCCAAAAAAATATTTTAATAAAAGATAGTTTCATAACCAGATCTTTATCCCAAGCCGATTTCTTTGTTAAAATTTATTGCTATATTTAATCCAATATCAATTAAGTATGAGGATGTGTTGTGTATCTCAATGGACATGGGGGGTTCATCTTTAATCAAGGGCAAAATGATGGAAGCGCTAGGTGGAATAACATTTCAATATTAATATGAGTGTTCAATTTTTTTTATTTTTTCAATATTTCCATGGTAATTAAAATTTCACACAATAGAGTCAACCCATGTAGCAAGACATTGTCGATGACTCCCAGGCTCAAAGACCTTAGGTAACCACATAAATCCCACATAATCTAGCATCATATTGATTTAACTCAGTTGAAAACATAATCAAATTACCAAAAATAGAGATAAAATTACCAACTCTGGGTGATAAAACTATGGAGTCATGATCCACAAGTACCGAAAGCCATGCATTAGGTTATTTTATTGCGATACATGAAAATTTATTATTATTTTTAATTTTATTGAATACTCATATTGAAACTAAAATGATCACCAAACCTATGCCATTTATTTGGGGGATCCATGAACTCAAAATAATACCCCGTTATTCAAAGGACATGCTTTGTGTTTTTTTTTTATTTGGATGAAAATATAAACAACAAAATATAACAGTGGATAGCTAGACCTTCAAAATTCTATTATAATGAAATTATACAAGGATTTAAATTAGAATCAATGCATGCTAAATTATTTGGTTTTCAATTTCTAAGTGTGCAATGTGTATTATAATGTTCAAGGTTAAAGAAAATTTTCCTTCCACACATTTTTTACACACAAAAGTATTTTTTTCTTTCTTTTCACCCCCAACTTAAAATAACACTATCCCTAGTGTTCAATTAAAACCAATTATAAGGGGGTAGAGGTAGAGGAGAGGAGTTCTAAAAGAAATTTGAAATAAGAAACATTGAAAAAAGTGACAAGGTTTTTCTGAAGTTTAAGTTCATGTGACTCTTGATTACTCCTTTGATCGCCATGTCACTCAAAGAAGCCCCGTTAATGATGACATTTTATGTTTGTACACCAAAAAATCCATCAACTCATCATCCTCTGTTTATTTAATCATACCAAATATAGACACTACGAAAAAGTAAAAATTAGGATAATATATATATATATATATATATATATGGATATAAAAATTTTAAAATATATGTATATATGTAAATAAAATAGAAGAAGGAAACACTATAAGTCATAGGCTAGTGGTAGGTGCACTCCCCCGTCTCCCTTCGGTCCTGGGTTCGAGTCCCCGCAGCTTTGTCAGTTGTGACTGGGTTTTCCCCATGAACTATGATGTGTCCTTTTATTTTTTTAATTATTTTTTTGTATTTTTATTTTAATCTACAAACACATAAATATAAAATAAAATAAATTGATGATACATTGTCTTCCTTATAATTTTCTGGGTAAGGTGTTACTCAAGGATCACACCATGTGACACAGATTAATATGGCTCTCCCTTTTCATACCAATCCGTACTCATAATCGAAGAACGGGTCAATAGTCTATTTTTTTAAATATGAAAATGATTCATTGATCATATTTTAAAATAAAGAAGATCCAGAATGATTGGAAACATGAAAACCATGGGTTGCCTCCCGTGCATCACTTTTTTTTAACGTCATTATCTCGACTTGAACCGCCTAACATACCCAATACCAACATTAAAAATTTCAAAGACCACATGTTTCCAAACTTATACTATGTTGAGATTAATTATTTGCTTAGAATTTGTTTTGTTCACAAACATATGTTCTATAATGAGTGGGAAAATCCAAGGAATATCAAAAACTATTGATCAAGTTTCCTCTATAGTCTTTTGTAAGAAAGTAATTATCATTCCAAGTTTTTTGGTTTAAATAGAAAAATGAATTTCAAATGAAAGGTCATTGTTATAACCTATGAAGGGATACTTGAGTGGGTAAGGAAGGATAATAATTTTTATCTCGGGTTAGATAGGACATTTAGACACAGGTTGAGATTTTGAATCCTACTCAGTTTCATTTTCCAAATTTATCAACAAAATTGGTTCTTTTTGAATAGAAGATTAAACCAAAAAATTGGAAATATAAGTGTCAGGAATGGGTATGGACTCAATGTTTGTGATTTATTCCAATGTTTTCGTAATAGGTATTTCTGAAAAATCATCAATGGAGCTATAGTAGGGGCAGTCAATCCATGATGTCAAATTTCTTTCTTGTGAATATATGAAATCAATCTCTTCCTGATTTAAAGACCCTACTACAATTTCATGATTAAATTATATTACCCAAAATCCAAAGGTTAGTTCTTAAATAAATTCATGAGAGGTTTTTGGGAAACTAGACACTCCACATACTGTTATAGAAGGGAAAATCTGTATAGGGATGAGTTCTTCATAAGTATTAATGTGTTGTAGTTCTAATCTCAAAGATGAAACCTCAGAATTCATTATCTCCATTTTATTACACAATTGTTTAATCAATGTTTGAGTAATAGAATTTTTATGAGGTTAAACATTACGGACTTCCCCAATATTGATCTCTTCAACCATCCTTGTGAGGGTTGGAATTTTATCTTTTAAACGGTCATCATTTAAATGATTGTGCATCTCACTGAGTGTGGGGTGGTCATTCATGGATTGATCAAATAAATTCACGGAGTTAGGGAATTCCCAATAATTATTTTCAATTATATTCCAACATGGGTTTATTATAGGGTAATTTTGAAGAGACTCCATTGGAGTAGACATAAACTCAGATTTGAGATTCTTTGGACACACCTAAACATAAAGGTGAAAAGATAAGAGAAACGAGGATGAGAATAGAGAAATGGGGGAGAATGGAATGGGTGTTGATATAAATTACTTGGTTCCCCAGAAATGGCACCAAAATTTGGTTTCTCCCAAATTTACCAAAGATCTTTGGTTTAAGCGGTCGCTTGTAGTTTATCTTGGGTTGTCGAATCCTCAGAGACCAAAGAAGTAACCTACTGACACGTACATTCTATGGATTGTTTTTGGATATGAACAGGCCAACTTGGTTTCATATTATATGGGTTTATGTGAATTCTAAAATACTTAAGTGAATTCAAATTAACATAATGAGTTGATCCTAGGTTATCACTTGGGGTGGATTAGATGCATTCCTTTTTCATCTATTTCAATTTCTTATATTCGAGATGGGTTTATTCAAGAAGATCAAACAACTTCATCACTTACTAGTTTAATACCAACAAACCATAATTCTAATTAGTTATACACTTGGAGGATCAAATTTATAAGAACTACAAGGTAAAATTTTGTATTATCAGATGAAGTATGTGACCTTAAAAATCAATAAGGACGAAGAAGCTTTAAAATCCTCAAATAAAAATGTCAATTAAAAGTAGTGATTAAACATTAATGGAATGATAAATAACATCCAATACATACCATTTATACTCCCATGGATCAACACATAAGTGGGTTATCCCTCCATTGATGCTATGGTTTCAATGGAAGTAGGAAGTAGACTCATGATGGAGGAATTGAAGAAGTGAAGAAAACAATAAAAAGAAAATGATCACTCCACCGTTGTGTGAATACTTTTCCATGGTTTGGTGTGAATAAATTCACACCTTGAGGCAAAAATATCAAATTTATATGGAGAATAAAACAATAATAGAAGAAGAATAACATTTATTAAGAAACTAGGATGAATTAATACAACTTACAATTGAGGAAGAACATTACAAAGGAAAAGTGGCAGCATAATATTACAATGAAACAAAGCATCCAAGAAGATAAAATACTCTAACACCAATGCCTTAAATAGGAATTGAAAGAGTCTTGGGTAAGTCTCCCAATATTAAAAAGGATCCTACTTGAGTATGGTTGGAGTAGGGTGGTGGAAAGTACGGGAGAGTGGTCTTCGTTATCCTTGACTCGAAGTGGCTGCCAGCTTTCATTCACCAAGCAGAGACACCTAAATGTCCATCTATATGGATGAATTTTAGTGGGAAATATATGAAAAACATGAATATCTGGATGTCTCCTAGATCTCTGTAATATATCATCCCAATGGAATTTGTGGTTGTTGAGTTATGATTAAATTGATGGGATGTTGTTCTGGGCCGCGCAATCTGGCCCAAAATTTTATCTCCAACTAGGGCCACCTGGAACTCCATTCAAACATCAGAATTAGCTTTGTCAACTATTTAATGACATGTTACCCATGATTTAATATATATTAATATCAATTTTAATAATTATTGGGATTGGATATTGGCCAATAATGTAGTTTTATTGGGCTGTTGTCCAGTTTAGTTCACCCTGAATGTTGTTTTTTAAGGCTAACTTTGGTGGTCTTTCAATATGAATATTCAAGTACTCCAAAAGTATTAATTATTACCAATTTAATGAGAATCATGAATATTAAATATTAAAATAAAATCAAGATCATTGGGAACTTTAAATGATGTTAAAAATGTGAAATGTAATTGTGCATTTTAAGAAAAAATTACAATTATAATATGAAATAAT
The DNA here is from genome assembly GCA_963277665.1 of Viscum album. NCBI lineage: Eukaryota > Viridiplantae > Streptophyta > Magnoliopsida > Santalales > Viscaceae > Viscum > Viscum album. The sequence goes on along the minus strand of CAUJRU010000333.1, from coordinate 277,899 downwards.
GTTCAAAGTGTAAAATGAACTAAAATGGTGTTTATGAATAATAAAGCACATGAATATTGTATATATTAACAATGAATATTATCTTCATTAAATGGATAATCAACCCTACCAAAGAACACTTTTCCCTAAATCAACCTTAAGAACCCAAAAAACCCTAAAACCTAAAAAAACACCTTTAAACACCCCAAATATCCTAAAACCCTAAAAAATATAAAAACAAACTTCCCAAAACATCTAAACCCCAACCATAAAAAAACTAAAAATACTGGAAACCATAAAACACTAAAACTCCAACAAATCCCTAACCCCCCTAAAACCACTAAAAACTATCAGAACCCAAAAAACACTAAAAAACCCAAAAACCCCTAAAAAACCCTAAAACACTAAAAACCCATAAAATTCCTAAAAACCAATAAAACCCCGATAACCCCCAAAATAACTTAAAAACATGAAAAACACAAAAAATTATAGAAAACCGTAACCCCCATGATAATATTTGAAAACCCCTAAACATGCCAAAAAACATTAAAGAACCCAATAACCCCTAATAACCATAAAAACCATTAAACCCATAAAAATAAAAAAAAATAAAAAAACCCTAAAAACAACTAAAGCCTCTAAAAACCAAAAAAACCTAAAACACAAAAAAAACCTATATTCCCTAAAAAAACTAAACACCCATAAAACCCCTAAAACCCCCTAAAACCCCTAGAACCCCTAAAAACTTAATAAAACTCCTAGAATCCTAAAATCCCAAATAAAACCATAAAAAACCCTAAAACCGTGGAAAACCTAGAAAACCCTTGAAACCCTAAGAAACCCATAAATACCCAAAAAACCCAATGAAAACCATAACACCCCCTAAAACCCTAAAAACCATAGACAACCCATAAAACCCCTAAAATCCCCTAAAATCATCATAAAACCCAAAAAACGTAGTGAATACATAAAACAATAAAATTCCCTTAAAACTCTAAAAATATTAAAAAATAATAATAACGTTAAAAAAACACAAAATCCCAAGAAACCATAAAACCCATAAAACCCATAAAACCCCCTAAAAACTTTAAAACACCTAAAAACTATAAAACCCCTAAACTCATTTTAATCACTGAAAGCCCTTAAAAATAATAAAAACTCATAAAGTCTCCTTAAAACCATAATAACCCAAAAACCTATTAAAAATTCTTAGAATACAAAAACAAAAAAAAAACCAAAAAATACCTATAACCTCTAAAACCTCGTTAAACTTAAAAAACCCTGTTAATCCACTTAAATACTCTAACAAACCCAAAAAACCAAATAGAACATAAAAACTGATGAAAACACTAAAAGACCATAAGATACATAAAAAACCTTAAAATAACCAAAAACATAAAAACCCCTAAATGACCCTAAAACCCATTAAAATCCTAAAAGACCATAGAATACCCTAAAACACCCTAGGAGACACTGAAGCCCCTAAAAAACTAAAGGAACCTAAAAAATTAATGTTCTCTAAAAGACAACAAAAATCTAAAACACCCTAAAAGACCCTAAAACCCCTAAAGGATCCTAAAAATCCTATAAACACCCAACAAGACCCTAAAAACCATTAAAATTTACAAACGAACATAAAAACCCTAAAGGACCATAAAACCCTAAAACCCTAAAGATCTCTAAACCCCTAAAAGATCCTAAAAAAATAAAAACCATAAAAACCATAAAACCACTTAAAACCCCTAAAATCTCCATGAAAACCCTAAAGACCTTAAACAACCATATAAATCATAAAACACAGAAAATATCCAAAAAACCTCTAAAACCCTAAATCTGCTAAAACCCATAAAACCCTAAATACCATAAAAAACCTAAAAACCATAAGACCCCTAGAAACCCTAAAACATTTTAATACCCTTAAACCCAGTATAAGCCCCAAAAACAAAAAAACACATACAAGTCCCTAAAAACCAAAAAACCCTGTAATCACTTAAAATCCCTAAAATGTTTAAAAACAACTAAACACCATAAAACCCTAAAAACCATAAAAACTCAAAAAATATAAAATCCAAAAAAACACTAGAACACTAAAACCCCTAAAATCATTAAAAACACTAAAATAATCCTAGACCCCCTAAAACCCTTAAAGTCATAAAATCCCCCAAAAAACTAAAAAATGTAGAAACCCTAAAAAGTCATTGTAAACCCCAAAAAACAATAAAACATTTAAACACCTAAAATCAGTTAAAAACCCTAAAAACCACTTAACCCCCTAAAACCCCTAAAATATCTAAAAACCTGAAAACCCATAAAAATCATTAAAAACCCTTAAACACCCCACCCAAACCTAAAACAAAAAAACCCATAAATACCATTGAAACCCCTGAAAACTAAAACATTAAAAACTATAAAAACACCTTTAAAACCATAAAACCTAAATAATCCAAAACCCCATAAATACCTTAAGACTCATAAAAACCCTTAAAACTCATAAAAACCCTTAAAACCATTGAAATACTTAAAACCCCTCCTTAAAACCCTTAAAAACCATAAAATCATAAAAAACAAAGAAACCCTGAAATCCTAAACACTCCGTAAACCTAAAAAACCCAAAAACCCCTAAAAATTCTTAAAACTCGAAGAAATCCTAAAACAACATTAAATTTATTAATTTCACTAAAATCCTAAAACCCCTTAAAATACCCTAAAAACCATAAAATCCTAAAAGCCCCAAAAAACACAACCCCCCCCCCCCCCTAAAAGGTCCAAAAACCCCTATAAAACTCCTAAAATACTCAAAATCCATAGCACACCCTAAAAGACACTAAATCCCCTATAAAATCTTAAACTCCATTAAATGCCTTAAAACTATAAAAGGATCTAAAATAACATAAAAACCCAAAAAGACCCAAAAAACCCTAAAATCCATAAAAGACCTTATAACCCCTAAATAACCCTAAAAAACTAAATCACTATTAAGGACCCTAAAACATTAAAAACCCCTAATAGACCCTAAAAATTTAAAAAAACCATAAAAATGCAAAAGGGTCTTGAATACCCCCAAAACCCAAAATGGACACTAAAAAAACTCAAAAACACTACGGGTCAATAAAAACCCTTGAACTCAAGAAACCCTAAAGGCCCAAAAACTATAAAATGCTAAACCACAAACCCCCTAAAAACCTTGAAAACCATAAAAAATTTAAAATTACCATAAAACTCTAAAACCCCTAAAATTTCATAAAACCCCAAAAATATTATAAAACATAAAAAAATAAAAGCCCCCAAAAATATTAAATTATCCTAAAACCCCTACAAACCATAATAAACCTTAAAAACTCTAAAAAACCCATAAAAACCCATAAAACCATAAAACCCTTAAAACCATAAAAAACAACCCCACAAAACATAAAACCCTAAAACCCCATAAAAGTTCCTAAAACCCTACACCCACCCCAAAAACCATTGATAAAACCATTAAAACAGTAAAACCCCCTAAAAGTAATAAAAACCCTAGAATAACCCTAAAACACTAAAAACCCAAAACCCCCTAACAACAGTAAAACCCCTAAAAAACATAAAAACCATTAGACCGTAAAACCCCAAATGGATCATAAGAACCCTAAAATGACATAAAAATCCATACACCTCTAAAAGACCATAAAACACATAAATGACCCTAAAACACCTATAAAACCCAAAAGGCCCTTAAAACCCATTAAATAACCAAAACCCCATAAAACCCCGAAAATCCCAAGAAAAACATAAACCCCCAAAATATCCAAAAACCCATAAATACACTAAAAACACTAAAAAACACCTAAAACTTTCTAAAACCATAAAATTTCTAAAATAGACAGAAAGCCGTAAAAACAAAAAAACCATAAAAACCATAAAAATCTAAAATAACCCTAAAAACAATAAATAAACTCCACAACCCATAACAAATAAGACACCTTAAAAACCCTAATAAATCATGAAACCCCTAAAAAATAAAAAATTCAACAAAACCCAAAAAACTTCTAAAATATAAAATAAAAACTAAAAGGCATAAAACCCCCTAAACCCTTTTAAACCCCTAAAACCACTAAACCCAATATAAAAAAACAAAACAGACCCTAAAAATCCCTTTCAAACCTGAAAAAACCAGAAAACCCATAAAAATCCTAAAAACCACTAAAAACCTAAAACCCCAAAATACCCCAAAAAATTCTACCAAATATGGAAACCCTAAAAAGTTTCAATACTCAAAACCCCTAAAAGTATTAAAAATTCGGAAATTGAAAACCCAACACCCCAAAACCCTAATCCTACGACATAAACCTTTTACCATAAACCATAAACTCCAAACACTAAACCTTATATCCTTTATCATTCACCCTAAACCGAAAATCCAACACCATATACACTAAAACCTATACCCTAAACCCTAAAGCCTATACTTTTCACCTAAAACCCTAAACCCTAAACCCTAGTCCCTCTACCCATCAACCGAAACCCAAAACATTACAACCTAAACGATATCCCTATACCCTAAACCAAAATCCCTAGACTATAAACCCTATGCAATACACTTGAAACCACATACCTACGTACTAAAGCCTAAACCCTAAATTGTAAACCACAAACCCTACACCCTTAAACATACACCTTAAACAATATTCCCAACACACTAAACGTTGAACCCAAAACCCAAAACCCTATACCCTACACCGTAAACCCTATACCCTGCACACTAAATCATTTAACCTACACTCTACAACCTATACGCAAAACCCTAACCCCTCCAACATAAACCTAATACCCTACACCAAAAACCCTATATCATACACCATAAACCATATACCATACACCTTAAACTCTATACCCTAAACTCTAAACCATATACCCTACAACGTAAAAACTACGCCATAAACATTATACCAAACACCCTAAACCCAACAACCAAAACCCTATAAACTAAATGCAAAACTGTAAACCCTAAACCCTACACCATGAACCATAATCCCCACACCATAAACCCTATACCCTCAACCATAAACCCTAAACCCTAAACCCTATAACCTACACCATAAACCCTAAACAGTACACCATAAAACCTAAACCCTATAAACTAAACCCTATACCCTACATCCTGAAACCTATACCTTACACCGTAAACCCAATGCCATAGACCCAAAACCCTATACCCTAAACCCAAAACCCTACACCCTTAACCTTAGACCATAGACCCAAAACCCAAAACCCTACACCCAAAACCCTAAACCCTACACCATAAACACTAAATCCAACACCCTACACAATAATCCCTAAATGCTACACCCTAAACCCTAAACCCTAAACCCTAAACCCTAAACCCACAATCCAAAACCAAAACCAACAACTTAAACCCTATACCCTTCTCCCTAAACCCTACACTATACACCATATACCCTACACCTTGAACTATAAACCCTACACCCTAAATGCTATACCATACACCCTAATCCCTAAACACTACACCCTAAACCTATACCCTACACCCAAAACCAAAAACCAAAAACCAAAAACCCTACACCCTAACCATATACCATATACCCTAAACCTTAAATAATACACCCTAAAACACAAATAATACACCATAAACCATATACCCTACACCAAAAAACCCAACTCTTACACTCTAAACCATAGTCCCTATGACATAAACACTAAACACTACACACTAAACATTTTACCATGAAACCTAAAACCTAGATCCTAAAACTTATACCCACCACCCTAAACCCTAAACCCTACACCCTAAACCATTTAAAAAACACCCAAACCCAACAAAATGAATCCTAAACCCAACACCATAAACCCTAAACCACACACCATAAACCCTATACCCTACGCCCTAAATCCTATAGTCTAAACCTTATATCCTAAACCATATACCCTTCCCCCCGAACTATATACCCTACACCAAAAACCTATTCCATACACCCTAAACCCCAAACCCTACACACTAAACCCTATACCCTACAACCTAAAACCAACAACAAAAACCCAATATTCAACATCATAAACCATATACCCTACACCCTAAATCCTAAACCCAAACCCTATACCCTATACCCTACACCAAAAACCCAATACCCTAAATACCCAAAAAAAACCTTACAAAACCTTAAAAAACAATAAATCCTTAAAAACAAGAAAAACCATTTGAAACAAAAAAACTATAAAACCCCTAAAACCATTATAAAATCATAAAAACCAATAATACACCAAAAACCCACAAAAATCCCAAAACCCCCTCAACCCCCCCCCCCCCCGCTAAAAAGAAACCCTCAAACCCCTCAAAACCCTACAACCCCTAAAAACACTAAAAAGACTAAAAACCCTAAAACTATAAAACCCCTAAAATCATTAAATGTCTAAAAACCATTAAACCCCTAAATCCCTAAAAACAGTAAAAACCCATATAATAAAATAAAAAACCATAAAAACAATTAAAAACAATAAAAACCTTTAAAACCCTTAATAAACCCTAAAAACCCCTAACCACTAAAACCCCTAAAGACCATAAAACCCCTAATACCCCAAAAAACATTAAAACCCTTAAAAACAATACAAACCCAAAAAAACCTCAAACCCCTAAAAACCCTAATAAAAACCTAAATACTCTAAATAAGCCATAAGAAAAAACTCAAAACCCTTTCAACCCCTTTCAACCCTAAAAACCTTATAACCCCTAAAAACCAAAAACCCCTATAATTCCTTATGTTGACTAAAAACCCAAAAAAATAATAATAAACCTTTAAACCCCCAAAAATATATAAGGACATAAAAATGATAATAACACAAAAACACTTGAAAATAATAAAAATGAAAAAATTTATTAAAAAATACTAAATACTCTTATAACCCCTCAATAATCTTAAAAACCTTAAAAACACTTAAACTTGATAAAAAAACACAACAACTACTAAAACCCCTAATAACCCTAAATCCATAAAACCCATAATTCCCCTAAAAACCAAAAATCCACAAAAGATTATTAAAAATCATATAAACTCTAAGGACCCATAAAAATCATTAAAACCACAAAACCATTAAAACCATAACAAACCCTAAGAGCAATTAAAAACCCTTACACACTAAAAAAATATAAAACCCCTAAAACCCCTAAAAGACCCTATAATCCATAACAAAAACTAATGGACACTAAAACCCTAAAATCCCTAAAAGACCCCAAATCCCATTAAAACCCCTTAAAACCATAAAAACCCAAAAAACTTAAAAGACCACCACATACCCTAAATCACCCTAAAACCGCTAAAGGACACTGAAACACTAAAAACCCTAAAAGTCCCCAAATACCTCTAAGAACCCTAATGGACACAAAAACACTAAAGGACACCAAAAACACTAAAAGGACACTAAATAACCGTAAAAATTAGAAATCCCAAAAGGGACTTAAAAATCATCAAAACAATAATGGACCCAAAAAAACCCAATAGCTGCCAAAAATATACAAAAACTGAAAAAATTTAAAAAATTAAAATTCCCTAAAAACTTGGAAGTCCCTAGAAAACCCGAAAAACCTAATAAAGTAGACCCTAAAACCCCTATAACCAATAAAAGACCCTAAAACCACTAAAAAATTAATTACCCCTAAAAATTGTAAAAACCCATAAAACACCCCAAAAGACCCTAAAAACCCTATGTAACCATAAATATCCAATAAACCAGCCAAAATAATAAAATACTCTGAAACCACTAGAACCCTTAGAAAACTCTAAAACCCCTAAAAACCAATTTAAACCCCTTTAAAATTTTAAAAAAGTTAAAATTCACTAGAATAACCTAAAAATCCTAAAAACCATAAAACATGATAAAATTCCCTAGAAAACCTAGAAACATAAATAATCCTTAAAGGACCCTAAAACTAAAAAAAGCCAAAATACCCCAGAAACCCTAAAACAAAAAAAGAACCTTAAAAATATAAAGGCTCCAACACCCCCAAAAATTCAAGAGGGTCCTAAAACCAGTAAAAGACCCTAGAAAACCCCCCAAAACCCTAAAGGATCCTAAAGACAATAAAAATATATGAAAGAACCTAAAAAATCTAAAAAAATCCTAAAGGCCTCTAAAAACCCTAAAAATCATGAAGGTCCCTAAAAAATCAAAAAACCCTAAAGGAAAATAAAAATCCTAAAACCCCTAAATGTCCCAAAAACCCAAAACCCCTAAATACCCTAATAACCATAAGAAGCTCCTAAAATAAACTAAAAATCATTAAAACCCTTAAAACCCTAAAACACTCAAAAACCCATAAAAACATTATAAGACCATAAAAAGCACAAAACATCCCAAAAAAACCTAAAACACTATTATCTCAAAAACCCATAAAACCCATAAATATCCTAAGAAACCCTAAAACTCAAAATAAACATGAAAAATCTCTAAAAATAGTAAATGACCCTAAAAATCCCTAAAACCCCAACAAAACCCCTAAAACCCATAAAAACCCTAAAACCCTAAAAACCCCTAAAACCCTAAAAACCCTAAAACCCTGTAAACCATAAAAACATTAAAAACCCTAAAACCCTAAAATCTCCAAAAGTACTAAAACCATAAAAACCCAAAAATTACCCTAAAACCCCTAAAACCCCTAAAAACCCTTAAAACCCCTCAAAAACCAAAAAATTTACCAAAGGGAACGAAAAACTATACAATAACCCTAAAGGGACATTAAAATACATAAAAATCATATATGACCCTAAAAAAACTAAAAATACTTAAAACCCTAATAGAACCGAAAGACTACTAAAAGACCCTAAAAACCACAAAACTATAAATGTTTTTAAAAAACATTAAAAACTTCTAAAATACCCCTAAACCCAGAAACATTATAAAACCCATTAAAAACATTAAAGTTCTAAAAAAATAAAAACAACTCTTGAAATACCTATAACCCCTTAAAACTCTAAAAACCCTAATAAACCTAAAGAAACACTAAAAACACTAAAAAAATCATTAAACCCTAAAAATTACTCAAAATCTAAAATAACCTAAAAAACCTATATACCCTAAAAACCATTAATAACCTAGATGACCCCTAAAACCCCAATACAAACACTAAAACCCCCCCTAAATCCCTAAAAGCCCCTAAAAACCCAAAAAATGTCCAAAGGCTAAAATACCCTAAAATGAACTAAAATCCCTAAAACAATAAAAACCCTAATAAATTCGTAGAAACACAAAGAAACCCTAAAACAATAATCCCCCAATAAACCCTAAAAACCATTAAAACTCTAAAAAAATTTCAAACCCCTAAAATCCTGAAAAACACTAGAAACCTATAAAAACTACAAAATACCCATAAAAATCATAAAAATATAAAAATAATAAGAAAATATAAAATCCCTAAAACCCTAAAAACCATAAAATCCAAAAAAACCATAAAATCACTTTAAATGATAAAAACCCAAAAATAATCTTAAAAACACTACTAACTGAAAACAATCAAAAACCCTAAAATCCATAAATACATTGTAGACCCTAAAACCCTAAAAATCTATAAAAACCCTATGAAAATCACAAAACCCCTAAAAACCGTATGAAAATTATAAAAACCCAACAATCCCTAAAAAACCCAAAAACCCAAAAAACCCATGAAAACCCTATAGAAACACTAATAACCCCTTAAAACACCTAAAACCCTAAAAAGTACAAAAACCCATAAAACCCTATGAAAACCCTATAATACCTGAAAATCCCTAATAAAACACTAAAACCCTTAAAACCCTTAAAACCGCTAAAACACTAAACAACTCTAAAACCCCCAAACCCCTTAAAACCCATAGACAATCTAAAAACACTAAAATAAACGTAAAAACCCAGAAAACCAGGAAAATTCCTTAGAACACCTAAAAATATTGAAAACCATAAACCCCCTAAAAACTAGAAAAAACCTTAAAAACCCTAAAACCCCGAAAAATGATAAAAACCCTAGAAAACCTAAAAAGTAATAAAAACCTTTAAATTCATAAAAATCCAAAAAACTAAAACAACACTAAAAAACCATTAAAATAATTAAAACCTCCAAAACACATGAAACCCTATAGACCCCTAAGAGACTCTAAAGACTATAAAACCATAAAAGACCCAAAAATACCCAAAAATACCCAAAAACCATAAAAATACCATCAAACCCCCCCTAAACCCCCTAAACCCCCTAAAAATACCCCCCCTAACCTAAAAACATTAAATACCCCTAAAAAACAAAAAAGACCCTAAAAATACTCTTAAAAAACTAAAAATTCTAGAAACACTAAAACTATAAAAAATACTAAATACCCTAAAGAACTGGAAAACCCCAAAAGAACCCTAAAAATACCCAAAAAAAGAACCCTCTGAACCTAAAAACCCATAAAAACCCTAATAACAAGAAAAACTTGAAACCTGAAAACCCCCTAAAACCCTAAAAAACCCATAGAAACAACCAGTATCCTTTCATAACATAAAAAAATAATCTAACAAACACAAAAAACTCATAAACCTCTAAAAACCTAAAACCCCCTAAAAAACCTAAAAACCCATCAAAACCATCAAAATAAAAAAACCCTATAAAAGCTTCATAAAAACTAAAAAAACCTAAAATACATTAATAACCAAAAATATAATAAATTTAACAACCCCCCCCCCAAAGTGTACCCATCCTTCACTATCAATGATAGAAGAGAGATGGTGATGAACTGAGTCCTATCTCTAGTCCGTCCTTGGTTGGTGACTAACACTTTGGGTAAATCATAAATATAAATGGTAGTCATTTACCTCTAAGAGAGTCATGTAAAATAGAAAGATCATATGGACACATCCATAAAATATTACTCATATATATAATAGAATCACAAGTTCATATATGTAATGTCATACAAGACTAAAAACAACTGAAATGAAAACTACAAGTACCAAAAGGGTAAACTCAGCAGTGACCATGGAGCCCAGATAACTCCATAAAAACCACAAGCTAGTACTAACATGCCTTATCTAAAAATAACTTCTACTATCCTAAAGGGTTGTTTATATATATATATGTATGGTGGGTGAGAATAACATTAAATCTGTTGGATTCTCCCTGGAGCCTCTCACATAAAAGGTAAAGAAAGAATTCTAAATATCAGTGAACAAAAAGTGAAACTATCTCTTCACCTCAACATGAACACTATATTATGAGATTCACCTTGGCTACATCTCACTGAGTCACTCATATAAGAGAGATCATATATTATAATAATTAATCAAAAAGTGTACCCCATTATTAATTCCCCACTGGTTTGCCGCTCGACCCCAATATCGGACATTCAATGCCACATCTCTCCAAAATTATTTCATCCTAAAGACACTTGGGAAAAGTATCACTTCGTGCATCATGTTCATCACATCATCTCATCAACCCACATCATATCACCATATAATAACCAAGGAGTTTTAGGGATCAACCACAACTCGTATGGCATGTATTATACATTGATTATTATATCTCAAGTAATTACAACCTATACCCAGTGTAATATACCTTAATCCATGATGTATCATACAATTCTTAACTACTGTATTCCTATGGATACTATATATATAGATATGTTTGTGTGAAAAAACCATAAGATATTATATCCCACTACACATATATCAGGGAAACTAACTGCCATTCATACCAATAGATCATACAACCAAGTGATGAGAGTGTTACTAGAGGGGATAGTCATCCATCCATCCTCACCACCAGAATGTAGAAGAAAACAACCTCCCAGAGTCCACTTGGTGTTAGTCTCACTATCGATGTTGTTGGGGTATCATATGAAATCAAAAACCATACATGATATAATATACCTCACAACCACACTATGCGAATAACCAAGTCCTATGCGTAACTGTAGCTATTTTCACTCAAAAACCTAACGAACATTAATTTGGGATAAACATCCTATAGGAACACATAATAATTTGAAGAATATAAATAAATTTCATTGTTTTCTTTTAAAATTTCACTTTATGTTAATTAATTTATTAAATATTAATTAACATTATTCCGATTACACTTTATTAACCAACCATGTGACATCTATACCATCCAAACATGATCCAACCGAGTCCACGGTTTCACAGGATTAAAATTTACATTTTCATTCCAGCAATAACCAACCCCATGGTTTAAGCATCTATTAAATATAATTACTATTCATTAATTCCAAGTACTCTAGGAAATGTACCTATGCTACCAAAATAAAGAAGCATAGCCAAGTACATCCAACTACCACCAGAATTGGGGAAATAAATGTAGATATAATAAGAAACATGGTCATCTAACCATTAAACAGACTCATTAACAGCAATAATCCATCTTAATTACAATAATGGACTTGCCTACCTTTAGTCCATTCCATAATCTATGATGTTATCCCTGAAACACACATACATATCCCCATGCATCTCACTATTACAGATGTCTACTACAACCATAGCCTTGGGCACCCCCACCCATATCCCATTATCTATCCCAATATCAAATCACATAATATATCAAGGTTCATATCCATATCACATATAAGGAGACAAGAAACAAACATACTCAATAAGGCAACTTGGGCCAAAAAACAAGGCATGCATCCTTTACTGGAAAATGAGCTCTCATGTCCCCCAAAACAAGGCATCCATCCTTGAAAAAAATAGAAACTCTAGGACCTATGCATTAATCTTAATCGAGGAATAGGTTTTTATTACATATTTAATTAAATTATTCATTATTCATTGGTTTCAACTATGGGAAGCTGCATGCATCAGCTATAACAAGTTATTAAAATTTTCAAACATTCTCCCTAGCAATTTCTCATTTCAAAAAACATTATTGAATGAAAATTATCATTTAACATGAATTTTATAGTTATCCAAAACAAGTATTATATAATAGGTTGTTTAACCAATTCCATTAAAACATGGCATACCAACTTTAATTATACATGAATACTTATATAAATATAATTTCTATCAAATTATGAGAGATGCCATATTTTTTAAAAATTACTCTTCTTTAATTATTTAACCAATAATTAAAATTTTAATGAATTGAAATTATTTATAAAATTTCATCAATTTAAGCATTCGAAACCAATAATAACAACATGATATTTAAATAATAGTATAGATATAATACTATCTAGAAAAATAATAGGTAAACTGGTATCATGGTGGAAAACACATGTGACCACTAACTATAAACCTATTTCATTATTTAATATGCTTTAGTACTTATTAGGTATGTTTCACTACTTTTAGAAGGAGAAAACCAAGGTCAATTTATGATTTCAAGAAATAAAATAGGAGAAGAAACAAATCACCTACCCTAATAGTGTTAATGTTCATTCCAATCGAACAAATCAACATCATAGATATATAATCACCTCCCCAATTATTAAACTATGATATCACAAAGATTTCATTCCACAAACACATCAAAAAATGAAAAATTAAATTCAATTAGAATGAAGAAGATCAAACACCATAGCATGGAAACAAAGATAGGTGAACAATTAGATCAAATAGAGAGAAAGTACATGAAAATAGAGGTATAAATCACATTGGATAACTATATATTAGTCTCTAGAATACATGGAATACTCCCTACTGAATGGGGCCACATTGTCCTTTGAAAATAATTTTGGGGACCTATGTTTTGATCAAGAGAGATATAGAGAGAGAATTGAATGCGAAGTGGGGTTAAGGGACTTAGGTTTAATTATATGAAATAATATTTTTTGAATACCATGACATAGACCCTAGGACCATGCCACAACCTGAGAAAAAATTGGTAGACTATGACATAGTGGAAGGAAACCACATAGTTACTCCTTAGTCAAATGTGCACATGAGAATCCACCTACCCACCAGTTTATAAATCTGATATACCATGGGGAGGAATATAGAGTAGCTCCAAGCCCCAAGGTATAACCACCCCTCAAATGTAAGGGACTTCCATAGTGGCTATAGTGTCTCTATAAGCTTTATGCCGCAGCGCTTGTCTTCCAGAAAGGCCCCACACCACATCTTACCACCATGGTGTGACCATAACCATTTTTCAAGTATCCTTTATTTTCCTCTTTGAGCCCCCTATGCCGTAACTAACCATACCATACCTCAGAAGCCTCCATTATGGCGTATCCCAAGTATCCACGCTATAATCAACACCATTTTCAACCCTTAATTCTTCAAAAACCTTGTAACCAAATCTGGGAACCTCCAATACCCAAAACTCTAAAAGGTAAGGGATATTCAGATCTAGTCCTTAGGATTAGATACATCTCAAACCATTATCATCCTTAAGAATTAAAAAACAAACCTACATATAGTGAATGAAAAGTGTCCCCCCCCCCCAATATCCACCTTGTGAGATTACCCTCAAGGATCACATCATTTTAGGATATCTAGCACCTCATTATGAGGAAAAAGGTGAAAAATTCTGCAACACCAAGAACCAGATCCTAATCAATCTCTCGAGAGAGATACCTCTCAAATAAGAGTAACGTCACCAACAAAGAAATGAGATGAAACCACCTCATAAACTGAAAAAGTTCAACATCTATAAATTAATATTTCCAAAAGTGAAGAGACAAATAATAAACAACATATGATAATGAGTGCATATATATAACTCATATTCCTAGGTACCTTCCTCTATGCCACTATGTAACTATAATATATGAACCAGGTGAATATTTATCCTATAAAACACATTATCTTAGTGGTACTAGATCTCCATAGTCTGATCCTTGAAGGTTTCATCATCATCAATGTGAATATTTCCCTAATACATGATGTGAGAGTCATAATGAATGTAATTAAGGAGCTGTAAAATGGGAAAAATATTGTATTTATCTCATTTTTGGGGTTGTGATACCTGATATTTTATGGCTCCAACATGAGACAACACCTAAAAAAGGACCCAAAAACATATGATAAGTCTTAATCCCAATAATGAAACTTTATTTTCCAGGATGAGGAGTAACTTTCAAGTGCATTTGATCTCAAAATTTGAACTCTAGATTTATCCTCCTATAATTGAAATTGGGTTTTTGATGATTTTGGATTACCATAATCCTCTCATGAATTACTTAATCTATCTTTTTCATATTTTTCACAAGTTCTGGACAAATAAATTCCAATTATATGACCTCAATCTAGATCAATGTATAATGGAATGGTTTTTCATATAAATATTTAAGAGTTTCCATACCAATGGCAGAGCTAAAATATTGTTGCAGGAAAACTCAACCAAATACAGGTTCCTAATCCAAGAACATCCAAAATCTAGTTTAAAGGAATGCAATATGTCTTCAAGAGTATGGATGGTCTAATTTGTACGATTATCCATCGATGGGTGAAAATAATTTCTTAGGAATAACTCTGATTTAAAATCATGATAGATACCTCTACACATCCTGTAGTTTAAACGAGGATCACAATTAGAGATGATCAACCTTAAGATCTCATAGAGTCTCACCACCTCCTCTAAATACTACCTTGAAAAAACCTCCACTGGACATGACTCCATGATTTCTATAAAGTGGGATGATTTCATAAAATTATCCACTATCACCCATATAACATCAAATCATCCCTGATATTAGGGTAAATAGTTAACAAAGTCCATTGAGATGTCCTCCCACTTCTACTAGGGAACATCTAATGGATGGAGAAAACCACTGGGAACACGGTTCTTGACCATCACCTTTTGGTAGACCAAAACAATGAGGCAAAAACTCTATAACTGCATGATTTAAACCAAGAAACCAAAAATTCCCTCTTAGAGATGCATACAAATTTTTTATACAATGATGTATTGAAAGTCGTGAGCTATGAAAGTCATGGATAACCATATCACACATTTATAAAGGGTTGAAAATCCTTCATCAGAATAACACATGTTGTTTTGTATCTTTATACCAAACATAAGGGGAATCACTAAAGACAACTCAGTCTCTCTTGACCTCCAACTCAAAATCCCCCAATTAGGACTCCTCTAGATGTTTTATCAAAGATGAATACATTGTCATCTGGAAAAGACATGCTCTTCCTCTATTATATCCCATTTCAAGATGTGTCGTCAATAGCATTTCTAGGACTCTCCAAGAATCTCTACATTCACACACAGTATCACTAAGTGACTTCTTTATTAGTTCATCATCCATAACATTTAACGTCCTGGGTGTATAAGAAATGTTAAAGTCGTAGCTCTACAAAAATTACATCCAACATCACTATCACATATTCATTTCATGATGGTAGATGACATACCTTAGGATCTTAATATCAGTAAAAACCATAAAACACTTATAGATGAGGTAATGTATGTAAAAATTCAATGAAACTATAATTATCTCCAACACGAGATCATGGGTGGAATAGTTACGCTAATGGGGACATAACCATTGATCCCCATAACAAACAACGTATCTTGAACGCATCAGAACACTACCCAACCCAATATGAAAAACATCATCAAAAATCTCAAATTGAACTACCATTATAGGAATGAAAATGATTGGATCACTGACCAACATATCTTTTAGGTACTCAAAAACCTCCCAACACTAGTCATCTCATAAGAACACCTAATCATTTATCAGAAAAGTTTTTATATGAGTTATAATCTAAGAGAAATCAGTTATGAAATCCCTATAATAGCTTGAAATACTAAATAAAATTCCCACCTCTATAATAGTCTTGAAGGGTTACTTGGAAACAGATTCCTCTATCTTCAAAGGATCCATATTTAATCCTAGAGGTAAAATGAAACCCCATGAAAAAAATTATGATCCCAGAACTTGCACTTAGACAAATTTCCAAAATACCACTGACAATGAAGAACTCACACAACAGAACACAAATTCTCTGCATTAACCTCCTTAGACACATATAAAAAAGGATTTCCTCAATGGAAAAAAACTATGAACATATTCATGAACTATTTTAACACTACTTTTATTAAACCCATGAACACAAATATAGTGATTTTACACCGAACTACATCATAATGAACTCATAATTCCGATTACAAAATCAAAAAATATTGTTTGGAATATCCCCATACTTCATTCACCTATGACGGTATCCTAACTATAGAGTAATTTTCAAGAACTGACTATCTCTTGTCAGTTGATTGAATAAATCATAAATCCATGTAAAAGGGTAGAAATTTTTCACTATCAGTTAATTCAAAAGATGATAATCAATATAATGAGGGAAAATTCCATCATCCTTCTTTATAAACAAAATCATTAAACCCCAAGGTGACACCCTTTTCCAAATAGAACCCCACTATGACATCTCATCGACCTATACTAGTATATCTTGTATTTCATAAGGCTCTATCCTATAAAAATACATTGAGATAAGAGAAATGATAGGTTGGAGATCTATCCCAAATTTGATCTCTCATTGAGGGGGTAACATTACAACCACCTCAAGAAAAAAATTGGAATACTCTGCCACAAACCTCAACTACAACAACATATGAACATCTGATGAACATATAATTATCTCATCCATCAAATAAGATAAGGAAGGAACATACCTTTAACCCATAGGAGGGTCACACTCACCAGAAAAAATTATAGGATCTCCATCAACACCATATAACACAACATGCCTCATAATGAAATCCGCAATAGACAGTATCAATTACTTTAGTCTATACTAAGGATTATTTCATATGGATGTATCCATACTCATTTTTTCTCACCTCAAGAATGGTGTTGTCCAAGAACTACCGAATAATATCTACAAATATCATATAGGTAAGATCAACCTCCAATTATAAAAGTCAATGCCAATGGAACTGGAATATTATCCACCTCAAGACTCAAATCATGGAATGGGTAAGGTGATATAGAGGAGTGCATAGATACTGAATCAAACAAGGAATGAACCAAAGTAGAAAAAAAAAGAAAAGGTTACATAAAATAATGTATGAATTGCCTGGTGCTAGTAATGCTAGTTTATAGAAGCTAAACATGACCGAATCCATGACCTATTTAGCCCTGATGATGGAATCCTCTATGGTCACACCCTACTGTATGAGGATTAGGAGTATATCTAGGGTCTCCTCTTCCAAAGACATTTCCTATCTTCTAATACCATGATGGAGGGTACTTCTACTACAAAATATACTAAAATTGCCTTAATATAGGAACATGGAGAGGAACACCTATTGTACGCTGCCTAATTAAAAAGGATGGGAACTCCATCCACTGATTACCTCAACATAAAAAAAACCCATACATCTGATCCCTCAGAAAATTTCTAATATATACCACACCCATAGAAATCAGATTAAAAGGGCTGGGACCTACCCCCATATATTCAAAAACACTTATATCGAGGAAATTAGGAACCTAGGAACATAGATCCAATTCATTAGTAATCTTGATGAATCCACTCTCATGAAAATATAGTTTTGTCCAGATCACTCTCAATGACCTTTTCTCTCATCAACACCTTCATATCACTCTAATATTTTATGATATAATTAATTAAATTTTATCTCTTTGATAGCTTGCGATGCGGGAAACCCCTAGTCTAAATGAACCATAATATAGTATATAATTATAACCTAGAGTTAAATTTTGGGGTTATGAATAGGACTAACTAAATTATAAAAATTATATGGTATACATGTATATAAGTAATTTTATTGGTTAATAATTAATTATAATGTAAAAAAATATAATTAAAATTTTTTTTTCAGAAAAACAAATTTTATGTGTACAATGATTTATTATCTTTTTAAATTAAATTAATCCTTATTATTGAATTAAATTAATTAAATTTATATATTATATATTAAATAAAAATTTTTATCATTCAAATAATATTTTCCTCATCATGGGATAAGAATAGATCATTTTTATGCTTAAAATAGTGTTTCTCTAAGAAGTGGTTTTGCCACGTTTTGTGCCCTTATTTGTAATTAATTTTTTCCAATGATAAAAATTTATTTAAATAAATAAACATAATTTGTGAAAAAAACACGTAAAATTTATCTTAATGTTAATTTTTTAGAATATAAGAAAAGATTATTTTTTTGATGAATGATGGAATGTACCTATTTTTATTAAAAGCTATAGTTCGTTTAAATAATTTAATAGATAAATATTATTTTAAAATTATTTTAAAATTATTATTTGTTCAATTATAAAATAATTAATCAAATTTTTTTACCTTTAATCAATAATATGTTAAATTTTTATTTAAAAACTATTACTTTGGAAAAATATTGTTCGGTGCTTCTGTGGGTTTTATTTTAAATTTAGTTCCACCACTTATGTGAATCTAATTTTAAAAAATAGATTCAAAATTTTGAATCATAATAATTAATAAAAATTAATATATTTAAATTATTTTTTGGTTACAAATAATATTAGAAAAAGTTAAAATTAATTACCTCAGTTATGGTTGAAACAGATTTACCAGGGGTTAAACAAAGAAGATAAGGGTTAAAATGACCTAAAAACGTGTCAAAATCTTATTTTATAGGAATAGTTCGACTAGATATAATATATGGTTCAATAATGATCTATTATTGAGCCTTTTAGTCTTTAAAAAACATGTTTATAATTTATTATTTTCTAAAATTTCAAGTGTGTCCTCACCCACACTAATAAAAGGACACCCTTATCCTCTCCTCTCCACACATCCAAATCCTTTAGTTCTGGATAATAACTAAAAAAATATTTTAATTAAATCTATATCCATTACTTATACTCCCTATATTTATGATAAAACAATTCTAGTAAGGGTTTATGTATAAACCAAAAGAAATAGTTTGAAGAAGATTTATTGTTTTTAACCATGAATTTTTAATTTTTTCTTCTATTTACTTAAATTATAATTAATACATGATAAAATAATGAAATAATTATATTATATAAAAATATATAATATTATTACAATTTTATATCCTATATCCGCCGCTTATAAAATCAAATGGGTAAGGAAACTATTGATTGATCATGTGTACGACAGACTACCGTCTCGTGAACTGTTGTAATTAATTTTCCATCAGCATCTATTAAGGATGATTAAAATGATGTATGTAATGATTATATATTATATTTATAAAATAATTATAATTATTTAATTATAATATCACATCTATCATCTTACCTTCTAATCTGTTAGAAAATGATAATGTCTCTCTTGTGTACATGTGGACTACCGCCACCACGAAGCGATGCAATTTTTTTATCATATTATTTATAAATGGATGGTAATAATGATATATTTAATGAAAAAAATATGATATATATGATATAATAATGACTCTAAAAAGGTGAAATATTATTTTCCTTTATTTGTATCCATACATAAAAAATGAAGATAGCGTTCATGTGTATGTTCAACCTACCATCTCTATGAATAATGTAATTCATTTTTCTATCTGTAAAATTTGTGCATTACTATAAATAAAAATATAATGAATATATATTATATTTATATCCTGTTTAAAATAACTTATATTATGGAACCATTGTCAAATTAGATTCTTTTGAAACTACTAAGATGAAAATTTCATGAAAAAGCAAAGAAATTATCACCTAAAATAATATTTTTTACAAAAAATTGTAAAAAAGGATGATAAAATATTATAAGTAAATAATAAATTTTATGATATATATAATTATGTTTATATAATATATTTATAATAAATATAAAATTATTATATAAGAGTTTCAGACATGTATGAATGAAATCCGTCCTGTGGTTAGGATTTCATAGCTCACTTTACTTCTATGTGGCATATGCCATATTCACCACTTATTTCTACGGTGAGGTGTATATACCACACCTTTGATATGTTATATTATTATTATTCTTTTATTAATTCTATTTAAATTTATATTTGATTTTAATTATCTCATGGGTGTTGTGATTCAAATGTTTCTAAATTGGTGAGTGTTTATTTCAGAATCCCACCATTATTCAAGATTGTTTATGTTTATGTATCTCTTGGGATAATTATTTGATATTTATATCAGAAACCTAGTTATTTTTATTCTCTTATATTCATTAAAAAAAATTCAATTAACATTAAAATATCCCTATTTTTATTACATAAAATTTTTGAGAAATATTTTAAGAAATGATTACTTCATTTCTCTCTTCGGTCGATTTTATTCTTCCAAGTCCATTTTAAAAAAAATGTGTTCAGTAAATTTTTTAATATTCTATATTTATTTATTTAATATATATTTACCCATTTTTATTTTTCTAAAATGGTTTGAAATGAATTTTCCTATCATTTTATAAATAAAGTACTTTTTGACTTTTTATAGAAAATGAGAAACGAATCATTATTTTAACACACATGATATGAACAGAATTTCCCACCATCATTAACACTCAATGTTTTAAATATTTCTTTAAAATTTTGAATGGTTATTTGAAAACAAAATCATTTTCAAAATATTGGGTGATATTTTTATTTTAAAAAGGTGATTTTTAAAGTGGATGGGTTTCTTCTACAAGAATGTTTTAAGAATCTCTTTATTGAATCAATATTAATAAAAATCAGTAACCATTTTTCTACATATTCTCCACTTGGGGTATATTTTAATAATACCAACCTTTTTATTTCACCATCTCGTTTGTACTTTGTTTGACTGAGGATGTATTATGTTGACACTATTATATTTTTTACTCTATATGGTTAATGATTATGTTTATTGATTACGGTAATTATTAAAATCTCATATGTCAGTTTTCCTATAATAATTATTAAGTTGATTTTGTTTCACCCATATAATATAAAGAATTCATTGGAAAAAATATGTGATGGATGAGGCCCACTATAGCCCCTCAATGCATCGATAGGTCTCTTTAGAAAAAAATAGCTTGGTTATTTTGTCGAGTCTTTACTCATTAATGTAATATGTCTCAGAACAACTCCTTAAGGATATTTTTATGATGTTAGACATTTTTCATTCCCTAATTATGTGATTATTAATTGAATTCAATGTGAATATTAAATTAGTTTGAATGTCCATGGATAAGTTTTAAGTTCATGTGATTATTAACATGCCATTATTTTATCATCATTTATTCATTCCATGTTTTTATTAATTTTAAATTCACTAATTAAATGTAATTTTTTAGTTATTTACAGTTCCATATGGATTACACCTTATTTATTCATAATAGCTTCTGTTGCATCTAAACCCTTACTAAGTATTACAGCTCACCCTTTTTTTATGTTTCCTTTCCATGGGATTCTATGAAGTGTATTATGATTGATATGTAGGGATATGATAAATGGGATTAGGGTGTCCTTAAAAAAAATGTTGTATTTTATGTTTTCAATTTTAATGTGAGGTGTATGTATGTATCAAGTTTACCAAGACTACTAAACTATTCAGTCATTCAGGATGAGATTCCTTATATATAGTGTCAATGTAATAAAGTAACTATTGAATATAGGCTAATAGGGTTATATTTTTCATAGTTTGTATCTATAACACCCAATGAATTTAAATAAAAACTATGTTTAATAGTGTATACAATGTGCAACACTAAGCTTAGACAAACACTGAAATATTATTATTTAAATATAACTATGATAACTTAGCTATTAAATTCAAAAATATGAATATTATTAACCAAATTTTAAAATGTATATATAAAGAACCTAATCAATAAAAAATAATTGGTTATTTATTATGAAAAAAGTACACAAATTTTAGGAAGTATATTTTATGCTTCGTAAATATGTTTCTTTAAATTGTTTTTTATTTATTTTTGTGAGGAAATATTATAATTAATTTCTAGAAATTATAAAAATAATATTTTTTAAAAATAATATTATTTTTTAAATCATCATGTAAAAATTACCTTAGGTTGATTTTGTTTTATTTTTCTGAAAAGGTTTATCTTCCTGTAAACAGTGAAAAAAACCAAATTTTATTGAAAACTATATTTTTCAACCATTTTCAAAATTAAATTTTATTTAAAAATGGTTTAATAGTATAAAATAGTTATAATATATTATTAATAATACAATTAATTTAATTTTTAAAAATTACATATTTAAATTTGGCATAAAACATCTTTTACAAAAAATAATTTTTTTTAAGAAAAACATTATTTTTCTAAAAATTTTGTTTTATTTTCATATTTCGCACTAATTATAAAATAAATTTATACCAATTATAGAGGTATAATTTGATAAATTAATTCTATATTTTTAATTTTAAGGTACAAATTTGGTAAATATGTCCCTTTTAATATTGGTCTATATGAATAGTAATTGTGATAAACATTATCACATCGATAAATAGTAAAATGGTTTATTATAGGTTAAAACTAAGTTATAAGGCCATAATTTTTCATCATAATTGTTAATTTATGAATTTAATTCGAACATTAACATCATAGTATCTAAATTTAGTTATTTAATATAATTTTTTACATGAAAATGACTTATATGATACATAAATCAAAGGAAGTTACAAAATGTTACTCTCTTTTTTTGATGTCTCTTATGGGTCCACATTGGGAAAAAATAAATATATGAATAAAAATAAATCTATATATTGATATTAATGAAATTAATTTCCTGAAAAAAATTTATTTCTAATTTCCATAAATCACATATTTTCCATAAATGCTTATACAACAGTAATACAATATTATTTAACTAATAATAAAATTAAATAAATGATTTAAAAAATATTAAAAGTGAGATAATTTGAATGATATAAAGTTTTTCATGGATTTTATAAATAAAATGACATATTATTTATGTTTAAATGAATTATATTATATCTCAAACTTTTATTTATGTATTTGAATTGAAATTAAATTAATAGTGTTAAAATTGACATTAATGATACTTTATCAAAATAATATTTTATTAAATTATTAAAAAATTATAAAAAACATTAATGTATATAATTATGATATATTTGGTCTAATATTTCATCAATTTTCTATTTATTGGTCAATATTTAGCTTTTATTTAAAATTTTGACCCTTTATG
Source organism: Viscum album (assembly GCA_963277665.1). Classification (NCBI taxonomy): domain Eukaryota; kingdom Viridiplantae; phylum Streptophyta; class Magnoliopsida; order Santalales; family Viscaceae; genus Viscum; species Viscum album. The sequence continues at coordinate 253,859 of CAUJRU010000333.1, read as the reverse complement.
AGTGAAAAGATGATACCACGATTAATGTTAAAATACGTTAGCCAATGGGTCAATAAAAAAGATAAGTATTAAAATGATATATAAACTTGTAAAAATTTAACTAGATTATGTTATTTCAACCCTAGAAAATTTTTATTCTAATTAATTACCATTAAGAATAATTTTTATCTAGAATAGTCATATTATATTTTAGTTTTTAATAAATTCAAAAATTGTCCCTCACCTCAATTATTAAAGGGAACCTCCCCCCAAAAATATTTACAAAAATTTGATCCATACAGATAAAAAATCCTTCTGACATTTCTTATAAAATTTATTATCCACATTCTATATGTGTTGTTAGTCTCAAAATACCAAACCTTGGAACCTTAAGAGGAGATGTAAAAGAGTTCTTTCAATGAACATATTATTTCTCTTACTGATCACTTTCATTTTACATCTTACTTTAACTTGTATAAATATATGCTATTTTTTCTAAAATAGGAACATAAGTACCAAATATATACTTAAATATTATCATGATTATGAATCCACCATTATCCACCATCTTTCCCATCAAATGGAAAGTGAAAGCATCATCCACACATACGTATGACTTACTATCTCCACATAGTGATACAATTCATTTTTCATTACCATATTTTATCGATTGTAATTATGATGGGTTTAATATTTATATATTATATTTATAACATAATTATACTTTTATAATTACAATATCATATCTATCTTCTTACCTTCCAAACCATTGGGAAACAATGACGTCGCTAATGCGTACATGTGTACTACCACCTCCATAAAAAGATGTGATTCATTTTTTGTTTCTATTTTAATTTGATGGTAATGAGAATATATTGGATGAATATATATAATTTGTATAAAGTAACAAAATTATATAAAGCTTAATTACTATTTTCCGTTATTTCATCCCATCATTCGAAAATTGAAAACATTGTTAATGCGTACGTACGACCTACCGTCTCCATGAATGGTGCAGTTCATTTTTCTATTTCAAATATTTATGGATTAATATAAATAGATATATAATGAATATATATTAGTTTTATATAATTATTAAATTTATGGATATTATGGATTCTTTATCAAGTTATAAATAATAAATATACCAAACTTAACCATACATGAAAAATGGAGCAGTGTTTACTAAGAATAATGATTTTAACAAATAATTATTAATAAATAAGTGGTAAAAAATTATAAGTAAGTCATATATTGAATGATATATAAAATTTAGTTTCTATAACATATTTATAATATATATTTTTATTATTAGGTATGTTCTGACACATAAAATTTATGTTGGAAATGAGGTAAGGGTTTCTAGTCTCACTTTTACTTTAGTGAGACATATGGCATATTACAACTTATTATTTTATTGAGGTTTATATACTACCCATTTGATATATTAAATCATTAATCTTATTTTATTCATAGTATTTAAAATATTATTTTAATTAATTTCTTTAATGCGTCTCATGATTCAAAATAAATTTAATTGGTATGTGTTTAATTCACAATCTCATCATTAATCGACATTGTTTGTGCTTCAATCTCAAAAGGGGAATATTTATCTTACATATCCATTTTTAATAAATAATATTTCCAAAAATATTATAATTCTCTCATATAACTATTAAAACTCTTTTTCCCCATTTTTTTAATTTTTACAAAATGGTTTGAATGGAATCCTATTGTCATTTTCTGAATGAGGTACATTGTGACTTTTTTAACAAAAATTTGGAAGGAATATTTTTTAAATTATATAGAATGAATAGATCTTCCAGAAATCCTAACTAATATATTATTTGAAGATTAATTTACAATTTTCAAGTTTATTTTCATTGAAAATTATTTTCTTTATAATTGTGCAGTTAAAAAAAGTTATTTTCAAAGTAAAAAAATGTATTTTCCTCAAGAAATTTTCCAATAACATCTTTATTGTATTTTCAACTATATCAAAATCATTTTTTTGAATATTATATTGGAAATATAATATAATGATACCATTAATATTATTTTTTTGTATGCTTTAAGATCATCTTTATTGGGGGAAGTATTGATATTTCGTATGACTAGTTTTTTTAATATGGATAGTTATTTCTTTTTTATAAGGCATGTTTATTATGTTGTATTGTTTATTCATATAAGTAATACATTAGAAATGGTAAGAGATTTTAGGGTTCTTATATATCCCCTAGATGCATTGGTAGGTATCGTAAGACAAACTAGCTTGGGATCTAGTTGGGGCCATACCCATTTTTCTAGATATCATGGAATAAGGCCTTGATGGTATTTCAAAAATGTATAGAATGAGGCATCGATGGAAATTTTCAGATGTCCAATGTTATTCATTCAATCATTATGAAATTAGTTATTTATGTCCATGTTATTATAAGATTAGTTAGAACATCCATGGATAAGTTTCAAGCTCATGTGATTGTTTAAATGGCTTATTCGATGATTCGTTATTACTTTTATATTATGATCAAGTTATTGTTTAAATGACATGTGTTCTAGTTATTTACCATGCCATAATTTTTATTCTTTTTTATTTATGACATCTTTAATTGTATGAACACCCTTATTAAGCATATGATCTCACCCCTTTCTTATGATTCATTTTTCCCAGTATTTCGGAAAGTGTTTTGGGATTGAAATACAGAGATATGCTAAGAGAAATACTGTCTTTCTCAAAGAAAACACTATATTTGTTTTATGTTTTTAAAATATAATGTTAATTTCAACTATGAATGTATTTTACCAAGACTACTAAACTACTCTTTCCTTTAGGATGTGATTTGTTTTGTGTAGTTCCAATTTAAAAAAGTAATCACTAGGTCTGGGCTACTGGAGTTGGTTTATTTAAAATTGGTATTAAATAATGTTTAGTAGAAACCTTGAAACTAGATTTAAGAGAACATACATTTGGTAAAATAACCCTGTTAAATTCTATGAGTATATTCCCCAAATACACTAAGTTTAGGATTCATATGGGGATATTTTATGATACCATAATGGATTAATAAGTCTAAGGTTTATCATGGTTTTAAAGTCATAAATACCCTTTTGATGTTTTAAGTGATGAAAGTCTAAGATGATGAAGACTATTTTAGGAGAAATTTATGGAAATAAAACCATTTGGTTTAGTATATGTTTTATTGGAAAGGTTATTTGGGGAATAAAACCTTTAAATTTTGTGGACAAAAGTTTAAAGTTATTGATAATCTATAAGGTTAAAATAATTTTGAGTATGAGATGTTTATGCAATATTTTGATAAAAGAGTTAGTAAATTCTGGGATTATATCATATAGAAAACCATAGAGGTAAAAACAAATGATTTGATGAGAATTATTTTTTGGGGATGTTCATCATATTCTTGGGAATGTTACAGTTTTACACAAATGACAACCCATATGTTTGGAGAAAACCCGTCACATCCCGTAAGGTTGTGGGGACTAAACCCTCGAATTAAGGGTTACAAGGGTACCTCGAATACCAATATCCTACTTGATTTACTGGTCAATATGACATTTTTTTTACTTAAATGACTAAACAAATAAATAATAAGTTGATTTTTGGAAGCATGTTATGCATTCAAATATTTTTGATTTTTTTTGGATTTTAATGTGGTTAATGATATTTTTAGAGACACTTCATTATGTTAATGTATTTGAAACAATTATTCATAACATAAATCATTATCTAGGTTGAATGTTATTACATTTTTTAATATGACAAATTGTATGAGATAACCTTTGAGTTTAAAAAATTTATTAATACTTAGTTTATTGATGTTATATTGATTATATGGAATAAGGATAATTTAATGATTATTATGGTAATTAGTATATGTAATCAAGGTATTATGTTGTTTGGAATGTGTCATTATAAACTAATTTATATTTTCTTGGGATAAATTTTTAATTAAAATTTTGAGTTTTTAATATGGTCAATAATATTTTGGAGGATTTATAAGGTTAACTACTTATCCAATAGATTACTTTAACTTTAAATATTATTATTTGAATTTTAATTATTTTTATAATATTGGATAACCTATGATAAAAATTTTTGTTTTGAAAAGTATTTAGAGGTTGAAGGAATGTCTTATGGATCTTATGATTCATTAAAAGTACTTAAGGCATAAAAAAATTCAAAATGAATATTTATCTCCTTCAATACAAGATCAAGGGGAAATAGATCAGAATACAAACAAAGGATGATATTATTATTATCAAGTTAGTTTATTTCCTCAAGATAATTATCAATATAGAAAACAATTCATCTACTTTTAGAATAGGACCATGAAATAAAAAAGCAATCAATTTATATTTATTACAATGAAATTAATGGTCTTTTAACTCATCATAGATTTATAGTTTTGTGATAGATAAAATTCTCATGAACATATTATGTACACTATATATTAGTCTTTGGATGTAATTTTTATCTTAAATGTACATATTTTCACTGGAAACTAATTTTATCTTATTCATAAAACTAGTTTATTGATGACAATCATATTTCTCTTTCCATATTTATAAGAGGATGTTTTATCAACAGTATTTTTGAGGTTTTTTTTGTAATAGAATTTTAAAAGGTCAAACCCTTGATTACCAATCAAAAGTTAAAATTATAAGAACATAATTTATGTAATTAAGGGATAATTTAACACCTGAATATTTTAAAAGAACATTATGTTTGATAATGTATACAACATGCAACAAAAATCTTAAATGAACCCCAAAATATTATTATTTAGATTTGACCATCATAAACTATCCTTTAAATTGGTGGTAATGAATAGTATTTAAAAAATCCTGATATATATAAAGGACCTAATCAATTAAAATTCATTGATTAATTCTTATTAAATAACTATATAATTTTTAGTAAAGTTATTTTATGGTTTATAAATATGTTTTCTTCCAATATGATTATCATTTCTTTTGTAAGGAAATATTAGATTTTATTTATTTAACCTATATAAATTTTATTTTATAAATATAAAATCCTTTTTCAAATCATGGTATGAAAATTATCTTAGTTTATTTTTTTTGTCTTTCAGAAAAAATTTATTTTCCAGTGAATTGTTAAAAATACCAATATTTATTCGAAACTGTCTTTTTTTAACTATTTTCATAGTTATATTTTATTTTAAAATGGTTTCAAAGTAAAAAAAATTGTTCTATTATATTATGAATAATAAAATTGTGTTTTTTTAAATCAATTAAATGATTAAATTTGGAATAAAAACATTGTTTTATACAAAAGGATTTTTTTACGAAAAAAAATATTTTTTAAAAAGTGGTTTTTATTGCATTTTAAACTAATTTTTTAAATTAAATTATTCTACCTGTAGATATTAAATATGATAAAAAGAAATATATTTTTTGAATCAGGAGGTTAAAATTTGTTAAATAAGCCCCTTTTATTTTTTGGTCAATATAAACAGTAACTTTGGTAAATTTTATCACATCAATAAAGGGTAAATCAGATTAATCTATGTTGAAAATAAGTGATATGGTCATAATTTTTCATCATAATTATTATTTTAAAAGTTAATTCTATCCTTAACACGTTATTCTCATAATTTAGTTGTTTAATTGAAACATATACCTGAAAATGAAATATCAATTATCTAAATCAAATAAAGTTATAAATGTCACCGTATTTTTTTAAATATCACTTATTTGTCCACATAGTTAAAAAAGAATATGAATGGAATAAATGTAAATTTGGATATTTGTGAAATAATTTTCCAGTTATAAATTTATTTATAATTCTTAAAAATTATATAAGTACCTTAAATTCTTGTGCAATGCTAATACTTTATTTTTTAATTAATAGAAAAATAAAATAATTGAATTTAAAAATATTAAAAGTAATATCATTTAAATGATAAAATGTGTACCACAAAATTTATAGATTTATATGAAATATTAGTGATTATTAAATGATTTATATTGGAAATAAAACTTTTTATTGGTGTATTTGAAGTCAAATAAAATTAACAATGTAAAAATTGATATTAACGATACTTTATAAAAGTATAATTTTATTAAATTATTTTAAAATTATATAAAATTATAAGGGTACAATTAGGGTAATATATGGTTTAAAATTTCATCCCTTTTTTATTTATGGGTCAATAGGTAACTTTTATGTAAAATTATAACCCTTTAAGTGTGAAAAAGTCGTTACCAGTGTTAATGTTAAAATACTTTAATGAAGGGGTTAATAAAAAATATATAGATTAAACTAATATAAAAATTTGTATAAATTTGATTGGATGATATTATTTGAACCCTATATAGTGTTTCATGAAATTAATGACCATTTGGAAGAATTTGGATCTATAATATCCCTATTATATTTTAATTTTTAATAAATTTCAGAAGTGCCACTAAACTCAATTATAAAAGAAAACCTCCTCCCTCACTTATTTACACAACTTATATCCATATAGATATATAAAACCCTATAAAGTTATTTTATAAACTTATTTAAACAAATTATAGAGGCATTTTTCATCTCAAAATACTAAAACTAGTATCCTTAATAGGAGATCCAATGTTGTTTTTCCAAAGAAGAGGTAATCACTCAAAATGATCACATTTTTTTTACTTATTATTTTACCTCAACTATGTCTATGTTATTTATCATATTATGGTAAAATAATTATCCTATATATACTTAAATATTATCATTATTATTAAACCACAATTATCTACCCTCTTTCGAAATAAAATGGGAAGAGAATGTGTGACCCGTGTGTACATATGGCTTACCGTCTCAACATAGTGATACAATTTATTTTTCATTGCCATATTTTATTGATTGGAATTATGATTGGTTTAATTTTTATATATTTTATTTATAAAATAATGAAACTTATGGATTTATAATAACATATATACCTTATTATCATCCAATTTTTTTTATAAATGATAACATAACTCGTGCGTACGTGTAGACTACAACCTCCACGAAATGTTGTGATTTGTTTTTTGTTTCTATTTTAATTGGATGGTAATTAGAAATATTTTATGATTATATTTGATTTATATAACATAATTTAATTCTATGAATCTAAATTATTATTTACCTTTATTTTTCTTTATCCATCAAAAAGTGAAAATAACATTCATGTGTACATACGGTTTACTATCAAGATAAATATTGCAATTCATTTTTCTATATATAACTTCTATATATTACTATAAATAAATATATAATGAATATATATGATATTTATAAAATAAATAATTGTTATATATTATGGAAACATGATCAAGGTATAAATATTGAAACTACAAAACCAAAACATACATGAAAAATAAAGCATTTTTTACAAAAAAGAGTGATTTTAACAATTAATTGTTAATAAATTGGTGATAAAAGATTATATATAAGTAATATATGGTATAATATATGTATTTTTTGTTATAAACTATATTTTTAATAAATATATAATTATTTAATAGGAATTTTGAACATGTACAATGGAAATCGGACCTAAGGTAAGGGTTTCTAGTCCCACTTTTACTTTTGTGAGACATATTCCGTATTCACCCCTTATTTATTTTGTATGATATATATACTCCCACTTTGATATATTATATCTTTAATATCTTTTTATTAATGGTATTTAATGTTTCATTTGACGTAATTTCTTTCATGGGGCTTACTGTAGAGACCCAAAGCTTGACGTACAGACATTACATTATTTTTTCGAAATACTTAGTACATAAAAAAAACACACACACAAGGACCATAATAGTTTAGTGTCTTTGGAAACTCGAAATATAATCTTCTAATCGTGGTGAAATATCTTCAACATCTCCCATAAAGATATTTTTTTTAACCTAAAACCTTTCTTTATATCCTGGGGAAAAGAAAACATAAAAGGGTGAGCTCAAATGCTCAGTAAGGGTAAACAGTAGAAATATCTATCACATCATAATCATAAGAACATAACATTTTGGAAATCTTAACCTGAAAAAGAGATCATAATATCATAACATGGGCTAAATCATAGTAGTGAAATGTAATCCCAATAATCATAACTTAAAACATGTTACTTTGTGGAATACACACATAATCTTAGAGAATCATTTCTTATTAGTCAAGACTCATTGCCAAGACTATCTTAGTGGACAAAGTCCCTTTCTGAACCGAGTTCACTCCTTGTTTCAGTCCTGTTTCACTAAACCGGTATAACCTACCGTTCCAGCCATGTCTATCTCATGAGATATAAAATCTTTACCCAATGCATTGGAGGGAGATATAGGTCCCACCCATCTCATAATGATACCATTATTATGTGTGCCATAAAATCATAAATCATACATTATTTCATAACCCATGTAATAAAAATGGGATTCTTAAACATCATGACATTATTTAACAATTCATATAAGATAAAGGAATTCATAAAAATAATTCCATCACAACATAATCAAATCAATGTAAGAATATGGATAGAAACATAACCCTATATTATCTTAGATGGAAAATAATTTTGATAAAACACTTGAACTCCATTCTTGAGGAAAATATCCTTTCTACTTCAAAAAAATTTTCCTTTCTTAACATGTCATACAATTTTAAACTAAAAGAAGTTGATTAAAAATAAACTTGAAAACTTGTAAAGTAAGCTTCTTGGAAATAATGTTTTAAAAATCCATTCATGCCATATAAGTTAAAAAAAACATTCTTCTCGTACTTTTGTAGGAAATGTCAAAAAGTACCTCGTACGAAAAACGACCAAAGATTCCTTTCATATCTTTTACTAAAAACTCACCTAAGGGTAAAATTGGATTTAAAAAATTGTAGGTGGATGGAAATAACATTACATATTGAGGAAACATGGATGTGGATGATAAAATACACCCCAGTAAATACCAAAGTATAAAAAATCTGGGATAAAAATGAGATTGTGATATTTTCCCTTACCTTAGGTCCGATTTGCTTCGTAAGTGTCCGAACCTCCTGTATAATGATTTAAATAATGTTATTGAATTATTCCAGAATCATAATTATTGTTATGATATCATATATGGTCATATTATTAGCTTATTATTAGTAATATTTCATTACTACTTGTTATTCGGGTGTTTATTACTTTTTGTTCTTATGCGTTTTTTGTCGAATAAATTCTTATTCTTCTCTTTAGGTTATAGAAACCTCATTTACAGAATGGTATTAGTGTAATATATATCATATTAATTCATTCAATTCATTTATATAATCATTATGAAATGAAGATCATGTAGAACGAGTCGCATCACATCGTGGAGACGGTATTCCGTACGTACGCACGAGTGATGATATCGTTCCTATGATCGTGGAATTGTATTGGAGTGTATGTATACTATTTCAGAATCAATATCACTTTATAATAGTCATATATAGTCATTATTTACACCATTATACCCATCCAAGTTAGGTGGTGGTGGAAAATATATTACACCACGGGGTGGAGACGGTATTCCATACGTACGCACGCGCGGTGATTTCGTTTTCCATAGGATGGATAGATGGTGAAATAGGGTTGTTTCATACTTATAATAACATATCAGTATATGAGTGATACCTATGTCATTACTTCATAATGAAACAACCTAAATAGAAGAAGTGGAAGAAGAAATAAAGGTGAAAGAATCGGTAACGGACATTACCTCTTCTTTGAAGCGCCTCTTTGATACCTCCTCTTAGGGTACTAAAATAGGTCTTTGAAGAAGACCAGGACCTCTAGGATGTCTCTAGGGAAGTGTAGAAGATAATTTTGCTGGGGTTGGCCGAGCTTGAAGGCTCAAAGTGGTGTGAGGAAGAGAGGGAGGAAGTCCCCTTTTATAAGGAAAGAGAGGGGCACCTTTGGAATAACAAAAAATATTATTTTATTATAAAGTCAAATTCGGTTTTTAATAGCTCCAAATTGAGTTATTTCGAAGCTAAGGTGGGGATGGGTATAAATAAAATCATAAAATAGAATTTATACAAGTTTAGGTTCCTATTTTAGCCTTATCATTTAGATTTAACATTAAGTTAGATAATTTTACTTTTACCGTGTCTTTTTCTGTTCTTACACTATAAGGTTAATAAACTTACTATAACAAGACAAAAGAACCTCAAGTTGTTTATTATTAATATATATAACCTTATCTAAGTCATTTGGCCGAACCTTAGATTTTTAAGAATAACATAACAATTAATAATATAATATTTGTTTTAAAACCTATTTTATGCCAATTTTGACACTATTTAGTAATTGATTTTTGTGAAAATCATAACAGAATTATTAGTTCACAAAAAGTTAATTAAATCCATAATAACATGTCATATTAACCTGGAAAATTAGTCTAATTCATAAAAAGTCTCAAATTACATTTATTTTGGTATTTATAACATCGATTATGTCAATATTTCATTAATAAGATAATTACTGTATCATATTTGGGTCATATATAACTTAAATTATTTAATGTCTAAAAATTACAAATAAAATACCATTATGTAGGAAATCGTTTTAGATTTCTAATGAATATTTATAGTCGAATTTATATTATGTATAACCCTATATTAAAAATGATATACTTATTAAACTTTGATTTTAACTATTTTGACCCTTCTTTAAATAAATTAATAATAAATGTCCTAATCTAATCCAAGTTGGCCTAAATAATCATATTTTATTCCTAAGGTTGTTTTGGTCGAATTAAACTTATCCAATAGAATTAGGACATGTGTTAGGGTAATAATAATATCATTTTTACCCTTAATTATCCTATTTACTTTTACCCGTGGTAAAAAAAGTAAAAAGTTACTATTCACCAAAAATCATTTTCATCTCATTGAACCACATTTTATTCCTTGATATTAACCGTGTCTCTCGGATTTTTGAAATTCCACTCACAGAAGCGGTAAAATTATGTTTTATGAAAAATTCTGTTTTTTAACTACCACTTAGTGGTTTCACTATTAATCAAAAAATGAAAGTTTCTAGAAAAATACCAAAAATTAGGCCTAAGCTATATTTGATATTATGAATTCAAAAATGATGTCCACTTTACCAAATTTAAAACATGTTAGTTAAATTAACTAATTTAAAAATTAATTCCCGTCGTCAAAACAAATAGCGTGTTTTTAAGAGATAATAACTATCAAAAGATTGACACTTGTTTATGTCTGGTTTAAATGTGAAATTAAATCCAATGACCAACATTGTATTAAATTCTAAAAATATATTCTAAATATACTTTAAAACCACTCAAATTAATAATTTATCACTATTAATTATTTCGATTAAAAAGTTGTTTTTAATTAAAATTTAGTAATTTTTCACTATTCATCAGAAAATGAATGTTATCTGAAAAGTACCAAAATTTCACCCTAAGCTAATTTTGATATTCCGATTCCAAAAATGAAGTCCATTTTGAAAAATAAAATTTACAAAATTTCAAAAAGTGTTTATTACTATTCATAACGGCTAGTTTTTAATAATATTTTAATAGCATATCGTTGTTTGGTGAAACTCGGTATTGCGTACTACACACGCTATCAAGGAAGGTCGCGATTGCGTGTAATGTAAGGAAATTCAAGGATGTGTGTTGTGCAAGACCCTTTTGGTGTAGCGTACAACACAATACATGAAATTAAAAAGAATATTTTTCATAAAATCTTGGGGTGTTACATTCTACCCCCCTTAAAATTAATTTCGCCCTCGAAATTCGTCGGGGTTATAAATGGTTTACTACTCGAAAGTTTCTTTAATAGAAACCCACATCGTAAAAAGGAATACCAAAACCAATCTTTAAAAACAAAAGTATGAAACGTAATGGTTATCCAAATAAACTAATCATTGGGTTTCCACATAGGTGAAAATATAGATATGGAAGAGAAATCTAACTATCATGTTCTGATGGAGAGTGGTAGAGAACATGGCTATGGAAAATCCAGCAATCACAAAGCCATAAATTTGTGATGATCTAAGGTACCATCTAATTCATCAGATATAAGGGCACTAGGACAACATTTTTGGTTTTCATGATCATTTCCCTAAAGTTGATGAAATTCGAATTAGAAGAAATACTTTCGTGATTTTGGTACTGTGTCAACGTTGGTCATTATTTGGACAATTTCCACTTCATCTCTTAATGAAATGAAGTTGGATTTGTCATTCGTGAAGTATTAGCAGATCATGTGATAGAATGATGGGTCATTCCATCTGTCTCAAACAAAAGGTTACAAAAGTTATCAAAAATACATAAGACCATCTATGGTGAAGTTAATCGTATATGATTCCCAAAATAAACTTATACTTCATATATCATAACGCGTAATAAAATAAAACTAGTTTATACTAACCAAGGACTTCCTGTAGGCCAGTGGTAGGCGATAAAGGCCAGTCTCACTTCGGTTGTGGGTTCGATTCCCACAGCCTTGTCCGACGTGATGGGCTGTCGCCCGTCTTGCAGGTTGTCTTTTTATCTAAAACTACATTACTATAACATCCCATCAATAATATCAAAAAAAAGTTCAATCTTTAAATAATCCATTCCAATTTTTAGGCTTATCCAAAATACTGTTGTCCAATATTACAGTGAAAATGATTACCAAAGAGTTCATATAACAAGCATGTTAATACCATCATTGATCCCCATATATCATGAGATATGTCTTGTTGGTCACATTCCAATCATTCGAAGTCCTTAATCATGTATTCTCTTGAAAAATGAATACCCATTGAATCTTAGTGAAAACATTAGTGCTGCCAAAAGTTAACTCTTTTCAAATACCAAAACCTCAAACCATGATATAACTATTTCCTTATATCAGTCATGAGCTCATGAATAATGTCAAACATTTCATTTTCTATTTATCCCTTCATTATGCGCAAATCATCTTTTTTCCAAAAATATCTCAATCACTTTCCATGGTTACCGGTACCATAAAATTATTGAAAACCATAATAGACCAATACATAAATATTCCAATACTCAACATTATTTTGGAATCCCATTACATAAACACTTAATCATTCCACCACATCGTTGTCATATTCAACATCACCAATGGTGATCGCATGTGACTTCCATTTGTCCTTTGCCTTAAGTGGTTGCTCATGTCGATCATCACAAACCCTTGGATTAGGGAATTTATTAGCATAATGCCCCATTTCCTTGCACTTGAAACATTGAAGTGTAGTAGGTTCATTCTTTGTATCCCTTCCTTTGTTTGCATCATTAGACATCTTATTCCCATCAATGCGGCATTCAAATGCCCGATGACCTTCCTTTCCACATTTGAAACATTTACTTGTCCCTTTAAGACAATCTCCACCATGCTTCTTTCCACACTTTGAGCATAAGGAAACATTCATCTTCTTTTTACCATTATTCTGAGATTTCTCCTTGAACTCCATCTTTCGTTTTTTGTCAAAACTATGAGATGGATAAGTAACACCAACTTCCATTTCTACCTTTATAGCACAACACACAATTTCTTCATAGCTACTGAAGTCTCTTATAGCTAATTCCCTTCGAAGACTTGGTTTTAAGCCACTGAAGAATTGACCAACTTTACTTTCATGTTGGATGATAAATCCATATGCATACCTTGAAAGCCTTGTAAAGTTCGCTTCGTATATACCAACAGATTCATCATCCTTTTGCTTTAGTTCAAGAAACTCCTTCTCCATCTTTGTTTTAAGAATACGAGGGAAGTACTTATTGAAAAATAAGTTCTTGAACTCATCCCATTCTATGGACTCAATTTCATCTCTTTGCCTCGTATTCTTGATAAGATTCCACCATTGATCAGCTTCACCTTCCAAACGATATACTGCTAAGATGACTTTATCATGTTTAGAACATTGAAGAACTGAAAATATCTTTTCAGTTGTTCAGTAACAATTGGATCAGAAGACCCACTGAAAGAAGGTGGACGTTGCCTCATGAAGAACTCAATAGAATATTGTTCCCTTCTCTGCTCATTTGGAAGTCCAGAATGATTCATAGCTTGTGTAAGTATAGCAATAAGATTTTTCACTCCATCTCCCATAACATTTGTTTGTTCAGGAGGACAATCATTGCATTGTCCATTGCATTGATCAACATGGTTCCTTCGGGTTCCATCCATCATCTAAAACCCAAAAAGAATAGTGTGAGAGGAAAAAATCATGCTAGGGAAAACAACATAATAAAGGGGGAGTACCTTCAATATCTAACATCTTAGGTTTAATTCTAAGATCGTTAGCACGATTCTAAGACTATAACCTATACTTATACTTAACCTTAGGTAAATCCCTAGACATACCTTAGAAATATCTCTAGGGATCTCACTAAAGTTCTCGCATCCTAGTTTCCAAAGGTTGACTAAACCTTTCCTCTGATACCAACTGTAGAGACCCGAAGCTTGACGTACATGGACCTTACATTACTTTTTCGAAATACTTAGTACATAACAAAAACACACACACAAGGACCGTAATAGTTTAGTGTCTTTGGAAACTCGGAATATAATCTTCTAATCGTGGTGAAAGATCTTCAACATCTCCCATAAAGATCTTTTTTTAACCTAAAACCTTTCTTTATATCCTGGGGAAAAGAAAACATAGAAGGGTGAGCTCAAATGCTCAGTAAGGGTAAACAGAAGAAATATCTATCACATCATGTTCATAAGAACATAAAATTTTGGAAATATTAACCTACAAAAGAGATCATAATATCATAACATGGGATAAATCATAGTAGTGAAATGTAATACCAATAATCATAACTTAAAACATGAAACTTTGTGGCATACACACATAATCATAGAGAATCATTTCTTTTTAGTCAAGACTCATTGCCAATACTATCTTAGTGGACAAAGTCCCTTTCTGAACTGGGTTCACTCCTCGTTTCAGTCCTGTTTCACTGAACCGGTATAACCTACCGTTCCAGCCATGTCTATCTCATGAGATATAAAATCTTTACCCAATGCATTGGAGGGAGATATAGGTCCCACCCATCTCATAATGATACCATTCTTATGTGTGCCACAAAATCATAAATCATACATCATTTCATAACCCATGTAATAAAAATGGGATTCTTAAACATCATGACATCATAAAACAATTCATATAAGATAAAGGAATTCATAAAAATAATTCCATAACAACATAATCAAATCAATGTAAGAATAGGGATAGAAACAGAACCCTATATTATCTTAGATGGAAAATAATTATGATAAAACACTTGAACTCCATTCTTGAGGAAAATATCCTTTCTACTTCAAAAATATTCTCCTTTCTTAACATGTCATACAATTTTAAACTAAAAGAAGTCGATTAAAAATAAACTTGAAAACTTGTAAAGTAAGCTTCTTGGAAATAATTTTTTAAAATTCCATTCATTCTGTATAAGTTAAAAAAACATTCTTCTCGTACTTTTGTCGGAAAAGTCAAAAAGTACATCGTACGAAAAACGACCACAGATTCCTTTCATATCTTTTACTAAAAACTCACAGAAGGGTAAAATTGTATTTAAAAAATTGTAGGTGGATGTAAATAACATTACATATTGAGGAAACATGGATGTGGATGATAAAATACACCCCAGTAAATACCAAAGTATAAACAATCTCGGATAAAAATGAGATTGTGATATTTTCCCTTACCTTAGGTCCGATTTGCTTTGTAAGTGTCCGAACCTCCTGTATAATGATTTAAATAATATTATTGAATTATTCCAGAATCATAATTATTTTTATGATATCATATATGGTCATATTCTTAGCTTCTTATTAGTAATATTTCATTACTACTTGTTATTCGGGTGTTTATTACTTTTTGTTCTTATGCGTGTTTTGTCGAATAAATTCTTATTCTTCTATTTAGGTTATAGATACCTCATTTACAGAATGGTATTAGTGTAATATATATCATATTCATTCACTAAATTCATTTATATAATCATTATGAAATGAAGATCATGTAGAATGAGTCGCATCACATTGTGGAGACGGTATTCCGTACGTACGCATGAGTGATGATATCGTTCCTATGATCGTGGAATTGTATTGGAGTGTATGTATACTATTTAAGAATCAATATCACTTTATAATAGTCATATATAGTCATTATTTACACCATTATACCCATCCAAGTAAGGTGGTGGTGGAAAATAGATTACACCACGGCATGGAGAAGGCATTCCGTACGTACGCACGCGCGGTGATTTCATTTTCCGTAGGATGGATAGATGGTGAAATAGGGTTGTTTCATACTTATAATAACATATCAGTATATGAGTAATACTGATGTTATTACTTCATAATGAAACAACCTAAGAAGAAGAAGTGGAAGAAGAAATAAAGGTGAAAGAATCGGTAACAGACATTACCTCTTCTTTGAAGCGCCTCTTTGATACCTCCTCTTAGGGTACTAAAATAGGACTTTGAAGAAGACCAGGACATCTAGTATGTCTCTAGGGAAGTGGAGAAGAGAATTTTTCTAGGTTTGGCCGCGCTTGAAGGCTCAAAGTGGTGTGAGGAAGAGAGGGAGGAAGTGCCCTTTTATAAGGGAACAGAGGGGCACCTTTGGAATAACAAAAAATATTATTTTATTATAAAGTCAAATTCGGTTTTTAATAGCTCTAAATTGATTTATTTCGAAGCTAAGGTGGGGATGGTTAGAAATACAATAATCCAATAGAATTTATACAAGTTTAGGTTCATATTTGAACCTTATCATTTAGATTTAACATTAAGTTAGATAATTTAACTTTTGCCGTGTCTTTTTGTGTTCTTACACTATAAGGTTAATAAACTTACTATAAGAAGCCAAACGAACCCCAAGTTGTTTATTATTAATATATATAACTTTACCTAAGTCATTTGGCCGAACCTTAGATTTTTAGGAATATAATAACAATTAATAATATAATATTTGTTTTAAAACCTATTTTATGTCAATTTGACACTATTTTGTAATTGATTTTTGTGAAAATCATAAAAGAATTATTAGTTCGAACCAAGTTAATTAAATCTATACTAACATGTCATATTAACCTGTAAAATTAGTGGAATTCATAAAAAGTCTCAAATTACATTTATTTTGGTATTTATAACATCGATTATGTCAATATTTCATTAATAAGATAATTACTGCATCATATTTGTGTCATAAATAACATAACTTATTTAATGTCTAAAAATTACAAATAAAATACCATTATGTAGGAAATATTTTTGGATTTCTAATGAATATTTATAGTCTAATTTATCTTATGTATAACCCTATATTAAAAATTATATACTTATTAAACTTTGATTTTAACTATTTTAACCCTTCTTTAAATAAATAAATTATAAATGTCCTAATCTAATCCAAGTGGGCCTAAATGGTCATATTTTATTCCTAAGGTTGTTTTTGGTCGAATTAAACTTATCCAATAGAATTAGGACATGTGTTAGGGTAATAATAATATCATTTTTACCCTTAATTATCCTATTTACTTTTAACCATGGTAAAAAAAAGTAAAAAGTTACTATTCACCAAAAATTATTTTCATCTCATTGAACCACATTTTAGTCCTTGATATTAACTGCGTCTCTCAGATTTTTGAAATTTCACTCACAGAAGCGGTAAAATTACGTTTTATGAAAAATTCCGTTTTTTAACTACCACTTAGTGGTTTCACTATTCATCAAAAAATGAAGGTTTCTAGAAAAATACCAAAAATTAGGCCTAAGATATTTTTGAAATTATGAATTCAAAAATGATGTCCATTTTACCAAATTTAAAACATATCAGTTACATTAACTAATTTAAAAATTAATTCCCGTTGTCAAAAGAAATAGCGTGTTTTTAAGAGACAATAACTATCAAAAGATTGACACTTGTTTATGTCTGGTTTAAATGTGAAATTAAATCCAATGACCAACATTGCATTAAATTGTAAAAATATATTCTAAATATAATTTAAAACCACTCAAATTAATAATTTATCACTATTAATTATTTTGATTAAAAAAGTTGTTTTTAATTAAAATTTATTAATTTTTCACTATTCATCAAAAAATAAATGTTATCGGAAAAGTACCAAAATTTCACCCTAAGCTAATTTCGATATTCTGAATCCAAAAATGAAGTCCATTTTGAAAAATAAAATTTATAAAATTTCAAAAAGTGGATATTACTATTCATAATGGCTAGTTTTTAATAATATTTTAATAGCATATCGTTTTTTGGTGAAACTCGGTATTGCGTACTACACACGCTATCGAGGAAGGTCGTGATTGCGTGTAATGCAAGGCAAGTCAAGGATGCGTGTTGTGCAAGCCCCTTTTGGTGTAGCGTACAACACAATACATGAAATTAAAAAGAATATTCTTCATAAAATCTTGGGGTGTTACACTTACTATTCAAAATAAACCCAAGGGGTTTGGGTTTAATTCAGAATCTCTTCTTTATTTGAGATTATTTATGTTTAAGAATCCACTGGGGAATATTTATATTCCATATTTGTGTTTTGTAAAATAATTTTTTAATAATTTCTTCTTATTATAAAAATTTATTTTTACCCATGTTTTACATTTTTACAAGTTTTTTTTAAAAGATTCTTCTTATCAATTTTCAAATGAGGTTCTTTATGAATTTCCTAACACAAAAATGGAAGGAAACTTATAAAAAATTAATAGATTTTCTTCCTATAATGAATCATGTTTTATTTGAAACTAACTTTACTATTTTACAAGGTTACATTCAAGTAAATTTTTTTCCTTTGTATTTGGGTTTTTTAAATAAAATGTATTTCAATGTAAAAAATAATTATTTTCCTCTAGAAATATTATAATAATATATTTAAAGTATTTTCATCAATTTCATCATACTTTGTTTACTATTTTGTTGATAATGTAATCTAATGAAACAATTCATTATATTTCATTAGTTTTTTTATGATCATTTTGACTGGGGTAATTATTGATATTCTATATGACTAGTTCTTCCAATATGGACATCTATTAGTTTTCTTTAAGACAATTTGATTATATTGTATTTTTTATTCATATAAGGAATAAATTGGTGTTAATATGTTATGGGTTGGGATAACTATAGCCACTTGATTCAATGGTAGGACTCATGAGACAAACTAACATGGGTTCTGGATGAGGCCTTACCCATTATGTGTAGATTCCATGGAACAAGGCCTTAATGGTATTTTCATATGTCTTGGAAGTGGCTTCAATGGTAATTTTCATATTTCTATCACTATTTTTTCCATCACAATGAAATCAGTTATTGATTTGCATGTGATTATTCAATTAGTTATAATATCCATGTATAAGTTTCGATTTCATGTGATTGTTTATATTACTTATTTGATCATCATTTATTCCTACCATATTATTATAAAGTTATTATTTAAATGGAATGTGTTTCATTTATTTAAATTTACATGTTATTTAAGAATATTTACTCATGATATCTTCTACTATACACATACCATTACTGAGAAACTGATGTCACCCATTTATTAATATTTAATTTCCCCGGGATGAGAGGAAATGTTTTATGATTTATATACAAAGATATTCTAAGGGGAATAAAGGAGTTATTAAAGAAAAAAATTTGTGTATTTTATGTTTTTAAAAGGTAATGTGAATTTCAATTATGTATCCAGTTTAACAAGACTACTAAACTATTTTTGTCCATTGGGTTGTTATTTATTTGATCTAGTGCCAATTTAATAATGTAACTACTAGCATTGGGATACTAGAGTCAAGGTCATTACATTATAAAAGGGAGTTTAGTAGAAACATTAGAACTACATTCAAGAAATCATATATTAGATA
The DNA here is from genome assembly GCA_963277665.1 of Viscum album. Taxonomy (NCBI): domain Eukaryota; kingdom Viridiplantae; phylum Streptophyta; class Magnoliopsida; order Santalales; family Viscaceae; genus Viscum; species Viscum album. The sequence continues at coordinate 233,989 of CAUJRU010000333.1, read as the reverse complement.
ACCTGACTATATGAATAAATTTTAGGAAAGTTATAATTATAGAATAACATCCCAAAGTTTTAGTAAGGTATATATTATGTTTTTTCCCTAGAAATAAATTCTTTTCTGGATACTAAAAGTGGATGTGGATTTAGAACAGCTATACCTAGGGGAAATAAATCCAAAAAATGTGTATTGGGGTTTGAATTGATCATCACCTAGTGAAAAAGAACAATCTATGATACACAACATGTTGGAAACTCTTGGGGATATTCTTAGGTTCATTCACATTTTTTACTAGATATTATAAATGGTTTGAACAGATAAAGACCATGAATAACCTAGGCTAAACCTAAGGTATCATAGATTCAAAATAATGTTTCATGATTTAGACATACTATAATTTTTTTTCATGATTATGTGTTTTCCCAAAACATTATTTTTGATCATTATATGACTTTTTTAGTCGATTCTTGGAACCTGAAAGAATTAGATTAAATTATAATGAGTTGTAAAATATGGTTGTTGTAAAAAACTGGATGGGATAATGACTTGAGGGAATATATTGTGATTATTCCAAAACCATTGTCATGATATATGATTAAAATCCTACACCATTAACATTTCTTGGACTCACCAAAGAATAGAATGATCGATTTACCTCTGAGATCAAGTGTTAGAGACCATGGATGAAGGAAGGATAAATTTACATCATGTCAGAAATATGAAAAGAGGCTCCTAAAAGAATGTTTAAAATGATTAATAAAATATTTTATGTGTGAAAAATAAAGTCATAGATAAAATAATTATTATAGAAAATTGAGGAGTTTAATATATAGAAATATATTTCAACCTATAAATCCATTTACAATTCATTACCTTACTTGTGGGGAACCTGATAAATATCCAAGTAAATGACCTAAATTAATGGTTAAATCCGATACCAAGGAAGAAACTATGTTATACTAATCATCCATGTAAATGGGTTGATGTATTTATGTATTGGGTTTCATAAACTATCTTGTAGAAGTAATTTTACCAACAGTGTTTTGGTTATAAGAATCATAAAACATATATGGATTGCGTTAATTTTTGAACCATATATGTCTCCATGTGAGATTAACATTAGAGTTATGGATACTATCATGGGTTAATGCATTTTAGGTTGTTCATAATTTCAATTTCTTGGACACCCCTTTTGAGGTTTTACTTGATGGGATTCTCATGTGATTAATGACATTTTGGGAGGCATTTCATTTGGTTGAGGTATACATATTCCTTAGGTTTAACATGATGTTTTTTTAATGAATAATTATCTTTTGATAATTTTAACGTTATTGATTTCCTTTAGGGTTAATATGATCATTCTTGTTATTTTAATGATAGTCAACTAATATTATTTGATATTTTGGGAAAAATAAGTTTTATAGAAAAAATAGTCGTTAAAAAGTGACTTGATGATTTATGTTATTTTTTACATCATTCGTCAAATTTTTGGAAACATTATAATAATTATATTAATATTTTTTTTTTTAAATTACAAACCATTTTATCTCGTATGGTTTTGATGATTGAATCCAAAATTGATGGGTGATAAGGGTGAGACACCTACCATTGGAATACATGATGCTTTTGTTAATATGACATGGTTTTTACTTAAACTATTTGATAGATAAATATTAAGTCAAACTTTGGGTTTTACAATTGATGTTTAAAAAATAATGTATGATATTATATAAATTGTGCTAACCAATTTGGTTTTGGTTAATGTATAAATAAAATAGAAATAACTTGTGATCTTCTTTTTGAATTATGTTATTTATTAGAAGTTTATTTTAGTGATTTAGGTATAATAAATTATATTGAATACTCATCGTTTTGAGGAAGAGATGAGAAATTCATTAAAGGGTGAAATTATACTTTTTATATAAGTATATTTCCTTATTTTCTTAGTATTTAAGGTAAAGGAATTTCGAAAACCTCCGGAAAGGGTGTTTTGAAAATTTTTCCTTATGACCATCATTTATGATTAATCTATGGTATTTCTCAGACCTTATCATTTTATCATTTTTGGTAATTAACATTATCTGATGATTAATTTTTTTTGATCAATGATCTATATAAATATCCATCATTATTTGGTCATTACAATTTACTTCCATGTCCATATTTTCACATCCCACTATTTTTCCCACTTGGAAACCTAGTTATGTGTCATTATATAAGACCTTCATACTTACCTTTCTCTCCTATCAAGAGGAATTTTTATTAACCATTTTTTCGATGTTAGATTTCAACAAAGGTATTTTCATATGGAAAATGATTTTCTTCAGAAAGAAGTTAATGTTTTTGAGGATGAAATTTTTTTATAGAAGGGATAAAGTATCACCCTGAGAATTGATGATATAGTTCATTAAATTTAATCTATTTTATGGCTTGAGATATTTGAGAACCCGAGTCTAAATGAACCAAAATATAGTATACGATTATAACCATATGTTAAATTGGTGGTTATGAATTATACTAACTAAATTATGAAAAGTATATTGTATACACATATATAAATAAATTCATTTGTTATCAATTGATTAGAAATAAATATAAAAATCATTTGAATGTAAAAGAAATGTTTTTCTGAAAAAAAAATTATGAATGCAACGTTTTATTCTTAATAAATTAATTTAATCACTATTTGTGAATTATTTTAATGAAATATATATTATATTTTATATCAAATTTAATATCATTCATTTATTTTTTTGTAATCACGGGACAATAATAAATCTAGTTTTATACTTAAAAATATGTTTTTATAAAAAGTAGTTTCATTACCTTTGGAACGCTTATTTCAATTTTTTCCAATTTATAAAAATTTATTAAAAAAATTTAAATTAATTTTTCAAATATGAATTTCAAAATTATCTTAATTATATAATTGGATAATATTTTGAAAAGATTAATTTTTCAATGAAAAGTGAAAAATAATAATTTTTATTTAAAATTATCCTTTCTTTAAATTAACTAACAAGTTCCATTTTGTTTTCATTTTATAAAATTATAATTAGTTAAAATAAATTATTATTAATCAAATTTAGATAATTTTATTAAATTATATTTTCAATTCTGATAAAAAAAATCTTTATACTTTTGAAAATAATTTTTTCATCACCTATACGGGTATAATTTTAAATTAAATTCATCCACATATTAGAAATGAATTTTACAAAATGGATTAAAATAATTGAATTATAATAATTAATATTAATTAAAAAAATTAACTTAATTTTTCCTCATAAATAATAGTAAAAATGTTTAAAATTAATTAATGTGATTAAGATTAAAACATGTTTACTGAGGGTTAAACTTAGATAATAAGGGTTAAAACAAACTGAAAAAATTTCTAATTCCAATTTTATGGACATATTTAGACCATATATCATAAAATATTCTACGAATAAATATTTCTTTTCCTTTTGGAATGTAAAAAACATTGGTCAAATGTATTATTTTCAAAATTTCCAAAGTGTCCATTCCCCCACTTATAAAATGCCACCCCTATCCTCTCCTATTCACACATAGATATCATTTTGGTTTTGTAAAATACCTAAAAAAGTTCCTCTATTAAATCCATAACCATAACCTATATTCCCAATTTTGGTACTAAAATCATTTATATGAACTCATTTGGTACAAACCTAAATATATTCTCTAAAGAAGAAGTGTGGTTCTTATCCATGCCATTTCATTTTAATTTTACTTCTAACTAATCAAAATATAATTAAAATGTTATAAAATAAAATAGAAATACATATAATTATATTTTATTATGTTACTGTAATAACCTACATCAACATCGTCTTCAATAAATAGGAAAAAACTGTCAATCGTGCGTACGGTGGACTACTGCCTCACGAACCAATGTAAATCATTTTCTATCATTACCAATCACAGATGAATATAATGATTTATTTAATGTTTATATATGAAATTTATGATATAATTTTACTTCTATAATTATAAAATTTCATATAACTTCTTACCTTCCAATTCATTATAGAATTATAATGTTGCGCATGCGTACACAAGGACTACCATCTCCACAAAGTGTTGTGGTTCATTTCTCATATTATTTTGACATGGATGGTAATAAATAAATATTTTATGAATAAATATGATATATATTATATAATTATTATTTTTAAAGATGAATTATTATTTAAATTTCTATCAATTCATCTATAAGAAATGAAAAATTCACTTGTGCATACGTACGACCTACTATTTCCATGAATGGTGTAATTCATTTTTCTATCTATAAATTATATGTATTACTCCAAATAAATATATATTGAATACATATACTATTTATTTCATTGATAAATTTCTATATATTATGTAACCATGATCAGATTACAAGAACTAAAACATCTAATCCATAACATACCTGAAAAAATGAAGTAGTTATCAACTAAAACATTGATTCTTACAAAGAATTATTAATAATATGGTTATAAAATATTATTATTAATATATATTTTGTATGATATATATGATTATTTTTATATAATATATGTACAATAAATCTATATTTATTATAAAGGATTTTTAGACATGTGCAATGGAAATCATACCTGAGGTAGGGGTTTCTCATATAACTTTTACTTCTTTGTGATATATGCCATATTCACCACTAATTTCTTTTTTTTTTGTGGTGTATATAATAAATATGTTATATGTTAGATCATGAATATCCTTATATAAATTTTATATAACATTTCATTTGAATTTATTTCTTTCATGGGAGTGATGATTAAATTGTTACTAAAGTGGTAAGTGTTTATTTCACAATAACATAAATATTTAGGATTATTTATATTTAAGTCTCGTTTGTGGGAGTGATTTAATAATTATATCTTAAAAAAATATATTTAATTATCCTCTATTAATTCATGAAATTTTCATGTAATAATAAATTTTTCCTGTCTTTGTTACTTAAAATGATTGAGAAAATGTTTTTAATAAAAGATTACTTTATTTCTCTCTTCTGTCCAAAATAGTTTTTCTTTCAAATCCTTGTTTTATAAAAAGGATTTCAAGAAATTTTTAAATATTTTAAAATGATTTATTAATGAAATATTTTCCCATTTTTTTTTACAAAATGGTTTAAAGATAATTTTTCTATCATTTTCCAAATGAGTCAATTTTTTATTTTTTACTAAAAATGTGAAAGAAATATTTTTTTAAAGTACATGGAATGTACTGAATTTCCTATAATTATTACCACTGAAATTTTTAATGATTCGTTTATTATTTTAAAATTATATTTTAAAGGAATTGTATTTCCCAATTTTTTGTGAAATTTCAGTTTCAAATAGGTGATTTTCGAACTGAAAGTTTATTTTCCTCAATAATTTTTAATGATATCTTTATGGAATTTCTATTAATCCACATCAGAAAACCTTAATATACTTATAATCCATTAGGAATATGTTGTAATTATAAAATACATATTATTTCTATGAGTGCTTTGTGATTACATTGATTTAGGATGTACTATGTTGATACCATTCACCATATTACTTTTCATGGTTTATGATAATGTTTACTGATGAGGTTAATTATTATAATGTCATAATATTTTTTCTTAATATGAATGTTTATATTGACTATGTTCCTCCCCATTAATATAAGTAATTAATTGAACTTAGTTATTGATCAGTGGGGCCTGTAATAGGCCTTAGATGTATTGGTTGGTCTTATGAGACAAACCACCTTGGGTATTTGGATGAGGCCTAACCCATTTATGTAATATTTCATGAAAAAATGGCTTGAAGATATGTTTATGATGTTAAATAGTATGAATTCTCCCATTATGAGATAATTTATTTATTTCTATGTGATTATTTTATTTGTTATAATATCCATGGATAAGTTTCATGGTCATTTGATTACTTATATGAGATTATTTGATCATCATTTATTCCAACCATATTGTTATTCATGTTCATGTTATTAATTAAATGGAACGTATTTAAATTATTTTACTCTTCATATTGATTATACCTTATTTATTCATAATAGATTCTATGATAAGCATAATCTTACTAAGCATTAGAGATCACCCCATTTGTATGTTTCCTTTCCCTATGATTCAAGGAACGGTATTGTGATTGATATATAGGGATATGATAAAGGGAATTATGGAGTTCTTAAAGAAAAACCTATGCTATATTATATGTTTTCAATTTTAATTTTAGATTCAATTATGTATCAATCTTACCAACACTACTAAAATATTTGGTCCCTCTAGATGTGATTCCTTGTATCTAGTGCTAATGTATAAATTAACCACTGAAATTGGGATACTAGGGTTGGGTTCTTGAAAAACTCATAATATATAGAAAATATAATTGGGGTTACTTGGAATTGGATCTCGAGATGAAAGGCCTCTTAAAAATGCCTCTCTATAGCTACCTAATATATATAAAGAGGTCTAATGAATTTTGGAGAAGGGTCTGAATGTAACGACCTGAATCTGGAGCCACTCAACTGGCGCCCCGTACATGGTTCGCCACATGACCTCAAGCATGTTTCCCCAAACACCAAAGGCTACCGACTAGCAGTGAGGGCCCTGGTGAGTCAGTGGGGAAACTATGACCTCATTTGGTAAAGTATTCAACATAAGGAAAATAACATAAACAATAGTAGAAGCATTAAACAACACACGAAAACTGAAACTGAAGCTGAACAGCAGAAGTAATGTATAATGTGATAATGATACAACATGACACGTGTATCTATGGAAAGCAGTAAACAAAACAAAATGTTGAAATACAACTGAAACCCAAGTAGCAAAAGTAAAGAGTAACACCAGCAGCATCGCGAGCCTAAGCTCGGTCTCATGCTCTCCAGCTCTAACCAGCAATCAAGCACTTGAGGTAGAAGGGCCGCAATCCCTATCCACACCTGCAACCATATAACCTATTTGGGCCGAAAAGCAGGACCCAAACAGGGTGTGAGACTAATCCCAGTAGTCAACCACCACAAGATCTGTGCCCTACTATCAGTGAGCAATATAGCAAAAGTAATGGAAATAAATTCAGCAGACAAACAGGAGTACACTAAAGTAAACAAACCTAAAATTATCCATTCATATTTATTTATTAATTTAATTAAATCATTTAATCACCAACAAAAGATTCTAGCAAATAGCTTTATAGCCCAATGGCATATAAAGTAACACAATAGGTATCTCAGTAGACTACCTGAACTACAATAAGTACAAAACGAAGATTGTTATTTGGTTTGGTGGACTCGTCAAAACCAACCAACAATATTTATTACACTGGCCCTATGGGTGGCTCACGTGGGTAGGCCCTTATGGTCAAGCTTACAAACAAAGGCAAAGACACTCTGAGGAAGCACTCAACGTCAATTCCCCCTATGGTCTTATAGCGATATTACAGACTCTCTGAGGAAGCACTTACGTCTAATTCCCCCTTTAGTCTTGATTTGATAATTATCAGACCCTCTGAGAGAGCACAAAGTCAATATCCCTTATGGTCTCGTAGAGGTAATAATTAAACAGGCCCTCTAAGGAAGCACTCAACGTCAATTCACCTTATGGTCTTGTAGCGATATTACAAACTCTTTGAAGAAGCGCTTACATGTAATTCCCCCTTTAGTCTTGATTAGATAATTATCAGACCCTCTAAGAGAGCACAAAGTCAATCTCCCTTATGGACTCATAGTAGTAATAATTAAACATGCCCTTTGAGGAAGCACTCAACTTCAATTACCCTTATGGTCATACTTCACCAGGTTCACGTAGCCCTGAGTAAAATAAATCATACCTAAACGATTCGCAGCATCCCTAATTATGTTCAACAACTACTTGGCTAACAATTACAATGCATCAAAAACATTTAAACTAGATAAAACACATGAAATTATTCATATCAAGGCAAGAAATTAGTGTAACGAGGTTCACCTCATAGGCAACCTAATCCAAGCGGTGATAAACAATCACAACAAGGAATACACCCATGGGGTGATCCTCAGACATGAAAACATGCAATCAATATTCATCTAAAAGCCTCAAGCACACAAGCAATCTAGGGCAGATAACATTACAGAAGAAAACCCTAACCTGAGATACCCGATACCTGGGTATCCGGAACTTTTGCACAAAAACTCAAGACATTTAACGTAAGGCATCAAACCACCTACCTCGAAGGTTTTGACGAAAACCCCAACAATGAATAATGCACAAGAAACTCGGGTTGATTTTCAATGAACCCTCCTTAGATTCCTTCTCTTAACAAGATCAAGACCCAAAATCATTAATTTTGCATCCACACACTTAGATCTACCCATAACGGGCGTAGATATATGGAACCGAGGGAGGAGGAGAAGTAGATCTAAGTAGATCTAAGAAAACTATCAAGAATGAAGGAGAACGATCACATACCTCAGGAATCCGGCTTTGATTTCCCAAGAGAAGCCTTTGGATTTCCTCTAGAATAATGGGAGAACATTCAAAGACCTAAGAAGAGCCAAAATCTCGAGTTATGGATGCTTAGGGGCTTAAAAGAGGCGATTAAAGGCAAAAACGAGTTAGATCCACAATTTTTTTATCTGACTTAAGTGCCTGCATGGTTTGACAAACCGTGAACTAACTGTGTGTTAACTTTTGTCTTTCCAAATACCCCTCGCATGGTAAGTCCGCACTATTAGACAAATCGTGCACTAACCGTGCGTTATCCACTACATTGAGTGCCAGATACGCATCGTCTGGCTGCACGGTTAGACAAATCGTGCGCTAATCGTGCGTTAGCCACTGTCTCTAAAACCAACCTTGAATGGTTTGGCTGCACAGTTTAGGCAAACCGTGCACCAACTATGCGAAAGGTATCGTCCTTTAGTTTTCCTTAAAATTCCACCCAAACACAACCCCATGTCGCCCTTAACTTTAAAACCAAGAAAACATCAACTAAGGGGCGGGGGTCACATACCTGAAAAGAAGATCCGGGTTGTTACACTTAAAATGAATCCTGAATTCCCGCAAGATAGAAATACTATGTCAAAGGGTAAATAGCTCCGTGTGACTGACCAAATTCATGTTCAAATAAAGAAAATATGATTGGAAGTGGTCCCTAAACTTATCCCATTAAACCATTTGGTTATTATGATCAATTAAGAATAATATCCACCACTTCCTCACAACTCCACGTAGAATTGTAATTGCAAAAAAACCCAGAAATCCTTCAGATCATAGATCACACTAAAAGATATCTCATCCTTATAAAAGTAGTACTCTATGAATGATTCTGAAATAGATCCCTCGTACTTATATTTACTTTTTATATGATACTCTTGGATTTTACTCCTCCAGGTTTCATCGTTGTTGACCTCTACTCTATGTTGATCTACAGCCATATCCTACTGAACAACTTCGGTGAAAACATGATAATGACATCGACCTAGCACCATTTCTACAGGAAGAAAAAATGTTCAGGGACACCTAAACCTAAAATATGGAATATTTAAGGTTAATTAATTAATTAATTAATTTGTTATGTTATGGTTTATCCTAATCCCAATGTCTACCCATTTCAAACATAGGTGCAATGAATAATGATTCATGACCCATTCCTATTTCTCTAACTTGAAACTAATATCAGTCTATTTAGTAGTATTAGTAAACTAAAAGGTACGTGCATTAGATAATAGGGGTCCCTAGGTACCCATTTCTTAGCTAGTCTCCCATGATTACATCACAAACTAAGCTTAGCTGACATCGTTTCCTTACCAAGCCATGAAGTCCTCACCTATGCCTGACTCCAAAATCCATCATATTCTTCATCCTGAACCTATGATACCACTAAGTATTGAAACTCTCCACTAATGAGTACCCCTCATGGGATGATAATGAGAGAAGGGAGATGGTGACCGCTTGATTCCTACCTCTAGTAGGCTTCAGGTTGGAGACTTACACCGAAGGTATATCATACATATAAATGGAAGGAATTACCCTTTATGAGAAACATGTGGAAAAGATTGATAAGACATACAAACTAATCAAATACTTCTTGTATAGATAAAATAATCCCAGGTAAATACATTCAACATCATACCAGGTTAAAAAAATTGAAAATGAAATTTCAAGTTCTAAAAGGGTAAACTCATCAGCGACCATCATGCCTAAACAGCTCCTAGAAAACCACAATCTATTAATATCCATCCCAATCTCCAACCTACTTTTTCTATCCTAAAAAAAGTTTATATATATACATGGGGTGAGAATAAAAATATACTATAAAGGATCTTTCCTAGAGAATCTTGTTTAAAAGATAAATAAAGCATACTAAAGCCGAGTGAACAATATGTAAAACTAACTCATCACCTAAATAGGAATACTATTTTCCTATCTCTCACCAAGTCACATATATATAATATAGACCATATATTATAATATTAAATCCAAAATTTTTCCCCAATACCACTTCCCTACTGTTCTGCCACTCTACCCCAACATCCTATATCCTGATCCTTCTCTCTCCAATAGTATTCAAGCCTGAAGACACCTGGGCTAAGTATCACATCATGAATCTCATAAATCACATCGTCTTATTAACCTATATCACCTCACCATATAGTAACCTATTAGTTAATGGGAGCCATGGTAGATCAGTCGACATGTATTATATATCATGTATTATACCTCAATCAATCACAGCCCATGCACTATGTAATATACCATGATCCATCATAACCCATTAACATCATACCTATAACTATACTTCAAATACTATATTTTTCAATACATATATGTGAAATAACAACAATACATTAAATCCTTATACACACATATATGGGAAACTAACCACCATACATACTCACACATAATTTTACCAAAAGAAGAGAGTGAGGCCAGAGGGGGTAGTAAAATACCATCCTCACCACTGGGATATTAGGGAAAACACTCGTCCAGAGAGTGTTGGGTTTCATTATCTCTACCAACATGGTTGAGGTAGTGAATGAAATCACAAAACATATAGAATATAATATATCTCACAAACATGCTATGGGTATAACCTAGTCATAGGCTCAACTGCAGATATCATGAATCAGACACTCGATTACCACTAATAGGGGGTAGACATCCTATAAGTACACACTATCACTTAAAGGGGATACATTAAATTAATTATTTTATTTTAACATTTAACTTCATGTTAATTAATTAATTAAAAATTAATTAACACTATTATAATTACATTTCATTATCCAACAATGTGAAGAACCTACCCTCCAGGCATAATCCAACAAGACTGTGGTTTTTGAGGATTAAAATTATCATTTTCATTATAGAAAGAAACATCCCCATGGTTTAAACATATACTATACATTATTACCTTTCTATAATTAAATTTATCCTAGAAAACCATCCTATTAAAACATAAAAAGATTCATAAATAAGCACATTCAATTTTTCAAGTAGTGGGGAAAGGAATGAAGATAAAATAAGAAACCTAGATATCTGTCCATTACACAGATTCATTTACAACAAGAATCTAGATTAAGAACAATAATGGAAAATTCCAACTTTAATTTATTTCATCATCTATAGTGTCATCCTTGACACCCAGATTCATATCACCATGCATCACATCATCACATGCATCAACTGCTACCAAAACATCTGGCCTCCCTTCATATATCTCATTAGAAATCTCAAGATCACATTACATCACATAGAAAGGATCATATTTAGAGAAAACATAATGCATAAAGAAAGAAACATAGCCAATAGGTTAACATGGCCCTAAAAACAAGGCATTCATCCTTTACATGCAAAGAGGCTCTCACAACCCCAATACAAGTCATCCAATATGTATAAACAATTGTCACTCTCAAAAACAAGAATTTATCTTAATCAAAAAACATGTTTTTATTCTATCTTCAATTAACTGATTTATTATTCATGGTTTCAAACTATGGTAAAACTAAGTAATTAGATATTAGAAAATATTAATGTATTTAAAAATGATCTCTCACATTTTCTAGTTTAAAAATTATTTAATGAAAGAAAACTATCATTTAACATTCCTTTTATTATTATTCACAATGAGAATTGAATCTTAGTTACAATATGTAATTCCAACAACACATGGAAGAGAAACAAAAATCAGAAATTCATACTTACATCAATTTGATTACCATCAAATCATGAGAAACACCAGGTTTATTAAACCTGAATCTTCCTTAATTATTTATCCAAACAAAATATTATTACTATATATATGTTCTTTATCTGATTTCATCAATTTCAACGTGTTAAACCAATCATAAAAACATTCTATACAAAGCATAGTATAGATAGAACACAATCTATCCAAATGAATAGGAAAAACATTATCAATGTGGAAAACACATGCGACCACTAACCATAAACCAAATTAATTATTTAATTCAGTTTTATATTTATTGGGTTAGTTCCACCAGCAACCAAAGGTATAAACCACGGTCAATTTACAATTACATAAAAATAAATATGAGAAGTAATGAATCCACTATATCAAAAGCGTTAACATTCTTCATACAATAAGAGATCAATGATTCAATGATGAGGATCTCCATTAACCTTTACCATGAAGAAACTATGATCCCCCAAGGATTTAATTCCATGGACACACCACAAAACTATAAGGGAAACTCTATTAGAACAATTGATATCAAACCCCAATGCATGAAAATAAGAATGCGAGGAAAATGATATCAAATGTAGGGAAACCTCTTGAAAATGGAGGTAGAACTTAACTTGGATCACCACATATTGATCTCCAGAATCTAGGGATCAATACCTAACAAAAGGGGCATCAATGGACCTCGAAAATAACTCTAGGCACCTAGGGTTTGATACTCTGAATTGGAAGAGAAGTGGGGATGAGGTCCTTAAGAGTATTTGTTAGAAACAAAAAAATTTGAATACCTAAGTGCATTCCTTCGGACCATGCCACATACTATTGAAAAATAAGAGGGCTATGATGCATTGGAAGGAGACCACACCGCAACCCCCAATAAATTGTTCATCTAAGAATCCATCATTTACTGCAATGCAGATCTGAAATAGTCAGTGGAGGACTAGGGTGTAGCCCAAAGCCCTATGGTGCTTTCACCCTCTCAAATGGAAGAGATGTCTAAAGAAAATATAGCATGGCCATTAGCTCCACGACACATCAATCGACCACCAGGAATTTCCTATTCCATAAACAACCAATACGTTGTAGCTTCCACCATTTTAAAAATAGCATCAAATTTTCTCCCCAAGTCCTCTTATGTCGTATTTGACAACTTCATTCAGTAAAATACTACACTATGGCATAGCCTAAGGATTTATATCATAATATACCCCATTTTCACCCCTTACTCCTTCAAATTACATTGGACATAATTTAGGATCCCCCAACACCAAGAACTCACAAATGGAAGGGTTACTGGGATCTAATCCCTTACATTAAAAAAAGACGAATCCCCTAAAAACCCCCAAAACCATAAATCCCCTAAAAATTCAAAAACCACTAAAAATAAAAAAAAATTACAAAAAATCACTGAAAACACTAAAAACCATAAAAACCAAAAAAAGAACTAAAACCCTATAAAACCCCCTAAAACCACAGAGGACCCTAGTAAACCATAAATATAATGAAAACCCTTAAAAGAACCTGAAATCCATATAACCCCCAAAAACCATTAAAACCCTAAAAATTCTCTAATAAACACTAGAAACCCTTAAATCATAAAAGACACAGAATAACCTTATAATAACCTAGGAGATCCTAAAACATCCTAAAATAATAAAAACTCATAAAAATCATAAAACACACTAAAACCCTAAAAAACCTAATATCCCCTAAAATACAAAAAACCCTAAAAAGAATAAAAAAGCGTAAAACCAAAATAAACTAAAAAAAGTATATAATACAAAAAAAAAATTAAAAACATAAAAATTCCTACAACCCCTCAAGCAATCTTAAAATCCCTAAAATCCATAAAAATCCCTAAACCCATAAAATCCCTAAAACCCCTAAAAATACTGAAAAAATTCCACGAAACCGAGATAACCCCAAAAACCACATAAAGCCCATGAATTCCCTAAAACCCATTAATAACTCTAAAAGCCCTAAAACTTATAAAAATCCATAAAACTCTAAATACCATGAATCAAACCCTAAAAACACAAAAAACCTTAAAAACCATAAAAACCCCAAAACCAATAAAAACACTAAAAATCCATACAACTCTTCAAACCCTAACACCCCCTTAAAACCTATTGCAATCCCAATAAACCCTAAAACCTCCTCTAAAACCTTCAAAAACTAAAGAACACATAAAAACACTAAAAACGCCGATAATCATAAAAAACCCCTAACAATCCTAAAAAACTAGAAAACCTTAACAAAATATAAAAAACAAAAAATCAGTAAACACCCTAAAGATCCTAAACCCCATAAAAACATTAATAACCATAAAACCCCTTAATAACCCTAAAACCCCTACACCCCCTAAAAACCCTAAAAACCCTAAAACACCTCAAAAACATAAAGACCCAAAAACTCTAAAAACCCTAAAAACCCCAACAAACCTAAAAGACCCTAAAAATTATAAAAAAAACATAGAAGACCATAAAAACCCAAAACCTTAAAAACCCTAAAATACCCATAGAACCTTGAATGGTGACAAAACCCATTAAAACACAATAAAATACCCTAAAAATACTAAAGGAATCTAAAAATTCTAAACAACCCTAAAAGACCGTAAAAACACAGATACCCTTAAAAGACAATAATACCCTAAAAAACCAAAAAGATCCGTAAAACCCTAAATAACCTTAAAAGACACTTAAGACCCTAAAACCCCAAAAAACATAAATATCATAAAACCCTAAAAGACCCTAAAACCTATAAAAAACTGAATCCCTCAAATACCCTAAAATTTATAAAAACCCTATACGACCCTAAAAACCCTAAAACCCCAAAAACCCTTAAATATCATAAAAGCCAAGAAAGGTTAAAAAACCTTTTCAAACACAATAAAATACCCTAAGAATCATAAAGAAATATAAAAATCCCAAAACCCCCTAAAAGACATGGAAAAACCTAATACCCCTAAAACACCATTAAACCCCAAAAAACCAAAATGATCCTTAAAACCTTAAATAACCCTAAAGGTCCCTTAGAACCCTAAAACCCCTAAATAACTAAAAAAACCCGAAAAATGACCCTAAACGACATGAAAACCACTAAAAATCTTAAAGGACCCTAAAACACTAAAAGTCATAATACCCCTAAAGGAACCTAAAAAACCTAAAGTGCCTTAAAATCATTAAATCCCCTATGGGGACCTAAATTTCATATAAAACATAATGGATCATAAAACCTCAAAAAACAACGAGACAACCTAACAAAAATACAAGCTAAAACCACCCCAAACCCATAAAGAAAAATAAAACCCGAAAAATCTAAAAGTATCTAAAACCCCCTATAAATTATAAGAGACCCTAAAACCCCAAAAAACACAAAAAATCACTAAAACACCATAAAATACATTAAAAATTAAAAAACCCACAAAAACCCTAAAACCCATAAAAGCCTTAAATACCCTAAAAGCCCAAGAAAAACCCAAAAAACTATTAAATACATTAAAAACCCAAAAAAACCCCAAGAACCTCAAAAACCATAAAAATATTAAATCCAATGAAAATACAAAAATCCCACAAAAATTCCGTAAGAACCTATAAACCCACCAAAAAAGCAGAAAATCATAAAAATGATAAAAACACAAAAACCCATAAAAACCCAAAAAACACCATAAACCATTAAAAACTAAAATACTTTAAAACCCAAATCAACTGAAAAAATAATAAAAACCCTATTAAACTCCTGAAAATATATAACCCTAAAATACCTTCAAACACTAAATAACCTTGAAAAAAAAATAAAATTATTAAAAAAAATATAACACTAAAAACACCCAAAAATCCTTATAATTTAAAAAAACTCATAAAAACCCAATAATAAACTAAACTCCTAAATTCCTTAAACACCCAAGACACCCCTATAAAACCCTAAAAGAACCTATGAAAACCTAGTACCCTAAAAACCACTAAAAATACCAAACCCATAAAAAACCTAAGAAACCCTAAAATCTTAAAAAAACCTAAAACACACTAAAAACGAAAAGAAATAATAAAATCCTAAGAACCACATAATAATACTAAACTGCCTAAAACCAGAAAAATCTAAAATTCCAAAAAAATGGAAAACCCCCAAAAATCTTAAAAAGCCCTAAAACCCCTAATATCCCTAAAATCCCTACAAAACCATGAAAATCACTAAAACCGAAAATAATCCCTAAAAACCCTAAAAACCTTTAAAAACCCATAAACCACTATGAAAACCCTAAAATCCTTAAAAAACAACAAAAAATCAAAAATCCCTAAAAACCTTAAAAACATTAAAATGCTAAAAAACCCTAAAATTACTAAAAACTCTTTGAAACCCCTTAAACCACTAAAAACTCCAAAAACCATAAGAATAACCTTGAACCCTAAAATCATGAAAATAAATAAAGACCCAAAAAACCTATTAACACCCTAAATAAACATAAAAACCGTAAAACCACTAAAACCACTAAAAACACTTAAAACTCTTCATACCACTAAAAAACATAAAAAACTCATAAAATCCCTAAAAACACATAAAATCCCCCAAAACCATAAAACCCCTATAAAACCTAAAACCCTAAAAAACAATAAGACCCCGAAAAATAGTAAAAACACATTAAATCTTAAAAAACCCTAAAAATACTTAAAATTCTTAAAACCCCTTAAAACCCCAAAATATCAAAATCCCATAATCCAATGCATATACACTATAATCTAAACCCTATACTATATATCATAAACAAAATACCCAACACCCTAAAACCTATAACCTACACCCAAAACTATATAACCTACACCCTAAACCCTAAACCCTAAACCCTACACCCCACACCCTACACCCTACACCCTACACCTGATACCCTAAATCATAAAACCTAAACCACACACCCTTAACACTATACCCAACACCCTAAGACCTAAACCTTACACCCAAACCCTATAACCAACACCCTAAACCCAAAACCCTACACCCTAAACCCTATAACCTAATGAGAAAATCCAAAGCCCCAAAACCTAAACCCCACAACCTAATCCATAAACCCTAAACCATATACCATACAACCTAAACTCTATACTCTACACAAAAAACATAGTTTCTTACATCACAAACCATATACCCTACACCCACACCCTACACCCTATAACCTAAACCCTAAAATCTTAAACCCACACTATAAAACACTATACCATACACCATACACCCTAAACACTAAACCGTATACCCCAAACCCTAAACCTTAGACGATAAACCTTATACTGTACACCTAAACAAAATATCCAACGACCTAAACCCAATACCCAAAACCCTATACCCTAAAACCTAAAACCTACACCCTAAACCCCACATCCAAAACCCTATACCCTACGCCCTAAACCCAAAACCCTATACCCTAAAGCCTATACCCTACACCCTAAATTAAATACCCTATACCCTAAACCATAAGAGATATACCCTACAACCTAAAACCTAAAACCTACACACTAAACCCTAAATCCTATATCCTAAACCCTAATCCCCACACCATGAACCCTAAAACCTACACCCTATTACCTACAACTGACACCCTAAAAACAAAACCCTAAACCCAACTCCCAAAAACATATACACTACACCCTAATCCTTAAAACATATGCCATAAACCCAATAAGATACACTCTAAAACATAAATTCAACACCATAAACCCTATACCACCAACCATGAACCCTATAACCTATATGATAAACCCTATACCCTACAACCAAAACCATATACCCAACACTCAAAACCCTAAACCTGACACCCTACACCCAAAACCATGCACCGTAAACCCAAAACCATACAACCTAAACCAAAAACCACTCACCCTAAACCTCATACCATACTCCCTAAACCATAAACCATATACCTTAAACCCAATACCCGGCACCCTGCACCCCAAAACCTAAACCCCAAACCCTAAATGATACACACTAAACCCTATACCCTACAACATAAACCCTATACCCTCTTCTATAAACCCTAAACCCTAAACCCTAAACCCTGTACTATAAACACTAAAACCTAAACCATACACCCTAAACCCTATACCCTATACCATAAACCCTAAACTGTATACCCTAAACCCAAAACCCTAATCTACAAAGCCTAAACCCTATATCATACACCCTAAACCTTAAACCATATACCATATATCCTAATCCCTAAATCTTACATGTTAAACCCTAAACATTAACCCCCACACTCTAAACCCTATACCCTACACCAAAAATCGTAAAAAACATAAAAATCCAAA
This sequence comes from Viscum album, assembly GCA_963277665.1. Classification (NCBI taxonomy): domain Eukaryota; kingdom Viridiplantae; phylum Streptophyta; class Magnoliopsida; order Santalales; family Viscaceae; genus Viscum; species Viscum album. Next base: position 215,508 of record CAUJRU010000333.1, on the reverse strand, counting down.
AATATTTGATACACTCTAAACCTTATACCCTACACCCTAAACCCTACACCATAAACCACCAAAAACTATAAAAATCCTAAAAATCATTGAAAACCATAGAAACCCAAAACCCCCCTAAAAACCAAAAAGAACCTTAAAAAATATAATAAATAATAAAATGACCTAAAAACCCCAAAACCCCATAAAACCCTAAATTCCCTAAAACAGTAAAATAGATAGAAATGCTAAAACTCTAAAACCACTAAAACCTCTTAAACCCTCAAACACCTTTAAAATCAAACAAACCAAAAAACCCAAAAAACCATAAAAACCCTATGAAAACCCAAAATCCCAAAAAGTCCCTAATAATTCCCATAAAACCCCTAAAAACCACCCAAATAATCCTAGAAAACCCAAAAAAACCAAAAAACCCCTACAAAAACTGAAAAACCTCTAAAAACACTAGAACCCTAAAATCCAAGAAAACCCCTAATAAACCCAAAAAAACACTAAAACTCCGTTTAAAACCCTAAAACACCAAAAAATCCCATGAAACCCTAAAACCCAAAAAACCCAAAAAACCTCTAAATACCCTAAAAATCCTAAAAGAACCCTAAAAACCCTAAAAACCCTAAATCCCGAAAACGAATCCTAAGAACCATAAAAACACCAACAACCACTAACTATAATTAAAACCCCTTAAAACCCCATAAAAACAACTAATAATCTTAAAACCACTAAAAATATTAAAAACACTAAATTTCCTAAAAAGACACTAAAACCATATAAATTTATAAAAACACCAAAAACACTAAAAATCATAAAAACGCCGCTGAAATCCAAAAAACACAAAAACCCTAAAAACCATTAAAAACATTAAAACCCTAAAAACCCTAAATACCCCTAAAAACCATAAATACTATAAAAGAACCTTACAACCCTAAAATTCACTAAAAATTAAGAAACAAAAACCAAAAATACCCTAAAAACCATAAAACCCTAAAGGACCCTAAAAATAAATATAATATCTAAAAGTCTCTAAAATACCTAAAATCCTCTAGAAGACCTAAAAACCATAAAAAACTAAAATACCATAAAACCCAAAAAACCCCTAAAATTCAAAAAACCCTAAAAGCCAAAAAACCCCTTAAACCCTCTAAAATCCACAAAACCCCCAAAACCCATAAAAATCCTAAAAACCTAAAAAATTATTTAATTCTATAAAAACCCAAAAATCCCGAATAAATGAAAAAAACCCAAAAAAACCCAAAAAATCCATAAAAACAAAAAACCCTTAAATGAACCCTTAAAATCCCCAAAAAAACATGAAAACCCTAAAAATCTTAAAAGAAATAATAAACCCTAAAAACCATAAAAGCCCATAAAAACCATAAAATACCCCAATAGAACCAAAAACCCCAAAAATAAAAATAAAAAAATAAAATGATATGAAAACCCTAAAACCCATTAAAATCCCTAAATATCCAAAAAAACCAAAAACCTCTTAAAACCCATTGAAGAGGATGGAATTGCACTCCCCTGGGACTCTCTCTTTCCCGATGCCTCTTCCAGGTCTTCCCCTGGATCCAGATCAGAGCTTCGGCATTGGATCCTTGCTTTTTCTCAGTTTTCACCGATGGCATGCCATGGATGCACTCTTTGGACTCAAAGCGGTGGTGGCTTTCACACATCAGTGGCTTCGACTTCCCCGAGCATCTTTTCTATGGCTTTAAAACTTTGACGTGGCTTTGCTCCATTGCTGGCGCATCTGAGCTCCGACGACTATGGTGGTTGTGAGGTCTTCAGATCATTTAGATCTGGAATTTGTTGATTTTGACGTCTGCCAGCAGCCATGAATCGGGGTTATTTTGTTAGATCTAGGGTTTCTACTGGTGAGTCAACATGGTCAAGGGGATCAATAGCAGAGTTGGTTGCTTCAGTAGTACAGGTTCTGGAATCTTGTATGGATGGTCGTCTACCCCGATCTGCTTTGGTGTCCAGTTTCTCCTCGGAAGGTGCTTCATTTCTGCAGATGGTGCGACAATCTGGTCTGGCGGCACTGGGTGGTCCCTTCTCGATCCCGCTTTGTAGATGGTTTTTTCTATGTTCTGGTTCGATCCTTTCCTCAGTTCGTGATGTTTCTACAGGTGCATTCTCATCCTTTTCTCTTGACTTCGTCTATGCTCCATGCTATTGATACTAGATTCAGTTGGACATTTTGGCATTCCATGTTCTCATATTTCCTGGTTGTGATTTCAGTTATGAATCATCACGGGTTCTAGTTTCTAGTTTTGTTAATATGGTTTAGGCAATTTTGGATGTGCAATTGCTGGTGGTATGCAGTTAGCTATGCTACGAGGTGTGGAATGGTGAATGTTTTTTGGTCCAAAGGCCTTGATTGCTGGATGTTGAGCTACGAATCCTTAGAAGATGATGGGTTCGAATGTGCTGATTAATTTTTTATGAGCTGCAAGTTGACAAGAGTTGGTTGGCTTGGTGGAGGTGATGTTGTTTTTTTTATGCAGGTGTTTCGGTGTCGTCGTTTGTCGGAGGTTGCCGCTGGATTCTTGGTGAGATGAGATTGGCTTGGCATTCTGAGCAGGAGATGCATCTGTGCAGCCTTTTTGCTACTATCTGTGATTTTCTATCGATGTTGGTGCTGTTTGTTGGGATTGAAATGAGGTGCAACTTTCTGGTTTTGCATTGTGGTTCCTGGGTTATTGGAAGGGCTGCTTGGGTTGTGTACAGGTTCTTGCTTTGGTTGTTGATGGTTCTATGCCCGTGGTTTTGCTGCTTGGTTGGTGATTTTGGTGCTGGCGGTTCGATGTTGCTTGTGGTGCGTATTTTGGTGGAAAAGATGTTGGTACTGATGGGTTTTATTGTGATGGTGTTTGAATTGGGGCTGATGGAGGTTGATTGTTTTGAATTTGTTTTGCTGAAGTTGGTTTCATGAAATGGCTAATAATGATTTTGGTGTTGCTGGATGATAGTTGACGATTGTTGGATTTGGTGCAGATGGATTTTTGCTACTGATTGGTTTGGAGGTGATGTTGGGGACTTCACCGTTTTTCTGCTTTTTTGGCTTTGTGTGTTTTTTCTTTTTTTATTTTCCTTTTTTGGGGTCTTTGGTGTCTTGGGTTGTAAGGGTTTTTGGGTGTGGGTTGATTGACCCCTCCCCTCCCTCATCTTTGGTTTCATTCTTTTTTCATAATAAACTTTGAGGCGGTCGGGAATAGTCTGGCCTCACACCACTTCTGTCCATAAAACCCATTAAACCCCTAAAAACTCTGAAACCCAAAAAAAATATAGAAACCCTAAAATAGTAAAAAATCCCAAACACCCCTAAAAAGACACCAAACCCCCAAAGGGACCCTAAAATGCCCAAAAATTCTTATATAAATAATCCTATAAAAATCATAAAACACTGAACAACCATAAAAAACCTAAAACGAAAAAACACTAATAAAAACCTAAAAATATAAAAAACCTTAAATACAATAAAGAAAGCCGTAAATTTTTTATAAATTCCTAAAAACTATGAAAATCACTAAGAAACCATAAAACCCATAAAACATAAAAACCATAAAAAACTATAAAACCCATAAAATACCCTAAAATACCCAAAATACTAGAAAATAATCGAGAAACCCTAAAAGTCCATACCAGAAACAAAAACACCTAAAAACTCTTAAACCCCCTAAATCCCAAATTGAATCTTAAAAATACTAAAACCCCCCAAAACTCTACACCGTGTAAGGAGGCCACTCCCTGGCAACAGAACTGGCATAGGATCAGGTCTCGCCACACTCGAATTTAGCCGGGGATGAGCGGCACGTAGGTAGTGAATGGGTCCCAGAATAAGCGTGGTGTGGAAATCTCCAATACCTCATTACCGACAACTTGTTTGATGACTGAGGTTGGATTAGTGTTACCATGTAAGGTGGCCACTCCCTGGAAACGGAACTGGTGCAGTTTTGAGTCTCGCCACACTCGAATTTAGCTGGGGACAAGTGGTGCGCAGGTGGTGAATGGGGCCCAGAATAAGCGTGGTGTAGAAATCACCAATACCTCGTTACCCACAACACATTATGAAGAGAATTAGGATGAAGCATGGACGTGAGCAGGGTGACCAGGGGGTCCCCTCGTCTCCTCCGAACCCTATGGAGGTGAAGGTTGGGGATGATCCTCTGATGCAGCCCGAATTGGTGGGGCACAAAGAGCTTTTTCAGATCTGCGGATCTAAGAAATCGAGGGTGACAGCCACTCGCGAGGTCTTGGAAGCGTCTAGGTCCAAGAACTTTTTGGATGCTATGAAATATGCAGCCTCTCTCACCTTCACGGACTTTTATGCACCCTCCCCGGTCGTGTTATTCAAAAGGGTTGGATTGTGCATGCCTCGAAAAATAGGTAAGTATTGGAAGAGTGGGAGAGCTTATGTCGGTTTTCCATCATTGCGAGGGTGATTGTGTTGAAAGGAGATAATATATGGAAAAGTGCAGGTCTTTCCGAGCACATTGCGTAGATATGGGGTTTTTCAGAATGGAAGATGATGGAAATGGTCCGAGGCTTCTACCATATTATCTTTCCCTCTGATGAGCCCAAAAGGAGAGCCTGGGGCTTTGGTTCGCTGCATCTTAAACACGGTCTGCTGAGGATTCAATACTGGGACCAGAACTTTGATCCGTTCAGCATCAAGAACACTTATGTGCAGATTTGGATCAACATTTGCAAGTTGAATTGGGTTTTATTGGCACCGTGAATCCTATGGAATATTGCCTCTTCAGTCGGATTTCCAATTATAATTGACAAGGAAACTGATAGCCCAAGATATGGGCACTATGCAAGAGTGTTGGTTGAGGTTGACATGGCCAACACTCTTGTTGAAGAGGTGGTATTCAACACTCTCAAAGACTGCCTGTCATTGGGGATCCAATATGAGTGGCGCCCAATTTTTTTCCCTCTTGTGGGATCTTTGGCCATCTGGTTTCGGAATACAGAAGGTCGATTTCCTGCTCGACCTGCCTCTTAAAGGGGCATGATGCTCCCAATTGCAGGAAGAACTGCAGGCTGGCCCCTCTGGTTGCAACTACTGTTAGGGATGACCCTGTCATGGCCAAGCTTGTGGATGAGGCTCAAACGGTTTCTAAGGGTGGGAAGACAGATGTGGGTGCCTCCGCCATCCCTACTGAAATTACCCTCTCACGCGCCCCGGTGGACAAAGATTGTGGGTGTTTGGATGTGGCCCCTATGCCGGTGATTCAATAGGCTCCCTCCTCCCCATCAAGAGTGGAAATGGGGGCAGGAGTATGTTGCTCAGAAGGTGCTCTGGGTAAGGCGGACACCTCATAGGTGGAGCCTAGCGTCGTCCCGGACACTCCGGTGGTGGCCTGCATTGAGAATGGTGAATCAAGTTTCACCGCAGCCCCTGCAGTGGAGCTAGTTTTCTCAGTGGTGGCCTCTGAAAAGGCTACGTGGAAGGTGAGGAAGGCTCCCCAAGAGGAGGCCATCTGCACTCTGAACAAATTTAATCCATTTAGTGGAGTCTTCTGGAGAGACACGGTGGAAGAAGAGAAAGCGGAAGAGGGGCCCACCAATGCCCCCACTGAATCTCTTGAAGTCATTGTCCAGGATTTTCCAGAGAAATACCTCTTGCCAACTACCGAGAAGCAGGCTACTGAACCCAAGAGGAAAGGAAGAAAAGGGAAGGGAAAGGGAAAGGGTAATACCCCCTCCACTGTTACATCCAAGACCAAATGAAGACTGTGTTCTGGAATTGCCAAGGGTTGGGGAACACCCCCACAGCTGTAGCCCTCAGGAACTTTCTCTCACACAAGCTGATGCTTATTGGGTTAGCTGAACCCATGATCAAGTTTGACAACAGGAAAGGATTTAACTGTGATTCTCTTGGATACTCCCTTGTCTCAACGAATGAATATGGAAATGGCATCGAAACCTTATGGGTCTTGATGCATCATAGTGTCCAGATTGTCTCATTAACCTCAAGCCCACAAATGATCTCTGTTACAATCCATGGAGTGGATGGGATCCTCACCGTCTCTTCTGTTCACACTTCTTGTCCGTACATTACCCACAGCCACCTTTGTAGAGGGATGATGCAAATAAGTGATGACATTGATCATAATTGGATGGTTATCGGTGATTTCAATACAGTCCTGAGACTGAAAGAAAATCTTGGTCCGCATTTTTCTCGTGTTGCAGCAGTTGATTTTGCTTCATGCCTTGACCAATGTGATCTTTTTAAGGTCTCTATTATCAGGGATGACTTCACTTGGGGGCGGTACACCATTAATGGAAGGTAGTATAGCAAACTGGAAAGGTGTTTTTCACACATGGGAGGTGGTGGTTCGCCTGTCTTGTCTGGATTCTCTCTCCCAAAACTCAACTCAGATCACAATCCTCTAGTTGTTGAACTTAGGGAAAGAGTCCAAATATCCTCACCCCTGCCATTCAGATTCAGCAATACCTATCTCACTATTCCAGGATGCCGAGAAGAGGTGTTGGGAGCTTGGAGTAACACCTTCTCTGGTAGTCCCCACTTTATCTTGATTTCTAAGATGAGGGAAGTTAAGTGTCGGTTGAAAGATTGGAGCAAACGGTCCTTCTCAGGGTTGGATGGGGATATCAAAGTGGCTGAATACCAGCTTGTTGAGTGTCAAATTATAAATCAGAGGCTAAGTGTACCATCAGAGGAAGAGCTTAGATTACACTCTAAGCTGGATGAGCTGCTTGCCCTCAAAGAGAAACTCTTGAAGGCGCAGTTCAATGTTAGATGGCTTCAGGAAGGGGATCATAATACTATGTTCTTTCATCGCATACATATGGAAAGAAGTGTTAGGAGTAATCTAAGCACTGTCAGAGTTATGGATTCAACCTTCACCACAGTGGAGGATATTGTGAAGGCTGTGGTGGAATATTTCCAGGGGATGTACGCTGATGATGGGCAGACCTCCCCCATGCTTTTTGACTCCATCCCGACGTGCATCACGTGACAGAAAAATGAGATCCTAACGGGGGCCCCTTCTGAGGGTGAAGTTATGTCATCTCTATTTTCTTTGAATATGGAAAGTGTTGTAGGTCCGAACGGTTTTGGCAATATGTTCTTCATGTTCTACTAGGACATCCTCCATGAGGATGTCACAAATATGGTCAGATAGTTTTTCCACTTGGGCTCCATCCCCCATGGTGCAAATGTCAACTTCATCTCACTGATCCTGAAGAATGATAATGCCATTTTTATTAGTGACTTCCAACCAGTTTCCATTGGAACATAGTTCTGAAGATGATTAGCAAGATTCTGGTCCTTAGGTTGGGCTAGCTTCTAGGTGAAATTGTGACCCCAAACTAGTTTGGATTTGTTCTCGGGCGATGCATCCAATCCTGCTTATTCACTGCCTCATAGTGGATTAATATTTTGAGGAGGAAATCGAGACAAGGTAGCTTTTTTACTTAAGCTTGAAATCATGAATGATTTTGATACTATGAAATAAAGATTTATCTTTAAGGTCTTGGAACGATATGTATTCACAAGTAGATTTATCAAGATGATCTCTGTCATTCTTCATAATGACATGGTCTCGGTTCTGATCAATGGCTCCCCCATGGCTTTTTTCAGTGCTCCTGTGGAGTGCGATAGGGTGATCCAATGTATAGATTTATCTTTGCAATCGTGGAGGATTACATGATTCGATGCCTCCTTGATATTGTACAAGAAGTTATTTATTCTCCAATCAAGGCAGGCAGAGACCTGTATGTCCCCTTGCATATTCTTTACACGGATGACATCCTCTTGTTTGGGCAGGCGGTCAAGAAAACATTGTCCACAATCAAGCTAATCTTCCACCATTATGAATGCATGGCTGGGCAAGCAATAAGCTGGATGAAATCTTCAATTTTCTTTGGCAATGGGATCTCTCCCTCTAGATAGCTCTACATCACGAATGGGATGGGATTTAAGCGTGACTCCATACCCTATACTTACCTCGTGTGACCCTCTTCTGGGGGAGAGTCAAGGGTGCCTACTTTAAGAGAATTTCATCCATGATTATGCTACAACTATTGAAATGGAAGGGAAAGTGTCTCTCCCAGGCTGGCAGGGTCTTCCTAGTTAACTCGGTCATCACCTTCAGGTTTGTGCATGCTTTTTCTGTACACAAATGGCTGGCTGCTCTCCTCAAAATCTTGAATGCCAAAATAAAAAAAAATTTCTGGACTGGTTCAACCGGTGAATAGAAATTGATCTCGGTTTCATGGAAGCATTTCACAAAGCCAAATGATCCGGGTGGGCTTGGAATCAAGGATCTACGGTGTTTCAATGATGCCAGGATTGGAATGTTTACCTGGAGTCTTCTTCCGCCTCAGAGTGGTGGCCTGGATTTCATTGGGGAAAGATTTAAAAATAGGTTCTGTGACGGTTTTGCTGGGTACTTGTCATCCTCTGTTTGGATGGATTTGCGATCCTCTTACCAGGATATAATGACTCAGTCAAAATGGATCATTTCACGGTTCTCCGCCCTGAACTGCTTGTCTACCCCTTGGCTAGATTAGACCCTTTCGGAGGTGATGGCGCCTCCCCATGAAATGAAGACCGCAACCATTGCTTGTCTCATCCAATAGCAGGATGACCTAGAGACCTTGCTCCCGAATGATCTTGCGACACAGATTCAGTAATATGCCTTTGAAAACACTGATACCCTTTTTTGGTGGCCCAGAATGGTGGGTAAATTCAACACCCATGACTTTTACCGCCTGAAGTGCCAACATGGGATGACCCCTCCATCGTGGCTGTCCAAATTCATGGTTCCTTTCATCGCCCCTTCACACTTTGTTCTAATCTGGAAAATTTGGTGGAATCAGCTTCCAACTCATACCCAGATAAAAGCGGCTGGCTGGCATCTTTCTTCTGTTTGTTTTTTATGCAGGGTGGTGGAAGAACACTGTGATCACATCTTCCTGAATTGTACCTTTGCCTCTACCCTCTGGCGTTATCTGTTGCAATGCTTCAGCATGAATTGTTGCCTCCAAGGATCAATCTGTGAATTTTTGCGTGGTTTGGTGGAGACGAAACAAAGTGATCAAGTGCATAATCTGCTACTTGCTGGTGCGACAGATATCATTCATTATGTCTGGGCTACTCGTAACGCCTCCTCCTTCAACCGACATCCCCTCATGCTATATGGAGGAGTGGTTTCAGTGCACAAGATGATTCAGAATGCCTCGCGAATTCAAACAGGTTCGATTTGGAATGATGTTAATGATCTAACTCTACTGCGCTCTCTTTGGGTTTCTGGAAGATGTAGGAAACCAATGGCTTGTAATTTGGTTAGATGGATTCCTCCAATTCAATCATGGTTGAAAGTCAATGTTGATGGTGCAGCACTGGGAGCCTCGGGGCCCTTAGGGTGTGGCGACATCTTTTGTACCTCCAGAGGGTTCATCAAGGGAATCTTCTTTCATTTTATTGGAGGCGGTTGTGCCTACAAAGCGGAGCTTTGGGCCATTATAAAGGCTATGAGATATGCAAGCCGGTTTGGGTGGCAACGGATCTGGATTGAGTCGGACTCAATGATGGCAGTCACTGCTCCAAAGAACTCTTCCAAAGAGGTCCCATGGTGATTACTCCCATATTGGATTGAGGACCTTCATACCTCTTGATCTTTGAGCTTTACTATGTCTCATGCCTATAGGGAGGGAAATTCGGCGGTGGATGCTCTTACGAAAAGGTTGATTGATGAAAGATGCTCGATGTGGCCCTTCGTGTCCCCATCTTTTTGTTCCCCCTTCGTTGATTCAGATATGATGGGTGAGACTCACTCTCGCCCTTGTCAATCCATCTTGTAACTGTCTCTTTATGTTTTATTGATTTTGGTGGGCTAAGTTTGCCTAGCCCTGAACCTCTTCCGCCCTAAAACTCTACGAACCCTAAAAACCCTAAAAACTCCCCAAAACCCTTAAAAACCTTAAAAACACAAAAAACCCTAAAATCTGCCTAAAAATCCTTAAAACCACTAAAACCCTAAAACCCTAGAAAACCCAAAACCCCTAAAATCCCTAAAATCCCTAAAACCCAAAAAAAGAAAATCCCAAAATCCATTAAAATCACTAAAATAAGAAATTCCCAAAATCTAAAAACAATAAAAAACCTAAAAACACTAAAGGCCATCAAAACCCTATAATGGACCTAAAAACGCAAAATGACGCAAAAACCTAAAAAGTCACTAGAACCATAAAAACCCTAAAAATCCTAATAAAAATTAAAATCCTTAAAAACCTAAAAAAGACTAAAATCATAAAAAGACCCTAAAAACCTAAAGGATCCTTGAAGACCTTTAAAATACATGAAAAACTATTAAACACCCCTAACAACCATAAAAACCCCAAAACCCATAAAACACTATAAAATTAAAACTCAAAAAATTCATTAAAACCCCTAACAATTGTTAAAACCCCATAAAAATCATACAAGTCCTAGAACACCGAAAATCCTAAAAACCCTTTGAAACAATAAAAGACCCTAAAAACCTAAAAGATCAAAAATAATCTAGAAGACCATAAAACCCCAAAAAAATCCCTTAAAACTCTAAAAATACCAAAATTTTATAAATATGAATAAAACAGCCTAAACCCCTAAAATCCCCAAACCCCCCAAAAAAGAAAAAAACTTAAACCCCCTAAAAATCAAAAAAATAGTACAAACCCACAGAAACCCATAAAACCCCCTAAAAACTCAAAAAACCCAATAACCCCTAAAAATCCTAAATCCCAAAAAAAACATTAAAAACCCAAAAAATCCCTAAAATCCACAAAAACCCTAAAACTACTTAAAAATACATAAAACCCCTAAATAATCCATAAACCCCAAATAAACTCTAAACACCAAAAAAACTCTTAAAAATTCAAAACTCCTTAAAATCCTTAAAAATACCCTAAAATTATAAAAAACCCTAAAAATCCCAAAACCCCATAAGAAACAAAAAAACTCTCAAAAAATAAAAGACAATTAAACCATAGAACCCCTAAAAACCGTAAAATCCCTTATAAACCCAGAAAAACCCAAAAAAACCACTAAAATCCAACACAACCCAAAAAAACCAAAAAAACACACACAAAACCCATAAAACCCATACAAAACCGTTAAATAAATATAAAAAACCTAAACCCTACAGGAACCCAAGAACTAATAAAAGAACCCAAAAAGCCTTAAAAACCATAAAATAATCCTACCAAACCTCAAAAACCCTAAAAAACTAAAAAAACCCTTAAAACCCTAAAAACACTAAAAACCCTAAAAGCCCTAAAAACCAATAAAACCATTAAGAACCATTGAATACCCTAAAAACAATAAAAACCCTAAAATAAAATAAAAACCCTACAACCAAAAAACCCCCAAAACCCTAAAAACAAATTAAAAATCATACCCCCCCCCCCCCCATTAATCCCCCGAAAGACCCTAAAACACCTAAAATCCCAAAAAACCTTTTAAAACCCTTAAAAACCAAAAAATGTATAAATAACTTGTTAAAACCCTTAAATACAGAAAAAACCAATAAAACCCAAAAACCAAAATACCTTTTAAACCCACAAAACCCTAAAAACCACTAAAAACCCCTAAAAACCCAAAAAACTTTTAAAAACCCTTAAATACACTAAAATAATCTTAAACTATCACTAAAAACATTAAAAAAATATAAAATAACCCTAAATACCTTAAATGAAACCTAAAAACCTAAAAACCAAAAAATAATCCTATAAATACCTAAAAGACATATTTTTTTAAAAAAACACTAAAAACCCCTAAAATCCCCTAATAACAAGATAAAACCATAAAAACGATAAACCCCTCTAAACCTCCAGAAAGACCCTAAAACCCCTCAAATTGATAAAGGATCCAAAAAACAACTAAAATCAAATAAACCCCTAAAATTCACAAAAACACTAAAAATATTAAATCCCACCAAAAAAACCACTAAATCCATAAAAACAGTAAAAAAAATCTAAAATCCCATAAAGACTACTAAAAACCTAAAATCCATAAAACACTTAACACCCATAAAACCCTATAAGCCCTAAAAATGATGAAGTTCCTTAAATAAAATAAAAAACTAAAAAATTCTAAAAATAGAAAAATAAAAAAATCCTTTAAAAACACTGAAACCCCCAGAAAAACCATAAAACCCTAACACCCAAAAAAACTTATATACCCTTAATAATCTCAAAAATAATAAAAAACCTAAAAACTCTAAAAAAACCCTAAGCCTCTAAAAACCCTAAAACACCATAAAATCCCACAAAACTCTAAAAAATCCTAGACCATTAAAAACCCTAAAACGCCTTAAAATCCCTACAAAAATAAAAATCCTAAAATACAAAAAAAAACGTAAAATACCCTCAAACACCCTAAAACACTTAAAAGTCCATAGGAGATCCAAAAATTTATAAAACCAATAAGGACCCTAAAAACCTAAAAGACCATAAAAACCCTAAAAAACCCTAAAAGTCCTTAAAACCCCAAAAACATAAAATAGAACCTAAAAACACCTAAATCCCTAAAACCCCTAAAAACCTAAAATCTTATAAAAACCCTTAAAAACCAAAAAAAACTCTAAAAACCTAAAAGTAATAAAAAATACAAAAAACAATAAAATATAAAAAGCCTAAAAAATTATAATAAGCCCTGAGAACCTCTAAAAATATTAAAACCTAATAAAAATTTCTAAAATCCCATATTGGATTTGAAACCCCAAAAACCCTAAAAGACCTAAAAGCATAGAAAACCATTAAAACCCCTAAAACCCTAAAACCCTAAAAATACATTGAGAACCCAAAAAACCCTAAAAGAAAAAATAACCCATTAAAACCCTAAAAATCAATGAAAATCATAAAAAACCTTAAATCCCCTAAAAACAATATAAACCTCATAAAACCCCTAAAAGCCTAAAAATCCCAAAACTCCTAAAAACCCAAAAACCAAAATACCCAAAACAACTCTAAAAACCCAGAAAAACCATAAAATAAAAAACAAAACCCAAAACATTAAAAACCCATCTGAAACTCTCAAAAATACTTTAAAACTAGTACAAACCATAAAAGACCCTAAAAACCTAAAAAAATAAAAGATAATAAAAACCATATAAAACCCTAAAAGACCCAAACAAATACTTAAACACCCTAAATCCAAAAAAAAATCAATAAAAACCCAAAAAACACTTTTTTAACCCTTGAGAGTGATGACACCTAAAACCCATAAAAACCCAAAAAAGCCCATAAGTCCAAAAAAACATTAAACACAATAACACACCTAAACCCTTAACAAATCATTAAAATATATAAAACCATTAAAATACTAAAAAATGATAAAACCCTAAAAATCATAAAAACAATAAAACACCTTTAAACCCCCTAAAACCCTGAGAAAACTCTAAAATCCATAAAACCCAAAGAATATCATAAAAAACATTTAAAAACGATAAAAACACATAAATAACCATAAAACCGCAAAAATTAGTAAATCCCCTTAGAAAACTTGAAACGCTGATTAGCCACTAAATGAGGATAATATTCATTATTAATATATATAATATTAATGTTCTTTATTATTCATAAACACCATTTTAGTGCATTTTACACTTTGAACATCATTTTATATTATGATCATAATACCTTCTTAAAATGCACTATTATGTGGTACATTTTTGAACATCATTTGAAGTACCCAATGATTCATCTGATTATACATATTTTAATTTTATATTTTGGTAACTATATCTACACTTAAATGTTAACATTTTTCATTCAGGGATCAATGGATGATTCATAAACAATGATGGAGATATTTGGAGATGAATGGAAGCAATTCTAAGGGAAGGCGGATTGGAAACCAGCCCACTTATGAGACTGTGGGGCCCAACATATTGGCCCAATGAATCCCCAATTTTGTGGGATTCTAGAATACATGTATAGTAACAAATAAATCTTCATTATCCACTGCTAATTCGGTCTCTATGGTGGTCATTAAGGTGGACCAATTTAGAGATACAATTCTGGTCCAGATTCTGCGGCCCAGAAAAACATCCCACTAATTTGATCATATCTCGGGATACACAACTCTAAATGGGACCAGATGTTACAGGTGGTTAGAAGACATCCGGATATCCATTTTCGTATTCTATGGCCCACTCTGATTCTACCATCTAGAAGGTCTTATAGACGTGTCTGTTAGGTGAAGTAAAGCTGGCTGCCACCTCTGGTCAAGGGTGGAAAAATCAACTCCCCCTTACTTTCCACCCACCTATGGCCTACCACAATTAATTGAGGAGACTTGGACTGTTGGAGGCTCGACCCAAGGGCGCAAAAATGCCAATTTAAGGCAGTGGTGTTGGAGTATTGAAAAATATTTGGTGCTTGGTTTAATTGTAGTGTTATACTTCCGCTTTGTGTTTGTAATCGCATTTCTTTCTCATGTAAGTTGTTTAATTCACCTTAGTTTCTTAATAAAAGTTCTTCATTTACTCTTATTCTGTTCTTCTACTTATCACGTTGATACCGTTGGTTCAAGGTGTAAATTTATTCACACCATAATTTGTGATATTTATCACACAACGGAGGAGTGATCTTTTTTTGTTGTTGTTTTTACTTCGTCAATTCCACCTTTGTAAGTCTACTTCCTGCTTCCGTTGAAGACATGTCATCAATGGAGGGATAAATCTTTTATGGGTTGATCCAAGGGAGTAGCAAGGGGCTGGATTGGATGTTATTTATCACTCTATTAATGGAAAATCACTTCTTTTAAATGAGATTTTTATTTGATGATTTTAAAACATCTTCTTCCTTATTGAATTTAAGGTCACACATTCAAGTGCTAATACGAACCTCTACCTTAGAGTGCTCAAAACATTGATCCTTAAAGTGTACAGGTGATTAGTATTACGGAGTGTAGGCATTAAACCAGTAAGTGATTATTTGGTTTGATCTTCTGAAATGAATCCATCTCAATCATAAGAAATTGAAATCATTAAAAAAATAATTCCTCCAATCCACCCTGAGCGATAACCTAGAATCAACCCATTATTTTAAATTGAATTCACTTAAATCTATTATATATCTTTCAATCCCATTCAAAATCAATCCAATATGGCCACTTCATAGCCGAAAACAGTCCATAGAATGTACGTGTCTATAGGTTTCTTCTTAGGTCTCTGTGGATTCGATAACCCAAGCTAAACTACAAGGACCGTCTTACCTTCTTCTCTTGGGTAAATTTGAGCGAGAATCAAATTTTGGCGCCGTTTCCGGTGACCTAAGTAAGTTATCTTAGACACAATCATCTTTTTTTTCATCCTACTTCTCTTCTCTCACCCCTAACTCCTATGGAAGTCAATTTTGAACAAGTCCAAACATGGGAAACCTATCCCCACTTTGATCACCCAACCCCATGTGTGATGTAAAAAGACCATCCTAATTTCTACATGTGGGATCATCAACAAACTAATGAACCACATTGTTTTTACCCCTCTGATCCACAAAACATCTCAACATATAATGAGTTTCAATCCCCAAAAATCCAATTTGAACATCCTCATATGGAATTCCAATAACATAATTATCCTCCTGGAATAGACCATCTGTATCAACCCCTTATCCATCCTAATTTACATCCATTACTTGAAAAATTGTGTTGAAAAATGGATATAATGAATTTTGAGGTTTCATCATTGAGGTTATAACTACAAAGCATTAAGCATTGTGAGTAACCCATCCCTACACAAACTTTCCCTTCCATAACCTTATGTGAAGTGTCTAGTTTCCCAAAAATCTCTCATGAATTTACTGAAGAGAAAAACTTTGGATTTGGGGAAGATGAGGAGGATCATGGAATTGTTGATGGGTGTTTAAATCAAGATGAAACTAATTTTTTGTATTCACAAGAGGGAAATTTGACATCATGGATTGAGTCTCATGAATATAACTCCATTGATGATTTTTCAAAAACACAAATCACTGAACCATTAAGAGAAATCACAAACTTTGAGTCCATACCCATTCCTGAAACTAATCATTCCAATTTGGTGGTTGAATATTCTATTCAAAAGGAACCAATTCTATTGAGAAATTTTTAAAATGAAACTGAGTTCAATTCAAAGTCCCAACCTATGTTTGAAAGTTTTAGCCTACCTGAACTTGAACAAAAGGACTTTCCATCCACCCTCAAGTTTCCATTCATTGAGGATAGCCAAAAACTTCCATTTGTCACCATTTCATATCTTGAAACCACTAAAGAGGTGATTATTCATAATGTCTTATGAAATGATACAGAGGAAACTGGATCAACCATTTTTTATATTCCTTGGATTTTACCACTCATTTTAGAACATAGGTTTGCATACAACAAAAATTATAAACAAAGAATAAATCTCAATCTAGTGGACATAGAGAAACATGTGGTCCTTAAAATTTTTAAAGTTGGTATTGGATAAGTTGGGGGGGTTCAAGTTGAGCTAACGACCTTAAAAAAAAGCACTGCACGAGAGGAAACCTGTGGTTTTCATCTTTGCAAATCATTTTTTTTAAATAAGATTAATGAATCATTTTGATAAATAAAAAAATAGACTATTGACCTGTTCTTCTATTATGAGTATGGATTGGTATGAAATGGGAGCACCATATTCATCCGTGTCACATGGTGTGATCCTTGAGTAATACCATACCCAGAAATTTAAAAAGAAGACAATGTATCATCAGTTTATTTTATTTTTTATATATACTTATATTATACTTATATATATATATACTCTTTTGTTTTGTTTTTTTTTCCTTTTTCCACTAAGGGAACTCTGCAAGCGGCATGGATATCAAAGGACTAAATTGGAGCAACAAGAACTTCAAAATTAAACTACCAGGTGACTTCATTCCATGATCCTAATATTTTAATTTCCTTTTTGAACATTCATTCTCTACCTCTACATCCTTCTAAATTTTCTTTCCATTGAACACTAGGGACAGTGTTATTTTAAGTTGGGGGGAGAAAAAATGAAAAATGATTTTGTGTCAAAAAAAATGAATGATTTGAAAAGAAAAAAAATGTGTAAATGGAAGGAAAAATTCCTTTAACTTTGAACATGGTAATACACATTGCACACTTTGAAACTGAATATCAAATAATTTAGCATGCCCCGATTCTGATTTTAATCCTTGTATAATTTCATGTGCATAGATTTTGGAAAGTATGGCTGTCCAATGTGATATTTCATTGTTTATATTTTCATCCAAATAAAAATAATAATCACAATGCACGTCCCTTGGATAGTGGTGTATTAGTTTGAGTTCATGGGATCCCTTAAATAAATAGCATAGGTTAGCTGATCATTTTAGTTTAATATGAGTATTCAAAAAAAATTAAAAAAAAATGTGCGTAGAGTAATGAAATGACCTAATGCGTGGCATTAGGCACTTGGGGATCGTGACTCCATAATTTTCTGGCCCAGAGTTAGTAATTTTATCTCTATTTTTGGTAATTTGAATTTGTTTTTGACTGAGTTAACTCGAGATGATGCCCGAGTATGTGGGCTTCACTTGGTGCCCTAAGGTCTTTGAGCCTGGGAGTCATCGGCAAAGTCTCACTATAGGGGTTGAATCTTTTGAGTGAAACATCAATTACCATGGAAAAATTGCAAAAACAAAAAAAAAACAAAAAAAATTATACAAAAAAATGAATACTCATCTTAATATTGAAATGTGATTGCACCTAGTGCTTCCGTAATTTCCCCCTTGAATAAAGATGAACTCCCATGTCTATTGGGATGCACAACACATCCTCATACTTAATTGATATTGGATGAAATATGGCAATAAATTTGAACAAAGGAATGGGCTTGGGATTGGGATATGCTTATCTAACTATCTTGTATTAAAATATTTTGATGGGTTTCATGATTTTTTGGTATATGGTTTTTTTATGATCATTGTGTATTAAAATGTTTTTGGAAAAGGGAATTCAAATTTCATATTGTTGAGATATATTTTGCAAGGGACTAGAAAAACTCAAGTTGGGGGGTGTGATTAGCCACTAAATGAGGATAAAATTCATTATTAATATATATAATATTCATGTTCTTTATTATTCAGAAACACTATTTTAGTTCATTTTACACTTTGAACATCATTTCACATTATGATCGTAAAACCTTCTTAAAATGCACTATTATGTGGTACATTTTTTATCATCATTTGAAGTACCTGATGATTCATCTGATTATACATATTTTAATTTTATATTTTGGGAACTATATCTACACTTAAATTTGAACATTTTTCATTCAGGTATCAATGGATGATTCATAAACAATGATGGAGATATTTGGAGATGAATGGAAGCAATTCTAAGAGAAGGCAGATTGGAAACCATCCCACTTATGAGACTGTGGGGCCCAACATACTGGCCCAATGAATCCCAATTTGTTTGGGATGCTATAATACATGTATAGTAACAAATAACTCTGCATGATCCATTGCTAATTCGACCTCTATGGTGGTTATTAAGGCGGCCCAATTTAGAGATACAATTCTGGGCCAGATTCTGCGGCCCAAGAAAAACATCCCACTAATTTGATCCTATCTCGGACTCCACAACTCCAAATGGGCCCAAATTTTACAGGCGGTTAGGAGACATCCGGAGATCCATTTTCTTATTCTATGGCCCACTATGATTCGGCAATCTAGAAGGTCTTACAGACGCGTCTGTTCGGTGAAGTAAATATGGCTGCCACCTAGGGTCAAGGGTGGAAAAATCAACTCTCCCTTACTTTCCACCCACCTATGGCCTACCAAAATTAATCGAGGAGACTTGGACTGTTGGAGGCTCGACCCAAGGGCTCAAAAATGGCTATTTAAGGTAGTAGTGTTGGAGGATTGAAGAATCTTTGGTGCTTGGTTTCACTGTAGTGTTATGCTGCCGCTTTGTGTCTGTAATCGCATTTCTTTCTCATTTAAGTTGTTTAATTCACATTAGTTTCTTAATAAAAGTTCTTCATTTACTCTTATTCTGTTCTTCTACTTATCACGTTGATACCGTTGGCTAAAGGTGTGAATTTATTCACACCATACTTTGTGATATTTATCACACAATGGAGGAGTGATCTTTTGTTGTTGTTGTTTTTACTTCTTCAATTCCACCTTTGTAAGTCTACTTCCTGCTTCCGTTGAAGACATGTCATCAATGGAGGGCTAAATCTTTTATGGGTTGATCCAAGGGAGTAACAAGGGGCTGGATTGGATGTTATTTATCACTCTATTAATGGAAAATCACTTATTTTAAATGAGATTTTTATTTGATGATTTTAAAACATCTTCATCCTTATTGAATTTAAGGTCACACATTCAAGTGCTAATACGAACCTCTACCTTGGAGTACTCAAAACTATGATCCTTAAAGTGTATAGGTGGTTAGTATTAAGGTGTGTAGGCATTAAACTAGTAAGTGATGATTTCGTTTGATCTTCTTAAATGAATCCATCTCAATTATAAGAAATTGAAATCATTAAAAAAGTAATTCCTCCAATCCACCCCGAGCGATAACCTAGGATCAACCCATTCTTTTAAATTGAATTCACTTAAATCTATTAGATAACTTTCAAACCCATCCAAAAATCAATCCAAGTTGGCCACTTCATAGCCAAAAACAGTCCATAGAATGTACGTGTCTATAGGTTTCTTCTTAGGTCTCTGTGGATTCGATAACCCAAGATAAACTACAATGACCGTCTTACCTTCTTATTTTGGGTAAATTTGAGCGAGAATCAAACGCCTATAAAGGACATAAAAACTCCTAAAATCCCTAAAACCCCCTAAGAACCTTTAAAACCCAAAACCCTATAAATCCCACAAAATCATAAAACATCCTAAAAATTAAAAAAACCAGAACCCCATAATCCCCATAATCCCCGGAAACACCAAAAACCCTAAAAATTACTAAAATCCTTCAAAAATTCTAAAACCCCTAAAAGACAACAAAAACTCTAGAGACACTAAAAAAACAAAAAACCTATAAAAACCATAATGACCCTAAGACCCAAAAAACCCTAGAAACCCTAAAAGTCCCTAAAAACCCTTAAAATACCTAAAACACTTGAAACCCATAAAAAGTAATAAAATTCCCTTAAACCCAGAAATATCATAAAACTGAAAAAACAAGAAAAAAATCCCCTCAAAACCACACAACTACTAGAACACCTAAAAACCCAAAAAATCTAAAAAACTCTTAAAACACAAAAATAATACTAAGCTTCCCTAAAAATGATAAAGAGTCCATTAAACCCCCCAAAAATCTATAAAAAAATTAAAACCATAAAAAAACCCCTAAAACCCTAAAAACCTAAAAAAACTCAAACACCCAAACATTCCTTAAAATCCATCAAACACCGTAAGAATCCTCCTAAACCATTAAAACCCTAAAAACCTCAAATAAACTAAAACCTTCAAAAAACTAAAAAACCTTTAGAATCCCCAAAAACCTAAAAACCCTAAAATATCTAAAAATACAAAAATCCCCTAAAAATTCTAAAACCCTAAAAACTATAGATTCCCTAAAAATCCCTAAAAACTCTAAAACCCTAAAATCTCTAATAACCCAAAAAAAGTCCTAAAAATTTTAAAACCCTTAAAACACTAAAAACCCTAGATACCATGAAAATACATAAAGATCCTAAAACCCATTAGAAATAAACTAAAACACAAAACATTGAAAAAACACTAAACATCCAAAAAATCATAAAGGGAACTAAAAACTTTAAATCCCCTAAACCCCCTAAACCCCCAAAAAACCCTAAAAACCCAAATAATCCTATTTACACTGAAAAAAATTTGAAAACCATAAAAACCCTTAAAACCAAAAAAACCCCTAATACACCTATAAATGATCCCAAAACCCAATAAAACTAAATGACCCTAAACCCCCTAAAACCACTAAAATATAAAAGAACATAAAAAAACTCAAAAACCTAAAAATCATAAAGGGCCCAAAAAACTTTAAAACCCCTCTAAAAACCCTAAAAACCCTAAAACCCCTAAAAACCCTTAAAAACCATAAAAACTAAATAAAAATATCTACACTGAATAATCTTTAAAACCCTTAAGTCCCCCAAAAACTGAAAAAATCCTAATATATAGATAAAAGACCCAAAAAACACTAAAAGACCCTAAACCCCCCAAAACCCCTAAAAGACCTTAAAATACCTCAAAAGCTCCAAAAAACTCCAAATATCCCTGAAACATCATAAAACGCTAAAAACCCAAGAAGACCTTAAAAACCCTAAAACCCCTAAAAGAAACTAAAAACCCTAAAACCCTAAAAACCTCTTAAAGACTCTAAAAACAAAAAGGACCCTAAGAACCCTAGAAAACCTAAGGGACAGTAAAGACCTTAAAAACATAAAAGACCCTAAAACCCAAAAAGACCCTAAAACCCTAAAAACCAAAAGGAACATAAGAAATTAAAAAAACCATAAAAAACCCTAAAAGCTCTATAACCTCCTAAAATACATAAAAACTCTACATTAACCATGATGTCCCAAAAAGCCCTAAAATCATGAAAAACACTAAAAACCCCAAAACAGTATAAAACCTCTAAAAGTCCCTAAAAGCACTAAAAATCTCTAAAAGTCCCTAATACCTTAAAAATAATAAAAACCCAAAAAGGCCAAAAAAACTAAAAAAAATCTTAAAAACCATAAAACCCATAAGCAATCAAAAATACAATAAAAACATTTAAAGACACTAAATCCCCCTAAAAAACATAAAAACCCTAAAACTCGAAAATACCATGAATACCATAAAACCACTAGAAACCATGAAATACCCGGAAAATACTAAATCTACTAGAAAAATAAAAACCCAAAATACAAAAAAAAAACCCTAAAAACCTAGACAACCAACAAAAAACTCTAAAATCAAAAAAACTCATAAAACAATAAAAACCCAAGAAAAACATAAAATACCATTAAAACCCCAACCCCCCCCCCCCAACCCTAAAAGATCACAAGAATCAAGAAATCCACTAAAATCCCTAAATGACCAAAAAAACCTTTAAACACCTAAAATTCCCCAAAACCCTAAAAATACAAAAAACACAAAAAACCCCTTATAACCTAAATAAAACCTATTAACTATAAAATACTTTATAAAATATCTAATAAAGACTAAAAACCCAAAACACACTAAAAACTATAAAAACCACCCAAAACACCAAAAAACACAAATTTCCTAAAGCCCCTAAAACAAAAATACCCCTAAAACCCCTATAAAACATAAAAACCCATAAAAAACCCTAAAACCTAAAAAAACATTAAAACCCCCAATGACCCAAAAACCCCTAAAAAGTAAAAACTCTAAAAAACCCATAAAACTACCCAAATCCCTAAAACCCCTAAAAATCCATAAAAATATCTAAAAACACCTAAAATCCCTTAAAAACCCAAAAAACCCCAAAAAACCCCTAAAACCCACAAAAACCGTAAAAACTCTAAAAACCAAAAAAATCCCCCAAAATCCCCCAGAACCCCAGACCACTAAAAACTCTTGAAACCCATAAATACCATAGAAACACTAAAACCATAAAAACCAATAAAGACTGTAAAAAACCTAAAAATCAAAAAAATCATTCAAACCCCTAAAAAATCCCTAAAACCCATTAAACCCCTAAAAGTCATGAATAACCCTAAGACCCCTAAAGCCCTAAAAATCTTAAAACCCCTAAAACACTTAAAATCCCTAAAATGTCCAAAAACCCCAAAAACCCCTAAAACGCTACTATTATACCATAAAAACCTAAAATCCCTAAAAGAACCTAAATGTTGAAAAACACCAAAAATACCCTACAAACCCAAAAATGTCCAACTAACCTAAAAACCATAAAAACCCCTAAGAGTTTCTAAAAATCCTAAAATAAAAACCCCTATATATCCCCTAAAATGCCCAACAAGCCCTTAAATAGGATAAAAGCATTATAAACCCAAAAACACCCTAAGAACAAAAAAACCCCAAAAACCCAAAAACCGTTTAAAGCCCTAAAAATAATAAGAAACCCAACAATCCCCCTAAAATATAGAAATTCACTAAAATAATCTAAAAACCTAAAAATGATAAAAACATTGAAACCCCTAAAACCTTTAAAAAAATTCATAACATTTAAAAATCACAAAAAACATTAAAAATCCAAATTCCCAAGAAGCACCAAAAACATAAAAAACTGTAAACAACTCTAAAAACCCGAAAAACCAAAACACACTAAGAAAATCCTAAAACCCAAAATAAACACTAAGAATTCCCTAAAACCCCAAAACCCTAAAAAACCATTAAATCCTAGAAAACCGCAAGACCCCTAAAAACCTCGAAAAATACTTCAAACACTAAAAAACCATTAAAACCATATAACCTCTAAAAATAATTTAAAAAACCTAAAAAACATAAAAACCAAAAAGACCCTAAACAACATAAAAATTATCAAAACCCATTAACAACACTAAAACCATAAAAAATTTATAAACCCCAAAAAAATAAAACCCCAAAAAACCATAAAAACCTTAAAAAACTAATAACCTAAAAAATCATTAAAACTATTGATATCACTAAACACCCCTCAAACCTCTAAAATCACTAAAAATACATAAAAATATCTAAAAAACATAAAAAACCCCTAATCCACCTAAATACCCCTAAAACACTAAAGTACCCTAAAACCCCTAAACTCATAAAAGAGTGAAAAAATCCGTAACATCCTAAAAAATATCAAAAAACCCAAAAAACTCTTTAAAAACCATGATAATATAAAACAAAATATAAATCCTAAAACCCAAAAAACCCTTGAAAATCTAAAAAAACCCTAAAAACCTAAAATGCCCAAAACCCCCAAAAACCCCTATAAAACCATAAAAACAATAAAAACCCCTTAAAGAAACTAAAAATACTAAAAACCCTAAGATTAAATAAAATTAAATAAAAGAACCCTTAAAATACCCTTAAAACATATATAAAACCTAAAATAACCTAAAACTTGTTAAAGATCCTAAAAACCCCAAAAAACATGAATACCCCAAAAAACCTAAATACCTACAAATCCTAAATCCCCAAGAAAACTATAAAACTATAAAGACCCAAAAATCATAAAAACCACTAATATCCTAAAAAACCGCTAAAAATTCCTAAAGAACTGGAAAACCATAAAAACCATAAACCTCCTAGATACCATAAATAATCCCTAAAAATTGCTAACAACCATAAAACCCCTAAAACCCAAAAATTCCCTTTAAAACTCTAAACACACTAAAAAACCTCCAAAAATCCCTATAAAGATTTAAAACACCCAAAACCCGAATAAAACACTAAAAATCCTTAAAATCCCTAAAATACCTTATAAAACCCTAAAAACCCAAAAACCCTTGAAAACCCTAAAACACTAAAACATCCTTCAAAAAACATCAATACCATAAATCCTAAAAAAACCCTAATAACCCAAAAACATACAAAGACCCAAAAAACCTTAAAATTTGAAAAGTACATTAAAACCCTAAATACCATAAAAGACCGTAAAACCCTATAAAAACCCTAAATCCCCTAAAAACCTAAATAATTATAAAAAAATCTAAAAACACTAAAAAGATCCCTAAAACCCTAAACACCCTAAAAATCCCTTTAAATCAATAAAAACATAAAAACCCCTAAAACCCTTAACACCCTAAAAACTCTAAAACCCTAAAAACCCAAACAAATCCTAATACTCAAAAAACTGAAAATCCCCGAAAACCATAAAACCCTAAAAAATCTATCAAAAACCATAATAACCCTAAAAACACTAAAACCCCCTAAACTATCAAATTCTCTCACAACCATTCAAAAACCCTAAGCACCCTAAGAACCATAAAACCCTAAAAACCCTAAAATCCCTAGAAAATACTAGAAACTCCAAAAAACTAAAAAACATTAAACCCTAAAAACCTTAAAATCATTAAAAACACTAAAAAACACTAAAACTAAAAAACCATTAAAAAACCTTAAAATCATAAAATAAATAACCCCCCCCCCCCAACAAATCAAGAAAAACCCTAAAAACACTAAAACACTAAGAATAATAATATTCTTTAAAACCCCTTAAACCAATAAGAACTCTAAAAGAACAATAATATCCCATAAAACCCTAAAAAAAATTTAAATAAAATAATATCCACAAATATCCATAAAGCCCTAAAAACACAAAAAAATCATAAAAATACTAAAAATCCCAAAACCTTTAAAACCCCTAAAAACATGTTAACCCATAAAACCCCTAAAGGACCCTAAGAATGCCTAAAACTCTTAATACCTCTAAAAATCCCTAAGAAGTTGTAAAGAAATAATAAAACCTAAAACACAAAAATCCCCTAAAAGACCCAAAAAACCATAAAAATTGAAAAAATACAATCCCCCCAGAAATTCGAAACCTCCTTAAAAGATCCTAAAAGAACCTAAGAGACCCTAAAATCCATAAAAACCCCTAAAAGACCATAAATCCCCTAAAAATCTATACAAGAATATGAAGCCCTTAAAGGAAGCTAAAAACCCTACAAAAATTTTTAAATACCCCAAAACCTTCTAATATACCTAAATGAACCTAAAATGCTAAAAAAACCTAAAGGCCCCTAAACCCCATAAAACACTAAATGACCCTAAAACCTTGAAAGTCTAGAACGAACCTTAAAACCCCTAAGAACCTCTAAAGGTCCCTAAAAACCCTAATGGACCCAAAAAATCCCTAAAACCCTAAAATACCCTAAACACACTAAAAATATTAAAATATGTAAAAATTCATTACAAGAAAACCTTGAAAAATACACACCCCCTAAAACCATTAAAGACCCCAAAATGAACAAAAACCCTAAATAGCCCTAAAAGACCCTAGAACCCTGAAAATTTCCGAAAACCTAATGAACCCTAAAAGTCCATAAAACCCCTAAACCCCTAAAAGACCATAAAACCCCTAAAAACCTCGAAGGATCCTAAAAACTGTAAAAATCTATATGATCCCTTAAAACCCCAACAGACAATAAAACCCCAAAAATCAAAAAACAAATTGGAATAAACTAAAAACCAGAAAAACCCAAAAAACCCCTAAAGACCATAAAAACCCCCTAATAACCACAAAAACCTCTAAAGAACTTTAAAACCATAAAAACCCAAAAACCATAAGGGACACTAAATACACTAAAGGGCCATAAAACTCTAAAATCCATAAAGGATCCTAAAAACCAATAAAAAATTATTGGCCCTAAAAACCCAAAAAAAACCCCAATCCCTGTAAAAGAACCTAAAACCGTAAATCCCATTAATGACCCTAAAACCCCAAAATGACCCTAAAATTCCCTAAAAACACTAAAAACGAAAAAAAACCCTAAAAGGCCCAGAAACCCTAAAAACATTAAAAGACCCTAAAATCTATAAAAACCTAAAAAACCATAAAATCATAAAAGACCCATAATATACTAAAAAACATAAAAACCAGTAAAAACCAAAAAATACTAAAACACCCTAAAAACTCAAACACCCTAAAATCCATAAAATTCCTATGTCCTTAAAACCCCGTAAACCATAAAAACCCTGAAAACCCCTAAAACATGACAAACCCAAAGAATCCATAAACCCCCTCAAAACCTATAAAACCCCTAAACCCCCTAAAATCCATAAATTCCCCAAAAGTCCCTAAATATTCCCCAAAAAATGAAATGCCAAAACCCCCATAAAATAATTAAAAATGCTAAAAAACCTTAAAACAAAAAATTCCCTAAAATCCTAAAACCCAAGTAAAAATTGAAAACCCCCTAAAACTCTAAAAGCTCCCTAAAAACCCCAAAACCCATGAAAACACCCAAAAACCCAAAAACCTAAAAGACCCTAAAAACCCATAAAACACTTAAAACCCCATAAAAAACAAAAATCATAAAAATTGTAAAAACGCTAAAAACACTATAAACCTAAATAACCCTAAAAACACTAAAAACCTAAAATAAATATAAAAACCCTAAAAACAATAATAAACCCAAAACCCCCTAGAAACCCCAAAACCCCAAAAACCCTAAAATCACCTAAAACACTCACAATAAAAAAACACTAAAAACCATAAAACCCAAAAAACTATAAAACCCAAAATACTCTAAAAACCCCTAATATTCCCTAAAAGGCCCTAAAACCCCTTAAAGACCCTAAAAACCAAAAAAAAACTAAAAGACCCTAAAACACTATAAAAACCGTAAAAGGACCTTCAAACCTGTTAAACACCATAAAACCCTCATAAAAATCCCTAAAAGACCCAAAAAACATAAAACTCTTTAAAACCATAAAACCATAAAAAAAACACAAACACTAGAAAATCAAGTAAACACACTAAAAACAATAAAAGAACCCTTAAAATTTTAAAACCATAAAACCCCTCAAAACCCGAAACCCAACACCCGAAACCCAGTACCCTACACCCTAAACCTTATACACTAATCCCTAAACCCTATATCATACACCCTAAACACTACACCATAAACCCTATACCTTACACCCTAAACCCTACACCCTAAACCATAAACTATAAACCCTAAGCCCTACACCATAAACCCAATAACATAGAACCAAAACCCTATACCCTACACCATAAACCCTATATCATATATCATAAAATCTATGAATTGTACCCTAATAACTAAACCCCACACCTTAAACCATATACCATGTACTCAAAACCCTAAACTCATCAACCTAAACCCCAAACTTTACACCCTAAACCATAATCCCTACACAATAAACCCTATAGCCTTCCCCATAAACCCTATAACCTACACTATAAATCCAAAACCTAAATCGTATAACCTATACCATACACTTTAAACCATAAACACAACACAAAACACCACACCCTAAACCATATACCCTACACCCTAAACCCTCAACCCTACACACTAAACCATATTACATACTCCCTAAACCATGTACCATACTCTCTAAACCCTTTACCAAACACTATAAACCTAATACCCTACACCCTAAACTCTATAACCAACACCAAATACCCTATAACAACTCTTTAACCCTATACCCTACACCCTAAACCCCAAACCCTACAAATTATAATTTAAACCCTAAACCTTGTGCCTTATATAACCTACACCCTAAACCCTAAACTCTACTATGTAAACATTATACATTACACCAAAAATCCTAAAACCAAACCCCAAACCCCAAAACCCCTCACCTGAAACCCTAAATCCCACTCCCTAAACCCTACACCCTATACCATGAACCCTAAAACCTACACCCTAATCCAATACCATATACACTACACTGTGAACCCTACACCCTACACCCTAAATCCTATAGCCTACACCCTAAACCCTAAATGTTGCACTCTACAACCTAAACCCTAAACCCTAAACACTAAACCATAAACCCCATACATGAAACCCTTAACCTGAAACCCTACAACCTAAACATTGTAAACTATACCGTAAACCCAAA
The DNA here is from genome assembly GCA_963277665.1 of Viscum album. Classification (NCBI taxonomy): domain Eukaryota; kingdom Viridiplantae; phylum Streptophyta; class Magnoliopsida; order Santalales; family Viscaceae; genus Viscum; species Viscum album. The sequence goes on along the minus strand of CAUJRU010000333.1, from coordinate 186,993 downwards.
AAAATACACCCCATACCATATACCCTACACCCTAAACCCTAAACCCTATATCATTCACCCTAAACCCTAAAAAATAACTTTAAACTCGAAACCCTACACCACAAACCCTAAATCCTACACCCTAAACCAAAAACCCTATATCCCACTCTCTAAACCCTATACCTAACACCCTAAATACAACATCCTAAACACTTCACCCTAATCCCTATACCCTACAACCCAAACCTAATACCCTACACCCTAAACCCTATATAGTATACCCTAAACGCTAAATCCAACACCCGAAACACTATCCCCAACACCCTAAACTCAAAATCCTAAACCATACACCCCAAACGTTAAACCTCACACCCTAAACCTTATACCAATCTCCCTAAACCAAAAATCCTACACCCTAAAACCAATACTATACACCCTAAACCCTAAACCAAACACCCTATACCCTATACCCTAAACCCTAAACCCCAACCCTACACCCTTAACCCTACACCCTGAACCATAAACCCTACACCCTAAACCCAAAACTCCACACTCAACACACCTAACCCAAAACCGTAAACCATACACCCAGAAACATAAACCATACAACCTTCACCCTAAAATTAGAATCCTACACCCAAAATCCTTTACCCTACATCTTAAACCCTAAAAACTACACCCTAAAGCCTATACACTACACCTAAAACATTAAAACCTTCTCTATAAACATTATAACTTATACCCTCTACAATAAACCCTTAACCATAACCCCTATACTATAGACCATAAACCCTACACCATAAAATCTATATCATTCACCCAAAACCATTCTCCCTAAATCGTACACCCTAAATTCCATACACTACACCCTAAAATTTACACCCTGAACGTTAAACCCTACACCCTAGACCATAATACCTACACACTAAACTAAATAAGTTAAACCCTAAACCCTAAACCTTACTTCCTAAACTCTATACTCTACACTATAAACCTTAAACCCTACACCCTAAACCATGTACCATGCTCCCTAAACCCTGAACCCTACACCCTAAACCCAATACCCTACACACTAAACCCTAAACACTATACCATAAACACTATACCCTACAATACAAACCATACAAACCTACACCCTAAACACAATACCACACACACCAACCCCTTTAAAACCCTAAAAACCAAAACAAATCTTGTACACCCTAAACTCTTTACCCTAGGACATAAACCCTAACCCTTAAAACCCTAAAAAACAATACAAACCCAAAAAAATCCAAAACATACTAAAAAATTATAAAGATCCAAAAAACAACTTATAACCCCAATAAAAACCTAAAACCCCTAAAACCACTAAAATGATTTAAAATCCATAAAATCCTTAAAAACATAAAAAACCCTAAAAACTTAAAATAACCTTGAAACCCCTAAAAACCATAAAAACTCTTAAACCCACCAAACCCACCCAAGACCCTAAAAAACAAGAATCCCTAAATAATGCCAAGAGAACCCTAAAACCCTAAAAACACTATGAAAACCGTGAAAATTCCTCAAAACCCCTACAAATCTTAAGAACCTTGAGAAACCCTACCAAACTAAACAAATAATAAAACCATTAATAACCCTTAAGAACCCCTATAAACCATAAAATCCCTAAAAACTCCAAAACCCTTTGTAACCATAAAAATTGACAAAAACCCCACAAAAACCTAAAAAACCTTCAAAACCCCTAAAACATAAAACCCTAAAAAAACTAAACCCTCAAAAGAACCCTTAAAACAACTAAAAATTTCAAAAAACCCCCAAGACCACCTAAAATCCCTAAAACTCCAAAAAACCCCTAAACCCCTCATATAACTAAAAACCATAAATACTAAACAAACATAAAACCCCTAAAATATTGGAAACCCTAAAAGAAAAAAAACTAAAAACACTTAAAATCCCTAAAAACCATGGAATACATTTAAAAACCCTAAATCCCCCTTAAAAATAAAAAACACTTTTACCCCCCAAAAACCCAAAAAAACCGAAAAACCAAAAAAACCCGAAAAACCATAAAACCCCCCAAAACCCTAAAATAAACATAAAACCCTAAAGAACCTTGAAAACATATAAAACACCTATAATACCCTAAAACCCATAAAACACTAAAAGTCCCTAAACCCTTAAATACATTAAAGTCCTAAAAGTCCCTAAAACCCCTAAAAGACCATTAAAACCATAAAAAACAAAAGATAACCCAAAACCCCTAAAAACACTAAAACCTCATATAACCCTAAAACCCCTAAAACCCCGAAAAACACTCAAAAACCAAAAATATTCCAAAACCCTTAAAAAATAAATTCATCCAAACAACCTTAAAAGCATTAATTAACCCTTTAAACCCCAAAAAACACCAAAAACTTATCAAACACAAAAAATTAAGAAATAAACCCCTAAAACCCTTGAAACCTCTAAGACCCCTAAAACCCAAAAAACCTCTAAGAAACCCTAAAACCCCTTGAAATACCATAAAATCCAAAAAAAATCCAAAAAACCCTATAAAAACCGAAAGAAAATAAAACCATAGAAAGCCCAAAAAATACACTAAAACCCCAATAAAAACCTAAAAGACCCTAAAACCCAATAAAACCCTAAAAACCTAAAAACCCCTAAAAGGCACCAAAACTCCAAACCCTCTAAAATTTCACTAAAAGATCCTAAAATAATAAGAAGACCCTAAAATAGACAAAAATACACTAAAACCCTAAAAGGGTCATAATAATAAACCCCTAAAAATCATAAAAACACTAAGAAAACCTTAAAAACATTAAAACCACTTAAACAATATAATGTTGTAAAAACATTAAAAAATCCTAAAACCCTACAATCCTAAACCCTTAAAATCCTAAAAACCTATAAAAACCCAAAAACAAAAAACCCCTAAAACCCCTTAAAACCCCCAAAACCCCCTTAAAAACCCTAAAAACATAAAACACCTAAAAACTATAAGAAACCTAAAATAATCCTAAAAATTCCATAAACCTTAAAAACCATAAAAATTTCTAAAAACCCTAAAGACTCATAAAACCCCCAAAGCACTAACCCCTACAAACCATAAAATATAATGAAACCCTAAATACACTAAAAAATGTAAAAAAATATAAAACCCCCAAAACACTACAATCTCTAAAAGCCAAAAAATCACAAAAAACACTGAAAACCCAAAAAATCCAAAAAATCCATAATGCCCATAAAACCACTAAAATCCGAAAAAACCTAGAAACCCCAAAAAACACTGAAAGTCTATAAACCACAATAAAAAGCCCTAAAATAGTTTTTAATTCACTTAAACACCATTAAAACCCTAAAACCATGAAACCATAAAACCCTAAAAACCAAAAAAAACATAAAAACCCATAAAGCAACCTAAAAAACTATTAAACACTACTAAACAATAAAAAACCGTAAAAAATAAGAAAGCACACTAAAAACACTAAAGAAACCATTAAAAATCTAAGAACCCAAAATAAACCCAAAACCCCTAAGCCCCACACTCGTTAACCTATTCCCTACAGCCTATACCCTATACCGTACACCATAAACTCTATACCTTAATCCCAAAACCTTGCACCCTAAAGCCTAAACCTACACCCTAAACCCAAAAACCTACAACCTAAACCCAACACCCTTAACACTTAACCCTACACCCTAAACCCTACACTGTACACCCTAAACCTTATACCCTGCACCATAAATCCTATACCCCACACCCTAAACCCAATATACTACATTATAAACCCTAAAACCTATACCATAAAACTGAAACCATATACCCAAAACCCTATACCCAACAACCTAAACCCTAAACTCCACACCCTAAACCCCATACCAAACACCCTAAACACTAAAACATACACTCTAAATCATACACCCTACCCCCAAACTCTATAACCAACACCCTAAATCCTAAACAGTAAACCCTAAACCGTATTCCCTAAACTAAAAACACTAAACCCTATACCCTAAATACTAAACCCTACACAAGAAACCCTATACCAAACACCCTAAAACTTCAACAATACACATTAAACCCTCTACCCTACACCCTAAACCCCTATACCATAGACCTTAAACTCTATACCCCACACTATAAATACAATACCCTATCGGATAACACAATACCCTATATCCTAAAACATAAACCTTATAACCTACACCCTAAACCTTATACCATAATCCGTAAAACCTACATCCTAAACCCTATAACCTATAAACTAAAACCTAAACCATACACCCTAAACCTTACAACCTGCACCCTAAACACTCTACCCTAAACCCTATAACCTACACCATAAAACCTATACACTACACCTTAAACCTTATACCCTTCACCCTTACCCCTTAACCTTACACCCAAAACCTTATTCCCAACACCTTAAACCCTACAACCAACACCCTAAACCTACTCCCTGAACCCTAAACCCAAAATCCTAAAACCTATACCCTACACCACAAAACCTAAAACCTACACCATACTCCCTAAACCCTATCCCATACACTGTAAACCATAAAACCTACACCCAAAACTATATACCCTAAACTCTATACCCTAAATCCAACACCCTAAGTCATATATCCTACACCAGAAACCCCAAACCCTACATGATAGACCTTATAACCTACACACTAAAACCCAAACCCAAACCCTAAACCTTAAACCCCACACCCTAAACCCCACACCATAAACCTTAAACCCTATGCCCAAAACCCTATACACTAAACCCTAAGAACTAAACCATACACCCTAAACCCAATATCCTAAACCCTAATCCCTTGACCCTACACCGTGAACCCAATATCATACAAAAAAAATCTTAAACCCTACACCAAACAACTTAAACCCTACACCCTAAACCCTATAACCTAAATACTACACCATAAACCATACACCCTAAACCATATACCCTACACCCTATACACTAAACCCTACATCCTACTTTTGGAAACCTACACACTAAACCCTATACCCTAAATCCTATAACCTAAACCCTATACCCTACACCATAAACCCTAAACCAAACACCCAAAACCCTATACGCTACCCCATAAACCCAATACCATACATAATAAATCTTAAATAAAAAACCCTAAACCATATACCCTAAACTCTAAAACCTAAACCTTACACCCTAAATTCTAAAAACTAAACTTTAAACCCTAAAACGTACACCCTAAACCCTATACCCTACACACTAAACCCTATACCCTACACCCTAGACCATATACCCTATCCTATAAAACCTATACCCTACACCATATACTCTAAACCCTATATGATAAACACCAAACCCTATATCCTACACGCTAAAACTTAAAACTTTCTCCCAAAACCTTAAATACTACAGCTTAAACTATGTATCGTATACCCTAAACCATAAACCCTATACCCTAAACCCCATACCCTTCACCCTAAACCCTTATCCTAAAACAATAAATCCTATACCCAAAAAACTAAACCTCAAAACCTGATCCCTAAATCCTATACCCTGCACCATGAACCTTATACCATACTCCTTAAACCCTAAACCCTACACTCTAAACCCTACACCCTACACCCTATACCCTATACCTTTCACCCTAAACCCTATATCATGCACCCTAAAACTCAAATACTAAACCTTAAACCCTAAAAGTTTCTTCCTAAACGCCACACCCAAAACCATATAACATACACCATAAAAAATAAACTCTAGTGTTTTGGATGTTTTCCACCAGATCCGTGAATCACATGAACATATTATTTGTGTTCTAAATTTCCAAATGTTAGGGGATTACATAATATTAATCATTGAAGTAGGCTCCTAGATTGAACTAGGATTATGGAATTTTGATTATTCCTTCAAAGGACTACTCATTGGAGATCTTATACTAGTCTAGGTCTCTATCTTAGATTTCATTCATGTTCATATAACTCATTCACAGTTTCATCTTGAGGTGGAGGATGTTTAATTATGATACATCTCTTTCTATAGGGAAGAAAAATTCAGTTGGAGGAGGTTGTAATGATGGAGTGTTTGGGAATTTATAGACATTCGATTTATTGGGAACCTATAAAGTCATCTCCCTTTGAATATGGGGTCAACCGAGGTGTGGGGAATCTTAGGAATAGGACCTTAAGTATCTCATGTCATCCATGAGGTTTTTGATGTTAGGGGTGTAATTATCCTCATTATTTTTACCTCACGCATTCCATAATTATGTTATGGAAAATAAATTCATGTTTGGGTCACCGGTTTATCATCTTGTGGGGATAGGTGGGTCACATGTTTAATGTCTTGTGAAGAAATATGGGCATAGGTTTAACATCTTGTGGGGAAACATTGGTCACATTTCTAACATCTTGTGGAGAAATATGGGTCGTTTGCTTAAAATATTGTAGGTAGAGGTGGGTCATAGGTTTAACATCTCATGGGGACAAATGGTTCTTAGGATTAATTTATTTATAGGATAGATGGGTAAAAAATTTAATATCTTATGAGGATAAATAGATCACAGGTTTAACATTATATGGTGATAGATTGGTTGCATGTTTAATGCCTTCTAGTGAAAGATGGGTTTCATGTTTAACATATTGCAGGGACAAATCAATCACAAGTCTAATGTCATTAAGATAAAAATGGATCACATATTTATTGTCTCTTAGGGATTTTTGGATGTTTAAGTGAGTCCTAATGGGGGGGGATTTCATACTTGAGATTCAGTTAAGTGTTTCCCCCATAAGTAAGATTTCACACTTGAGGTTTAGGTTAATTGTATCCCTAGGGGGGAGGATTTCACACTCTGGGGTTTTTTTGGCGATGTTGAGGTGTTAGGATTAAACATTCGGTAGGTTTACTATGCACCATGTTTATGAGACATGAATCAAAACCTATGTAGTTTTATGCCACACTTTAAAGTCATATGATATGACTAGTCCATTAAGATTAATGTCATGTAGTAAAGATGATCGTGTTTCAGAAAGAGTATCAATGAGGGATGATGTGGGGCATACGTGTAAATGATACGTGAAGGATGAGGGTCATCCCATGGCAAGGGAGATGGTGTCAAACCATGTTGATCATACATGAAGCATCATAATCTCATCACATGGTTTAAGTATACAATTTAACATCATTTTATGAGGATATTTTCATGCAGTTTAATGTTGTACGATTCGAACATGGCTCAAATAAGGTTTAAATCATGTATCTTGGATGAGGATGGGGGTTACACCCCCAAGGTGGACCATGTCAAGGTAAGAGAATAATTCAGAAAAAATGACTCTCTACCTAGATATGTAAGTTGTTTCCCTTATTTATTTAATTTTGTAGGGATTATTTGTTCATTTCTCATGTGATTCTATGAAGGTCATGGTGTAGACACTATTGTGGAGGAGTGGAAATCGGGAGTCCTAATGTTTGGTTTATTATTATTAAGATAAAAAATGAATTAGGGTACCCATTATTAGGATAAATGGGTAGAGAAATTATCCAATCCATACTTGAAGTAATGTGGGAAGACACATGGGTAGGTTGTACCTTGAAAACAGATATTTGGGGTATTGTTGAACTAGTTTTGAGTAGGTATTGGGATCATTGTATCTCAACATTCATGGAAATGGAATAGCCAAAAGTAGGCACCATGGGGAGGCCAAGTAGCTAGGTTTTGTGAAAGTTGGGGTTTCATGAAATTTATGGGATTTGTGAATATGAGGGGTCTCATAATGATCCAGGGTCTGGTGATGGTTTGGGGTTTCATAGAAGAATAGGGTTTACAAAATAGGGTGAACCTACCTCAAAGTGAAGTCTTGGTTCGCATGGAATTGGTTTCACGAAGGATAAGTATCTTGAGAAACCCAAATATCTATAAAGGTATTTATTCTTATTTGAAGCCCATAATAATTCATGAATGTCATCTCCACCATGTGTTGAGGTTCTCAAAATCCCATGGTAGGTGGTTTCATTAAAAAGGGATACCTTTGGAAATATATCTACTCTCTATATTTTGAAGCTTATAAGTTTTCAAAATTCATATATTTTCATGGAATATGGAAGGTTTCTCTCATTAGAATTCTGACATATGGGGTATTTATATGCCCAATGGAGGAAATGACATTGGATTCATGAATAATGGAGTATTCCATAAATGATTATGAGCATCCAAAAATGATGGGGTTCTATAAACTAGAGTTGCACTACTTGAGGATTAATGCCTCCAAAATCACATGGAAATGGAATTACATGAACTAGAGCTACATTTTCTAATGTTTATAGACTTTTGATTCACATATCTTGGTAATAATGTGAACCACTTCTGTTTGAAATGATTGTGACCTTCTTGAACCAATTCCTTAAGTAGAGTTTTGGTATTTTTTTCGTAAATTTGTTTTAAACTGGATGTTCCATCCTTAAACAGTCACGTGACACAATTATTTCAAAATAAACCCCCCTAGAATTGGATCTAATGATAAATATAAGTGTCAAATTCTAAAAGAAAACTACTGAAAATTAGAAACTAGTAATCCTGATTCCCTAAACATGGTTTGACCCTTTGCATAAAAATATTGGTGGGGTCCTTTGGGGAAAATGTGGTTTTTGTGAAAGATAGCCCAATGTTATATTTTAATGAATCTCAAGAACTTTTTGAGTATTTTATGTTTTTTATCTCCATAATTTGTGAAACTGGAATCTTTCATGAGCCACATATATGTGAGAAGACTTCTGTGATCTTGATAACTTTTTCTAACTTGACCTTCACGAACCAACCTTTCTAAACCAACCTTTGCAAAATAGTTCTTAAAATTTATAAATTCTATTATAAAATGGATATCAAAGGTACTAGATATTTTTATGATCGATGAAGGGATATGGATGGAAACCTCATGATTGGGGACAACTTTCAGACTGAGTCTAATTATGACACTCACCACATTACTGATGTATGTTTAATAGGTATATGCATTGTGCAAGAAGATATCATTGTATTGTTTTAGACCAACGGTTTATTTTTTTCATTCCCAATGTTGGTCAAAATAATCCCACTTATTGGTTTGGAAGAATGCCTAGACAACACAAGTGGAATATGGATTTTGGATGAAACATTATGAAAGATCACATTTCCCTTATTATGACACCATATATAACCATTTTAACCATGATGGGGAGGCTTTGGAGGCTATGGCATATCCCCATAAGTAGAAAAATATTCTCTTGGTATGTATAATAGACCATATCAAAGACTAGACCAAGGAATGGGACCTATAGTCGGGTGAAAACTTCATGGAAGAATGGGCCTGACTTTATTAGGTATTCTTGTCCTGTCACAAATTTTAGGAGGATCCAAGGAGGGTAGGAATTTATGAAGTGACATGGGTCTCATAATTCCATGTATATAATATCCTAAAAATCATTACAGATCTATTCTGAATGTGTTAACTAGAGACCAACACAACTTATATGCACCAAAGGGAGGTTGTTATCATCTTTTGGAATCTCTACCAGATTGTTGGGATCCAGATCCAAGGGGCTGTGTGTGATGAATTCCTTCCCACATCGGATTTTTGGGAGGACCAGGAGTAGATTTGAGCCATAGAAAGAATTTTACTTCTCTTGGTGTAGAGGTCGTGTGACCAAAAAACCTCAGATTAAGGTCATACCTTCCAATTAATGGTTTCGATAATTCTTGAATGTATCAATGGGAAGAATACTTGGGAGGACCTATCAATTTACAAAGGAACACCAATGTGGTGAGGAGAACTTGTATTGGACAATCCTTGAATAAATAAAATTACATTTGTGTTGCTACATCATGAATCTCAATGATATTTTGTTCAATAATTAAGGAATCATTATCGCACGGATCATTGGATGGATGCTCATAGTGTGGGATGTGGACATGGGGGTTCAGGCGAGCACCCTCATTAAGGTGGAGATGTTGGAAATGGGGAAACTAATCAACCTAGTGGTCTTGGTATTGGAGAAGCTTTATAAAGTTATATTAAAAAATAATTAGGTGAAGAATCCATTACATGTGTGTGGGCCCTTCCATATAATGTATGGTTGGGTCACCACACACATGGGGTGATATGAATATCCAAAACTAATCTCCCATCCTGTTGTCAATCCTAAACATCACCATGAGTTTCCCTTTCAACATCAGCTCATTGGACATGCTATCAAGGATTGGGTTGGTAGACCACTTAATTTTTCATATGTTTCATGTCCTTATTTTAATATTGATGGATGATGGTGTAGGGACCATTGAATAGTACCCATACCTCCTTGCCTTTCAAGGAAGGGTACTGGCGGTGATGGTGGGCTGTAAGGTAATTTATGAGTCGTACAACCCACACCACTTCACAGGGATGTTATGATTCCTCTAATGGATGATATATAATTGTAAACATGATTATGTATTGAATTCAAAACCTCACAAATTAGATAGATGTGGAACATGTTTTCATGTTATAGTGGTAGGGAATGAAACGAGAAGCCACAACCCACTCCTACTTATGTGTTGATCCATGAATAGGTAATAAGATATGATAGGAAATATACTGAAGATATGTTGGAAATGTGAACCAATAAATACAATGAAGATGGAGGTTCCCAATACCACAGGGTCGAGGGAGGGTGGGGGAACACCATGTAGGAAAAGTTGGCTAGATGGGTGTAGTAGTGGCTACAGAGTTAGAAATTCCTAGTCTTGTAAATATGAAAACTGGAGAGATAAGATCATAAATAGGATTGATTCTCATGGGTAAGTGGCTTTAGGATAAAGTTATATTCTCTAGTTATGTCATGACGAAAGACGTACAATGTCCATGGAAGCAACTGTATCGCCTATATGTTCCTAGTAATGTTGTTTTTCATGAGGCCATAGAGAGTTAGGGGATCTAAAAACAAATCACCTATCCTCAGGGTAATATGGAAGTGTCTCCACTCTGAGTGGATAATACTCACTATATTAGGTCAGGAAAGAGTAGGTTTTCATGTTTTCCCTATTGAGGTGGTGCAATACATGGAAGATCTAGAAGATATGATCTACTCTCACAACAATGTGCATCCCATGATGAGCCAAGTAAAGGTTTTTCTATGCATGACATCTGCTATGATTCCTCCTATGGGAAACATTGTTGTTGGTGCAGTTGAGGGACAAGGATCAAAATATTAATGGGTGTGAGACACCCATCAAGGATCCTCTAAAGATTAAAACACTACCATTGATTGGGTAAATCTTTTAATCATGTGTACCATGGATATTATCCAACTTGTAATATTTCTACCAAAAAACTCTTATGTTTTTACAAAAAAAATGTGACTTTAGAGGAGGGGATATTCATGATGAACCTCTAGAAGATGATGAGGGAGCCTCAACCCTTGGAAGGGTGATCGCGGGGCCTCTCACTGATGTTTCGGTCATAGGCATCCAACTGTTGGTTGAAGTGGAGCATGCTACTAGGGAAAATACTAGTAAGGGAACATCTTCATAAGGTGGGATACTTAAGAATCATTCCAATATGATCATCAAGATATACTATTATTGTAATTTCTTTATCATTTTTACCATTTTCATAGTGTTTTACCTCATTGAATGACAGTTGAAGAATTCATAATTAAATTGAATTTCATCCCATGCTTGGAGATTATTTAACTATGGAAACGGTAGAGCCTAGGGTAGTGATGGTGAACAAGGAAAAACCTTTGATGAAGTTTGTTGAGGAGGCCATGGTGGTCAGATCTACCATATAAGTGACAAGGTAGGTGGTTGGTATAGATGAATTATCAATGGGAGATGTTCAAATCATGCCAACAATCAAGATGATTGGTGAGGATATAATGATCTTTCCTATCATGGAAGTTCCATCAGCAATTGCTACTGAAGATAAGTCCTCAACTAAGGTTTTTAAGATCATTCACTCTATTTAGGAGGTCAATAAAGATATAGTGGTCAGGAATACTTGAAAAAAACTATAGGAGGTAGTTGGGGCTTCCACTTTGGGTGAGGGGTCTAACAAGGATGTGCTTTCCCTAGACCTAGGGCTCAGCCTCCCGAGGATCTGCCTATAGATAAACATGACATTGACATATTAGAAGTCTTTGTTTAGTATGTCCATATGCCACCTGAGGATTTAGAGTATTTTCACTGATATTATATTGAGGAGAACCGAGTCATCCAATGAAAATCATAGAAGAGTGTGTGCAATTTCATAACACACACTCCACTAGTAGATCTTCCAAACATGGTGGGATCATTGTACCATAATTTAGTAAACCAAGGTACTAGTATGGTGGATTCTAGAAACCATCATGCAATGGATCAAGACATACTCATTGAACTTGGAGATGTTGAGAGGAATTAGTTTGAAGTATCTTGGGACAAGAAAAATGCTATCAAAACTCAGGCTATCCAAGTGGCTAAATAGGATAGAATCTTCAAAAAATGGCAGGCATTGGTGTATATAGCCACCATTACTACATAAGAAGATATCACTAGACAACTGAGGGCTCAATTAGTGGTGGATAAGGATATGGATAAAAAACAATAATCTCTAGTTTATGAGTGGAAATATGAGAAAGATTAGGTGTGAATCAAATTTAATAAGTTCATCATGTCACATAGGAGGACGCAACTGATCTGGCGGAGTAAAAGAAAACTCTAGAGGTTACTCAGCAAAATACAACCAAGGCCAAGTCCTCAGTAAATGAGGATAAAATATAAGGAATTTTATCTTATCAAATAATAAAATAAATGCTCCAATATATCGATGAACCTCTACAACTCTCAGAATAGGTTTTTAACTTTTTTATGCCTAAAATAGTTTTCTTTTTTAATAAAACTCTAATCATATAAACAATTATGGAAATAATGAATCTATAATACCATGTGAATCATGATATATGTGAAAAATAAGGTAAAAATGAGATTTATTATTTATATGGGAGTTTTAGAAAAGGGTCAAACACTCTAGGTTATTGAGAATGGGGACAAACAAATGAGGATCAACCATTGAGCATGTTTGAATAAATGGTACCTATCTAAAATTTCATCAGAAGCCTTTTGGGGTACTTTACTACAATTATAGGTAGGATAGTGTGGCCATGAACCATTTCTATTTGGGGGGGAATTAAGATAAGGAAGATGATGGGGATCCAAGTAAATAGAATGGTGAAGTGTGGGGATAAATTGATGGAATTTTCAAATCGAGTCGAACAATCTCAGAATTACACCACAATGGATTTGAGCACATTGGGTTGGTATATCAGTTTAAAAAAAGGTCATACTCATCTTTCAAGGGGGGAATCATGTCAAATGTCAAGTGATAGTCATGGAACATGAATTATGATGTAGGTGACCGACACCTAAGGGAGAAAGAGGATTCTCATGTGAGTTTACAAGATGATTTATAGATGTACATCATGCAATGAGGATGATGGACACACATTTTATCTTAATATGGTGAGGATGACTCATAATCTGTTTAACATTATATGGTAAGAATGATGTATACGTAGTTTAACATCAAATGGTGATGATGATGTAGATACAGTTAAACTTAATGTAGTGATAATGATGTATTTTCAATTTAATTTCATGTAGGTAGGACAATTCAAACCCTATTTAACATCATATAGTGATGATGATGTGGACTATGTGAATAAAACCCACCTATAAAAGATTATGGGGGTAGTAAGAGTGTAAAACAATGGGGATAACCTCTAGAGAAACTCATGTGTCAAGGGGATATTGATAAATGGATCAAAATGTTTTGTGAACTGATGGGTTTATAAAGTCTATCTAGCTTTTATCATGGGTCCTTATTGGGTCTCGTTAGATTTTTACCTATTCTTTTTTTATCCACTTATTTTTCTCCAATCATGGGGATGACCTGTTGGAGAAAATTATAACTATTTCTCAGGATTTCCCTTTGGGTTTTTAGCATGAAAAACATTTTTTCCACATACCACTGGTAGTATGAGGTCATATCAGTTGGACCAAGAATATTCATATAGTTTAAGGTTATAATTCTCAGAACTAAAGGGGTAACACTCAAGAAAATTTATTATGACTTAAAAGGGTTCAATGCTAATGGTAATTGTGTTACTAAGAGGTTGTACAATAATAAAAATAATTTGAGGTCAGTCATACATAGTTTATGGTCATGGTTCAGGAACCATGGGTTACATTTCTCAGAGGAATGTGTGTTGAATAGGGGAGAGATAACTCAATGTAGAAGAGGTGACTTAGAAGCCCTACCATAAGAAACATTGTAGAGAAAGCTCAAATATATTTTAATTCCATGACGCTTAGACCAGAGACCCTAGTTTAAGGTCACAGGGTTCAAACCAAAAGAAGGAAGAATGAACCAAAAGAAAATTCTTAACATGGAAGAGTGGAAAATTGATGTGAATTGAGGTGTAAGGAGGAATGGAACCACATGACACATTCCTAGGGTGATTTTCACATATTTTAATGTTAGGATTCTTAGACTTGGGACCCTTGTTTAAGGTTTTATATTTTAGAACAAAGGGTTTGGGTTTCCTATGTGGGTCTGTATGGAATGAATGAGTGATTTATCAATAGTAAATGAGGTCCAAATAGACCCTTTGTGACATAAAACGTGACATACTATACCTGATTCAACATCATGATGTTGAGGAGGTAAAGACCCCATGATGAGTTAATGATGGATGTTGGACACAAGATGTGAGATCTAGGTGTCACTAAATATCCCAGGGGAATGGGAATAAAGACATAAATTGTTCTAAAATGTAGTGTGTTAAGACCAAAATGATGTTAGGGGGATTTCCTCTCATGTGAGGCTATTCAAACAACTCATTTTGGGGATATAAGGCATCACGACTTTATACGGGGTATGGATACAATTTTACTTCTTCTGGTGAGGATGTTTTCGGGGCTTATACATTGAGTTTCCCATTCATTTCTTTCTAATGTCAGGATATAATGTAATCTCAATTATTTGGATAGATGGGTAATGTCATGGGGGCTTATACCTAAATAGGATGACCATAAGGTCATTTGAGGGAGATATAACCATAGGTAATGGGTTGTTTGTGATGAATTTATGGTCGGGACTAATGAAAGGATGTTTAGGAATGACTAATTATCCCATGTGATTGGGAATGAAGATAAAAATAGTTATAGAATGAGGTGGAAGAATTGGTTTTCAAAAAAACCCCAGGATAAAGCAAACCACGTGAATGAGGGGCACATTCACATAGTTTAAAGTCACAATTCTTAGACCTGGAGTAGGTACGTTGAGGTTATTCATGTGGTTCCTAAGAGTAAAAACATGACATGAAAGAGGGGCCAAAATACCCTCCACCACAAAATGTAATCTTGATTTTTTTTCATTTATTTTAATATCATAAGGTTTGAACCATGGTGAGTCGGAAAATAGTTAAAATTCATGATGTCAGGACTTGGGAATGTGTGTTTTAAGGATGTTTTCATATTAATAAGGTTATAAAAACTAATGTGAATGGATGGAGATTAATGAAAATGTGCCAAACGATTATTAAGAAACAAACTATACATAGTTTAAGTTAATAATTCTTGGATATTAAGTGGGGCCAAGGAGATAAATGTTTTGTGAATGCAATTTATCTCTCCCTACGGGTTGCGTTCATGATGAATTGGTGGACGAGACTGAATGATGGTGGTATAGGTTAAACACCAAGAGATTTTAAGTGTATAAAATTATATTTTATAGGATAATAGAATCACAATACTAATTTTGTCTTTTATTACAAGAAACACTCAATTTAGCTTGTGGTGCATGAAATCCCATGATTTTTATGCTGGATAGCGTATTCAATATAACGAACCATACTTTACAGACATGGTTAATACATCAAAATTGAAGCATACTTATTACAACATATAAAAAAACCATGAAAGGGCCGTATAAGTATAGTGTCTTTAAAAACTGGGAAACATAAACAACTAGTTCATAAAGCGTCTACACTATCTCCCATTTATTTCATCATATATGTAGTCCCTTTTTGGCATATCTTACTTAGTACCCTTATTCCTGACCTGGGGAAAGAAAACATACAAAAGGGTGAGATCAAATGCTCAGTAAGGGTAAACAAAAGAAATATCAATTACATCAAATTCATAAGAACATAACATTTTGGAAATCTTACTCTGCAAAAGAGATCATAATTTCATAACATGGGTTAAATCAAGGTAGGGAAATGTAATCCCAATAATCATAACATAAAACATGAAAATTTGTGGCATACATACATAATCAAAGAGAATCATTTCTTATTAGTCAAGACTCATAGCCAAGACTATCTTAGTAGACAAAGTCCATTTCTGAACCGAGTTCACTCCTCGTTTCAGTCCTGTTTCACTAAACTGGTTTAACCTGCCATTCCAGCCATGTCTATCTCATGATATATAAAATCTTTACCCAATGAATTGGAGGGATATATAGGTCCCACCCATCTCATAATGATACCATTCTTATGTGTGCCACAAAATTATAAACCATACATCATAGCATAACCCATGTAATTAAAATGGGATTCTTAAACATCCTGAAATCATAAAACAATTAATATAAGATAAAGGAATTCATAAAAATAATTCCATCACAACATAATCAAATCAATATAACAATAGGGATAGAAACAGAACCCTTTATTATCTTATATGGAAAATAATTTTGATAAAACACTTGAACTCCATTCTTGAGGAAAATATCCTTTCTACTTCAAAAACACTTTTCCTTTCATAACATGTCATAAAATTCTAAACAAAAAGAAGTTGATTAAAAATAAACTTGAAAACTTGTAAAGGAAGCTTCTTGGAAATAATGTTTCAAAAATACATTCATGCCGTATAGTTAAAAAACATTCTTCTTGTACTTTTTTCGGAAAAGTCAAAAAGTACCTCGTACGAAAAACGACAAAAGATTCCTTTCATATATTTTACTAAAAACTCACCGAAGGGTAAAATTGTATTTAAAAAATTGTACGTGGATGGAAGAATATTACATATTGAGGGAACATGGATGTGGATGATAAAATACACCCCAGTAAATACCAAAGTATAAACAATCTCGGATAAAAATGAGATTGTGATATTTTCCCTTACCTTAGGTCTGATTTGCTTCGTAAGTGTCCGAACCTCCTGTATAATGATTTAAATAATGTTATTGACTTATTACAGAATCATAAATATTGTTATGATATCATATATGGTCATATTCGTAGCTTCTTATTAATAATATTTCATTATTACTTGTTATTCGGGTGTTTATTACTTTTTGTTCATATGCATGTTTTGTCGAATAAATTCTTATTCTTCTCTTTAGGTTATAGATACATCATTTCCATAATTATATTAGTGTACTATATATCATATTTATTCATTCAATTCATTTCTATAATCATTATGCAATGAAGATCATGTAGAACGAATCGCATCACATCGTGGAGACGGTATTCCGTACGTACGCACAAGCGATGACATCATTCCCATGATCGTGGAATTGTATTGGAGTGTATGTATGCTATTTTAGAATAAATACCACTTTACAATAATCATATATAGTTATTTATTTTAACCATTATACCCATCCAAATAAGGTGGTGATGGAAAATAGATTACACCACGGCGTGGAGATGGTATTCCGTACGTACGCACGCTCGGTGATTTTGTTTTCCGTAGGATGGATAGATGGTGAAATAGGGTTGTTTAATACATATAATAACATATCAGTATATGAGTGATACTGATGTTATTAATTCATAATTAAACAACTAAAGAAGAAGAAGTGGAAGAAGAAATAAAGTTGAAATAATCGGTAACGGACATTACCTCTTCTTTGAAGCGCCTCTTTGAGACCTCCTCTTAGGGCACTACAACTGGTCTTTGAATAAGACCAGGACCTCTAGGAGGTTTCTAGGGAAGCGGAGAGGAGAAATTGGTAGGGGTTGGCCGAGATTGAAGGCTAAAAGTGGTGTGAGGAAGAGAGGGAGGATATGCTCTTTTATAAGGGAGGAGAGGGGCACCTTTGGAAAAACTAAAAATATTATTTTATTATAAAGCCATATTCGGTTTTAAATAGCTCCAAATTGATTTATTTCAAAGCTAATGTGGGGATGGGTAGAAATCCTCTCATCCAATAGAATTTGGACAAGTTTAGTTTACTATTTTAACCTTATCATTTAGATTTAACTTTAAGTTAGATAATTTTACTTTTACCGTGTCTTTTTGTGTTCTTACACTATAAGGTTAATAAACTTACTATAAATAGACAAACGAACCCCAAGTTGTTTATTATTAATATATATAACCTTATCAAAGTCATTTGGCCGAACCTCAGATTTTTAGGAATAAAATAACACTTAATAATATAATATTTGTTTTAAAAACTATTTTATGTCAATTTTGACACTATTTAGTAATGGATATTTGTGAAATTCATAAAAAAATGATTAGTTAGAAAAAAAGTTAATTAAATCAATACTAACATGTCTTATTAACCTAGAAAATTAGTGTAATTCATAAAAAGTCTCAAATTACATTTATTTGGGTATTTATAACATCAATTATGTCAATCATTCATTAATAAGAAAATTATTGCATCATCATTGTGTCATAATTAAATTATTTAATGTCTAAAAATTAAAAATAAAATACAATTATGTAGGAAATCTTTTTATCTTTCTAATGAATATTTATAGTCAAATTTATCTTATGTATAACTCTATATTAAAAATTATTTACTTATTAAACTTTTATTTTAACTATTTTAACCCTTCTTTAAATAAATTAATAATAAATGTCCTAATCTAATCCAAGTGGGCCTAAATGGTCATATTTTATTCCTAAGGTTGTTTTTGATCTAATTACACTTATCCAATAGAATTAGGACATGTGTTAGGGTAATAATAATATCATTTTTACCCTTAATTACCCTATTTACTTTTAACTGTGGTAAATAAAAGTAAAAAGTTACTATTCACCAAAAATTATTTTCATCTCATTGAACCACATTTTACTTACTGACATCAACCGTGACTCTCTGATTTTTGAAATTCCACTCACAGAAGTGGTAAAATTAAGTTTTATGTAAATTTGCAAATTCTCCTAGGAGGTGGGTAAAAGACGGTGAAAAGTTCAATAAAATTTTTATATATCTAAAATTATTATAAAATTACTCCAATTAATTACATTGAACATATATAAGTATTATGTATCAATTTTGACCTAAAATAAATTTAAATAAAATAAAAAATTATTTAAATAAAAAGTCGGTTTTAAAATAGTAACCCAGTGTTTTCACTATTCATCAAAAATTGAATGTTTCCAGAAAAATACCAAAATTTCACCCTAGGCTACCTTCGATATTCCGAATCCAAAAACGATGTCCATTTTGAAAAATAAAATTTACAAAATTTTAAAAAATAGTTTTTACTATTCATAACGGCTAGTTTTAATAATATTTTCATAGCATATCGTTGTTTAGTGAAACTCGGTATTGCGTACGATGAAAGCTATCGAGGAAGGTCGTGTTTGCGTGTAAAGAAAGCCAAGCTAGTGTTGTGTGTAGTGAAATATTCCTTTGATGATTTATATAACATAAAAACAAAATATTTCTTATAAAAGTCTCGGGTGTTACATTCTACCCCCCTTAAAATGAATTTCGCCCTCAAAATTCATCACTTGTAACAAACAGATGAGGTTACCTCTCCCTCATCGTATCTTCAAGCTCCCATATAGCTTCTTCTAATTGTTGGTTCCTCCATAAAACTTTTTACCAAGCGAGTGGTCTTGTTCCGTAGGACTTTTTTGCTACAATCCAGAATCTCTATCGGCTATTCTTCATAAGAAAGATCTTGTTCCAGCTGTACAACTTATGAGGTGAGTACATGTGAAGGATCAGGTATGTACTTTCTCATGAGAGATACATGGAACACATTGTGAACTTGAGAGAGATTCGGTGGAAGCGCCAATCGGTAAGCTACCTTCCCAACACGATCCAGAATTTCAAAAGGACCGATATATCTAGGGCTCAACTTTCCCTTCTTTCCAAATCTCATTACTCTTTTCCAAGGAGATATTAGTAAGAAAACTTTATCACCCACTTCAAACTCTAGGTATTTTCTTCGGTTGTCGGCATAACTTTTCTGTTGACTATGAACTGCTCTTATGTGTTGTTGAATAGATCTGACCTTTTCTGCCATTTCATCAACGAGATCAGGTCCTAATAGCTTTCTTTCCCCAACTTTATCCCAGCAAGTTGGTGTCCTACATTTCTTTCCATAGAGAGCTTCATAAGGATCCATCTGAATACTAGAGTGAAAGCTATTATTATAAGAAAATTCCACAAAAGGTAGGTGTTGATCCCAACCACCTTTGAAATCTATAGAGCAAACTCTCAACATATCTTTTAGATTTTGAATTGTCCTCTCAGACTGACCATCTTTCTGAGGATGATAAGCAGTGCTGAAACTCAACTCTGTATCCAGAGTATGCTGAAGACTTCACCAGAACTTTGGGGTAAACCCCAGATCCCGATCAGATATAATAGAAAGTGGTACTCCATGCAATCTTACCAATTCCTTTACATATATCCCGGAAAGATGATCTAGAGGGAAATCCTCTCTAATAGCAATGAAGTGTGAAGACTTTGTAAGACAATCAACTTTGACCCAGATAGCATTATTGCCTTTGGATGTTTTAGGAAGTCCAGTGACAAAGTCCATAGTGATGTTTTCCCATTTCCAATCTGGTATGGGTAATGGTTGTAACATCCCCTTAGACTTTTGTCTCTCAACTTTAACTTGCTGAAAAACCAAGCATCGAGAGACATATTCAGAAACATCCCTTTTCATGTCGTCCCACTAGAAGTACTCTTTCAGGTCCCTATACATCTTCGTTATTCTAGGATGAATAGAGAATGAAGAACTATGAGCCTTATCCAGCAGCTCCTTCTTTAATTCGGGGATGGGAGGAACACAAACCCGATTCCTAAACTTTATTATCCCATCACAATCAAGGTTGAATTCAGGAACATTTCTCACCTTCTTTTGTAACTCGACATCTTCTTTCTGTGCCTCTTGAATCTTCACATGTATAGATGGTTGAACATTCATTTGAGAAAGATTATATTTCTCCCCTTCCATTAAAATTCCAAGATCCATCCTTTGTAAATACATAAATATTGGATCTTTTCTGATCCTCATCAACGATAAGCTAGCATGGTCTTGTCGACATAATGTGTCTTCTACCTTGTTTTCTTTCCTAGGGTGGTAATGGATTGAGCAGTCGTAATCCTTAATCATCTCCAACCATCTTCTTTGACGCATATTCATCTCCTTTTTTGTGAAAATATACTTTAAACGTTTATGATCAGTATAAATATCACACCTTTCACCATTAAGGTAATGCCTCCAAATATTTAATGCAAATATTACCATAGCTAACTCCAAATCATGAGTTGGGTAATTTTTCTCATGGATTTTCAACTGTTGTGAGGCATAAGCTATCACCATATCATTTTTCATGAGAACACATCCTAGTCCATTCTTGGATGCATCACTGTAGATCACAAACCATTCTCCATTGCAAGGTAGTGTGAGCACATGTGCACTGGCTAACCTTATTTTTAGCTCTTTGAAATTTTCTTCACATTCCTCCGTCCAAACAAACTTAACTCCTTTTCGAGTCAACTTGGTGAGTGGGTTAGATAACCTTGAAAAATCATTCACAAAATGTTGTTAATATCCATCCAAACCAAAAAAAAACTTCGGATCTCAGTTACTGTTGTTGGTCTCGACCATCTTTCGATAACCTCTGTTTTTGCTGGATCCACAGATATCCCCTCTTTTGAGATTATGTGACCCAAAAATGAAACTTTTTGAATCCAAAATTCACACTTGGTAAATTTGTCATAAAGCTTCTCCTTTCTTAGGGTCTTCAATATAATTCTCAATTGATCTTCATGTTCTTCCTTGCTCTTTGAATATACAATAATATCGTCTATAAAGACTACCACAAACTGATCAAGATAGTCTCTAAAGACTCTATTCATCAGATCCATGAAGATAATAGGGGCATTAGTAAGACCAAATGGCATCACTATAAATTCATAGTGTCCGTACCTTTTATAGAAAGTCGTCTTTGGTATATCCTCCCTTTTGACCCTTAATTGATGATACCCTGAACGAAGATCAATCTTTGAAAAGTATTGAGCTCCGCATAGTTGGTCAAATAAGTCATCAATGCACGAGAGAGGATATTTGTTCTTGATAGTGATCTTGTTAAGTTCTCGATAATCAATGCAGGGTCTCATTGATCCATCTTTCTTCTAAACAAACAGAATAGGTGCTCCCCAAGGTGACACACTAGGGCATATGAATACTTTTTTAGGATTCTCTTGGAGTTGCTTCTTCAATTCCTACAACTCAATTGGGGCCATTCTATAAGGTGTCTTTGAAAGAGGCAAATCACTCGGTATGAGTTCTATTGAAAACTCAACTTCACGATTTGGTGGAAGACCTGTCAATTCCTCTGGAAAGGCATCATCAAACTCCCGTACAATGGGAATATTTTTAATCGTGAGTTTCTCACCAACCATTTGAGATAAATAACCTTAATTTAGTGGAATCAAGACCCATAAGATGGATGAAATTTCCACTAGAAAGTTATGTTCATCCTTGCATCGATATACGATCATAGATTGATCTAGAGTATAATATGTGACTTCCCTCCTTTGGAAATTGATATTATCTCCATATAAAGAAACCCAATCCATGCCAAGAATCACATCAAATTCCAATATATGAAGGATCACAAGATTTGCAGGAAGCACTTTCCCACAAACTTCAATCGGAGAAGAATTGTAAACTTTTGATGCGACTGTTGTGCCATTAAGAGTTGTCACAGCCAAATCAACATCTAATTATTGAGGTAATACAGTGATACCCTTAGAAAATTCATCAGAAATAAAAGAGTGGGTGGATCCAGAATCAAATAAAACATTTGCTACTTTAGAGTGGATGGTAAGTGTACCTCTCACCACTTCTTTGTCGTACTCCACATCGCCGATAGTAATTGCATGTAACTTTTTTTTGTCTTTGGCCTTAAGAGTTTGTTGACGTCGATCATCATCATCAACCCCTGGATTTGGGCATTGATTGGCATAATGCCCCATCTCCTTGCAATTGAAACATTGAAGTGTAGTAGGTTCATTCTGTGTATCCCTTCCTTTGTTTGCATCATTAGACATATTCTTCCCATTATTTCAACATTCAATTTCCTGAGGACCTTCTTTTCCACACTTATAACATTTTCTTGTCCCATTATGATAATTTCCTCTATGTTTCTTTCCACACTTTGAGCATAAGGGAAAACTCATCTTCTTTTCTGTGTGGTCTTTAGATTTTCCTTTGAATTCCATTTTCCTCTTCTTATCAAACCCATGTGATTGATGGGTTACACCAATCTCCATCTAAACCTTGAGATCACATCGAACAATTTCCTTGTAGATATTGAAGTCCCTTATGGCTAACGCCCTTCGAAGACTTGGTTTTAATCCACTAAAGAATCGATCGATCTTACTCTCTGGTTGGATAATAATTCTGGAAGCGTACCTTGCAAGTCTTGTAAAATTTACTTCGTAGGTACCAACGGATTCATCATCCTTTTTCTTTAGTTGAAGAAACTCCTTCTCCATCTTTGTTCGAAGAATACGAGGGAAATACTTATTGAAAAATAAGTTCTTGAACTCATCCCATTCCATGGACTCTATTTCATCCCTTTGCCTCGTATTCTTAATAAGATTCCACCATTGATCAGAATCACCTTCCAAATGATACACTGCTAAGATGACTTTATCATGTTCAGAACATTGAAGAACTGAAAATATCTTTTCAGTGGTACTGATCCATTGTTCAGCCACTAATGGATCAGAAGACCCGCTGAATAAAGGTGGACGCTGCCTCATGAAGGATTCGACAGAATGTTGCTCCTTCCTTTGCTCATTTGGAAGTCCAGCATGATTCATATCTTGAGAAAGTTGTGTGAGCATGGCTACAAGATTTTTCATTCTAGCTCCCATAATGTTTGGTTGCTCAGGGGGACAATCATTGCATTGCCTGTCGCATTCTGCATTAACACGGTTTCTTCGGGTTCCAGCAATTGACTAAAACCAAGAAGAATAGTGTGAGCAACACTAATTATAATAGGAAAACCACATAATCAAGATTAAAATTTCACACTTAAGGTATTATCATAGGTTGTTCATGGAAATTTCTAAAACACTAAGACTATGTTCTATGCTTAGACTTATCCTTAGAGTTCTTACTAAGGCTTTCACATCCTAGATTCCAAAGGTTGACTATACATTTCCTCTGATACCAACTATAACAGTCTGGAATTACTTCCAGTGGACTATAGTTGATACCTGTCAGGGCACTCCATGGGTGGATACACACCCTGGGCGGGACACACCACAATCCCCAGTGGCATCCATTTCCTCATGATGCCCTTGGGCGGAGAGCCATGCTTCGTCCAATGCTCACATGTGAGAGTTCCCAAGGATCAGATACATTCCTACCACCTTTGCCTCTGATACCAACTATAACGACCCATACTTTACATACATGGTTAATACTTCAAATTTTAAGCATACTTATTACAACATATAACAAAACCATAAAAGGACCGTATAGGTATAGTGTCTTTAGAAACTGGGAAACATAAACAACTGGTTCATAAAGCATCTACATTGTCTCCCATTTATTTCATCATATCTATAGTCCCTTTTGGGCATATCTTACTTAATACCCTTCTTCCTGACCTGGGGAAATAAAACATACAAAAGGGTGAGGTCAAATGCTCAGTAAGGGTAAACAAAAGAAATATCAATTACATTAAATTCAAAAGAACATAACATTTTGGAAATCTTACCCTGAAAAAGAGATCATAATTTCATAACATGGGATAAATCAAGGTAGTGAAATGTAATCCCAATAATCATAACATAAAACATGAAACTTTGTGGCATACACACATAATCATAGATAATCATTTCTTATTAGTCAAGACTCATAACCAAGACTATCTTAGTGGACAAAGTCCATTTCTGAACCGAGTTCACTCCACGTTTCAGTCATGTTTCACTGAACCGGTTTAACCTGCCATTCCATCCATGTCTATCTCATGAGATATAAAATCTTTACCCAATTCATTGGAGGGAGATATAAGTCCCACCCATCTCATAATTATACCATTCTTATGTGTGCCACAAAATCATAAACCATACATCATAGCAAAACCCATGTAATAAAAATGGGATTCTTAAACATCATGAAATCATAAAAAAAATTCATATAAGATAAAGGAATTCATAAAAATAATTCCATCACAACATAATCAAATAAATTTAATAATAGGGATAGAAACAGAACCCTTTATTATCTTAGATGGAAAATAATTTTGATAAAACACTTGAACTACATTCTTGAGGAAAATATCCTTTCTAATTCAAAAAAACTTTTCCTTTATTAACATGTCATACAATTATAAACTAAAATAAGTTGATTAAAAATAAACTTGAAAACTTGTAAAGTAAGCTTCTTGGAAATAATGTTTTAAAAATCCATTCATACCGTATAAGTTAAAAAAACATTCTTCTCGTCCTTTTGTCGGAAAAGTCAAAAAGTACCTCGTACGAAAAACGACAAAAGATTACTTTCATATCTTTTACTAAAAACTCACCAAAGGGACAAATTGGATTTAAAAAATTATAGGTGGATGGAAACAATATTACATATTTATGGAACGTGGATGTGGATGAAAAATAGACCCCAGTAAATACCAAAGTATAAACAATCTCGGATAAAAATTAGATTGTGATATTTTCCCTTACCTTAGGTCCGATTTGCTTCGTAAGTGTCCGAACCACCTGTATAATGATTTAAATAATGGTATTGACTTATTACAGAATCATACTTATTGTTATGATATCATATATGGTCATATTCTTATCTTCTTATTAGTAATATTTCATTATTACTTGTTATTCGGGTGTTTATTACTTTTTGTTCTTATGCGTGTTTTGTCAAATAAATTATTATTCTTCACTTTAGGTTATAGATAAATCATTTCCAGAATGATATTAGTGTAATATATATCATATTTATTCATTCAATACATTTATATAATCATTATGCAATGAATATCACGTAGAACGAATCACATCACATCGTGGAGACGGTATTCCGTACGTATGCACGAGCGATGATATCGTTCCCATGATCGTGAAATTGTATTGAAGTGTATGTATACGATTTCAGAATCAATACCACTTTACAATAATCATAAATAGTTATTTATTTACACCATTATACCCATCCAAGAAAGGTGGTGATGGAAAATAGATTACACTACAGCGTGGAGACGGTATTCCGTACGTACGCACTGGCGGTGATTTCGTTTTCTGTAGAATGGATAGATGGTGAAATAGGGTTGTTTCATAATTATAATAACATATCAGTATATGATTTATACTGATGTTATTAATTCATAATGAAACTACTAAAGAACAAGAAGTTGAAGAAGAAATAAAGTTGAAAGAATCGGTAACGGACATTACCTCTTCTTTGAAGCGCCTCTTTGAGACCTCCTCTTAGGGCACTACAATTGGTCTTTGAAGAAGACCAGGACCTCTAGGAGGTTTCTAGGGAAGTGGATAGGAGAAATTGGCAGGGTTTGGCCGAGCTTGAAGGCTCAAAGTGGTGTGAGGAAGAGAGGGAGTAGATGCCCTTTTATAAGGGAGGAGAGGGGCACCTTTGGAAAAACTAAAAATATTATTTTATTATAAAGCCATATTTGGTTTTAAATAGCTCCAAATTGATTTATTTCGAATATAAGGTAGGTATGGGTCGAAATACTCTCATCCAATAGAATTTTGACAAGTTTAGTTTACTATGTTAACCTTATCATTTAGATTTAACTTTAAGTTAGATAATTTTACTTTTACCGTGTCTTTTTGTGTTCTTACACTATAAGGTTAATAAACTTACTATAACAAGACAAATGAACCCCAAGTTGTTTATTATTAATATATATAACCTTATCTAAGTCATTTGGCCGAACCTTAGATTTTTAGGAATAAAATAACAATTAATAATATAATATTTGTTTTAAAAACTATTTTATGTCAATTATGACACTATTTAGTAATTGATTTTTGTGAAAATCATAACAGAATGATTAGTTCAAAAAAAGTTTATTAAATCAATAATAACATGTCATATTAACCTAGATAATTAGTGTAATTCATAAAAAGTCTCAAATTACATTTATTTGGGTATTTATAACATCAATTATGTCAATATTTCATTAATAAGGTAATTACTACATCATCATTGTGTCATAATTAAATTATTTAATGTCTAAAAATTTAAAATATAATATAATTATGTAGGAAATACTTTTAGCTTTCTAATGAATATTTATAGTCGAATTTATCTTATGTATAACCCTATATTAAAAATTATTTACTTATTAAACTTTGATTTTGACTATTTTAACCCTTCTTTAAATAAATTAATAATAAATGTCCTAATCTAATCCAAGTGGGCCTAAATGGTCATATATTGTTCCTAAGGTTGTTTTTGGTCGAATTACACTTATCCAATAGAATTAGGACATGTGTTAGGGTAATAATAATATCATTTTACCCTTAATTACCCTATTTACTTTTAACCGTGGTAAATAAAAGTAAAAAGTTACTATTCAGAAAAAATTATTTTCATCTCATTAAACCACATTTTACTTACTGACATCAACAGTGTCTCTCTGATTTTTTAAATTCCACTCACAGAAGCGGTAAAATTATGTTTTATGTAAATTTGCAAATTCTCCTAGGAGGTGGGTAAAAGACGGTGAAAAGTTCAATAAAATTTTTATATATCTAAAATTATTATAAAATTACTCCAATGAATTACATTGAACTTATGTAAGTATTATGTATCAATTTTGAACTAAAATAAATTTAAATAAAATAAATAATTATTTAAATAAGAATTCGGTTTTTAAATAGTAACCCAGTGTTTTCACTATTCATCAAAAATTGAAAGTTTCCAGAAAAATAGAAAAATTTCACCCTAGGCTAATTTCGATATTCCGAATCCAAAAACGAAGTCCATTTTGAAAAATAAAATTTACAAAATTTCAAAAAATGGTTATTACTATTCATAATAGCTAGTTTTAATAATATTTTAATAGCATATCTTTGTTTAGTGAAACTCGGTATTGCGTACGACGCAAGCTATCGAGGAAGGCCGCGTTTGCGTGTAAAGAAAGCCAAGCTACTATTGTGTGTAGTGAAAGATTCCTTTGATGATTTATATAACATAAAAACAAAATATTTCTTATAAAATTCTCGGGTGTTACATTCAACATGCTATAACAAACCTAAATGACTCCTAATATATATTTCCATTATGACCTAGCCATTTAAATGGAAGGTATGAAAAATATTAACTGAATGATGAAAATATGGTTTACACATGTATATATACTGAATTTTTTGGGGTCCAATTAAGTATAATTGAAAATAAAAGAAGATCTTTTTTCTGGAAAAACTATTTAAATGCGGATAAATGTTTTTTATAACAATAAATAATCTAATTACTCTTTTTATATTAATTAAATTTGTATATAATATATTCAATATAATTTTTAACATTCATCATATGTGTTTTCTAGACAATTTATAAAAATAAATCCAATTTATTTTTAAAGACTATATTTTTTCTAAAAAGCTATTTTATGACCTTTAAATGGTGTAATTATTTTTAAACCAGGTTTTGAAAATTTTATAAATTTTATTTGAAAATAAATAAACTTCATTTTTTGATGAAAAATTTGAAATTTTTCATAGGATAAATTTTTTCATATTTTTCTGAAGAGTTTTATTTTCTGATGAATAGTGCAAGATACTGCATTTTAATTAAAAACATACATTTCAACTAAATAATTTATAATGTTAAATTTTATTTTAATTGGGTTTTAAAGTAGAATTAGATAAATCATAAATATAGTAATCCAATTTATTTCAATAGAATCATTTTAATAATGAATTTGGATATAAAAACAATTCAATCTCTTGAACATTTTCACTTTAAAAACCTACTTTCTCATCATTTCTGTGAGATTAATTTTAAATTAAAATCATCCATTTATGTGAGTTAAATTTGGAATAATGGATTATATTTCTCTAATAAGAATAATTTATAATGTCTAATAATTCTAACATAATTTTTTACCAATGTGATTAGTGAAAACAATTAAAATTAATTACATCGATTAATGTAAATATGAGTTTACTTATTGGTTAAACATAGAATATAAAGCGTAAAAATGACCAAACACCTATCAAAAACATATTTTATTGAAATATTTCAACCTTAATGACCACATTATTTGAATTTATTATCTTTTGATACAATTTTCCTGCAAAATGATTAATATTACAAGTTAATAAAAGAAAGGGGAAAATATACCATTCTTCCTTTATATTTATATAAAGCATTGGGGATAAGAAAAACAACACAGGTTTGGTTATTAATTGTATTTTTAAATAAAAATGATTTTTTATTATAATAAATTATCTTTATTTTTTTATAGATGGTATAATTTCATTGAATGCTTAAGAAATACTAACTCATGGATTATTTTGTTAATAATAAAATAAAATAAATGATATTAAAAATATTAGAAGTGAGGTTAATAGCATGATTTTTTGTGTTCCATTATTTTTCTAGATCAATATACCTATATAAGAATCTATAGAATTAATGTATTTTAATTCAACAATTGAATTGATATTTTTTATATTCAAATTAAATAAATAATGTTAAAACAAAAAATAATGTGATTTTATAATAAATTTTATTTTATTAAATGATTTAAAATTACTAAAAATAATATTTTACATAAAGAATATTTTTACAAATGTTAATAAGTACAGTATATGTTTCATACATGGGCCAATGTATCTTTTAAAATTAAAATTTTGACCCCTAAATTGTGAAAACATTATGGGAACAGTTTGGGTTAAAATAATGTTTTTACACATTATAAGCACTTCTGTTAAATTTAACTCATAACACTTATTAGATTTTTATTTAATAATTTTTATTTCATATTTAATTTCATTAGGACTAATTTTTTTAATAATTATAACTTTAATTTTGTAACGCCCTAACCCTAGTTACCCAGAGTCGATGCATTATTACATAATAGTGGCATGATTACAAAAGATCACGTCTCTAAAGACCGATTAGTTTAGTAGCCTTGGAAACACTAGATATATTCATAAGTCTTACATTACATTATAAAGTGAAAATAAAACTACAACACATCTTGTCTTCATATACCCTCATACATTCCCTGCAGGTCATTCATAAAATACTTCTTCACATCCTGCGAAAAATTAAAACATTGAAAGGGGTGAGCTCAAATGATCAATAAGGATACAAATATAGCGGAAACATTTATAAATAAACATAAACATTTAAGGAAATGTATAACTAAAATAGAAGTATTTTAAATTTGAAATTCAGCATAATATGGCAAAGATAAAATGAAATAATTCCATTTACTTATTCACATGGATATTCTACTAGTCGAATAATCACATGAAATATCAATAACCACTTTCATAATAATGGAATGTATAATCCCAGACTATCATGACCACTTCGTCAAGGCCTCGTGACAAGACTACAAATAAGATTTTTCCAAGGCCTTGTGCTAAGACACATGTTTCTCTCATGAGACCTACCGATGCATCGAGGGGCTATAGCGGGATCCACCCATCACTTACTAAGTCCAGTGCATTCCTCATATGAAAAGTTTTAAACATAACATAAACATTCATATTAAAACTAGCATAAGAAATGTCAATACTTTATCCACAAACTATGAATGGTATAGAAATTTCACATCCACAGTCAAACACAACTCATTCAATACAATATGAAAGATTTTATTCTAACAGATTAACCACAATCAAAAATAATTAATGATACTGACTTGGATGAAAATAATTATCAAAATTATTAGAGAGAAATATCACCCTTTTTCTTGAAAACATTTAAAAGTCTCACTATTTATCATGAATCCATTTAAAACAGATTTTTTAATCAAAGTGTCCCATACCACTTTGAAACTTTGAAAATGAATTTTAATTTTAAAACTTTAATGTCCATATAAATAAATCCTTAAAACCATTTTAAACACATGGACATTAATGAGATAGATTTAGAATAATAAATCATTAAAACATTTAAAAATGATATTTTAGTTAGATTTCCTAACCAAAAGAGAGACACTTGAATACAAATAATTCATGTAATAAAAACATTGTAATATCATGAGAATAAAGGGATTAATGACATACTATGTCAAAGTACATTATATACACCATATAAAAGTTATTTGGTGTATAACAACAAAGAAGTGTCCATGGAATGTAATTTGAGATGAAATCTCTTATAAAGACCTCATCCTTAGGTTAAGGATAAATCAATGACATAATTATGTGTGAAAAATATAAATACACTCAATATGATTGGATATTTTGTGTAAATCAATCACAGTACATTCACACATATTCTTGTAAAGACAACACCAATGAATTGGATATTTAACTCAACAAATGGAGATTGAGTTAAAATTACTCTTATGATGTTCATATTGATGACTTGAGAAATTATCAATGGAGTGATTATGTGTATCAAAATCATATCCATAGATAGGGGATTGTAAATTATGACATAAGAAAATGAATAGTGATTCCATACATAATCTTGGAGTAAAATAATCAATGAAGTATGCGTGAAGCTGAATGAGTGGAAATTGAAATTTCAAATTCCCTTATCGATATGGAAACCTAAAAAACATACACCCATGAATGAAGGTTCATAAAATTATGATGTAAATATCAATAAATTAAAGTATATTACATAATGAATACAATCATGGTCAGTACACACACCACATGCAATAAATAAGTGGTGAACAATGGAAATTTCACAGAATTAAAAGTGAGATAAGAAACCCCTTACTTTGTAATTTTCTCTCAGTCTAGGGTAGTTTAACCTCCTGTATAATGTTGAAATAATTGTTATTGAATTTTACAAGTATCATATACATTAATATGATATCATATATGATCTTTTAACATTGATTTTTTGATAATATCTTAGTATTGTCGTCGTTTTGGGTGTTAACAGATTCATTTTACATTATATTCTTTGTTATGTGAGCCATATTTGTTATGGATGGTATGTATCTTATTCATATACAGAATGATATCATGTCTCTAAACATGACTTTTAATCATCAAATGAAATTTAGTCTTGAATGGATATGATGGGGAATGAATCTCATCGCGTTCGTAGAGACGGTAATCCGTATGTACGCACGAACGACAATATCATTCTTTTGATATTAAAAAAACATATAATTTGATGGTATATAATATATACGGAATCATTATCATGTTATATTTACTATTTACATGAATTACGCGTCATTATTATACCCATCCAAATAATAATATATTGAATAACAATTACACCACGATGTGGAGACGGTAGGCCGTACGTACGCACGTATGGTGACATGTCATTCAAATGATGGATAGAATACTGAATATGGCTGTATCATATTTTTAATAACATAAAAATATATAGAAAATACTATAGTTATTATTTTATAATGGAAATAACAAATAATGAAGAAGTGGAAGAAGAAAGGAACTTGAAAGAGCGTGGTGAAAACATTACATCTTCTTCGGGTTCTTCCTTTTGATTTGATCGAAATGGATCCTTAGGTTGGATTTATGATCAAAATAAGGCCTCTAGGTTGAATTGAGGAAATTTTAGAGAATATTTTATCAGGGGTTTCTCAAACCAAAAGGCTTTGAAGTTATTAATTTGAGAGAAGGGGGAGTGCCTTTTTATAGGAGGGGTGAGGGGCACCTTAAGAAAAGCTATAAATATTATTTTATAATAAATTCATATTTGGTTTATAATGGCACCAAAGTGTATCATTTAAAGGTTAAGGTGGGTATAGGTAGAAAACCACTCAACCAATAGGTTTTAGACAGTTTTGGGTCACTATATTAACTTTGTCTTTTTTATTTAACTCTTAGTTAAATAGTTTGACATTTACCATGTCTCTTTGTATTTTTATATTATATAGTCAATAAAATTACTATAAACATCCAAGAGACCCAAAAATTGGACCATTAATGATACACATATCATGATATAAGTCCTTTGGCAGAACATTAGATTTTTAGGAATATTATATCATTTTGTAATATAATATTTGTTTTAAAAACTCCTTTATGTCAATTTTGACACTATTTAATAATTGATTTTTATTAAAGTCTTAACAACTTTATTAATTAGAATAAAATTAATTTAATAAATAATAACATGTCATATTAATCTATTAATTTTTTGGATGTCATCAAAACTTACAAATTATATTTATTTTAACATTTATAATACTAATTATTTCATTCTTTCATTAATAAGGAAAATATTGCATCATTATTGTGTCATAAATAAATTTAATTATTCAATGTCTAAAAATTATAAATAAAATACAATTACTTAGAAAATATTTTTATCTCTATAAAAAATATTTATAGTCGAAAATATAACATATATTACCCTATGTAAAAATTTCTTTTGCTAAAAATATATTCTTGTGGCATTATTGTATTTACTTTAACTCAATTAATATAAAGTGTCATTATCACTTACAGGTGGATCCATGGGGTCCTAAAATCATCCCAAATATGCACATGGTCAGCCATGACTCATCCAATAAGGTTAGGAAAAGTGTTCAGGTAATTTTTTATTATTATAATATACTTTTTTTCTTGAATTTCCCTATTTATCTTTAACCGCGGTAAATAAAAGTCAAAAGTTACTATTCACCAAAAATTATTTTTATCTTATTGAACCACATTTTACTCCTTTATATTAACCATGTTTCTCGGATTTTTGAAATTCCACTCACAGAAGCAGTAAAATTAAGTTTTATGTGAATTTGCAAATTCTCCTAGAAGGTGGGTAAAAGACGGTGAAAAGTTCAATAAAATTTTTATATGTCTAAAATTATTATAAACTAAATCCGATGAATTATATTGAACTTATATAGGTAGTATGTATATATTTTGACATAAAATAAATTTAAATAAAATAAATAATTATTTAAATAAAAATCCGGTTTTAAACTATAACTTAGTGTTTTTCACTATTCATCAAAATATAAAAGTTTTCAGAAAAATACCAAAAATTTACCCTAAGCTAATTTTAATATTATGAATTCAATAATTATGTCTATTTTAGAAAATTAAAACCATATATATTTTTATTTATTAATTTAAAATTAATTCCTGCTGTCAAAACCAAAAGGAGTATTTTTAAGAAATAATAACAACCAAAAGTTTGACACTTGTTTATGTCAAATTTCAGAGTGAAATTACTTATAATGAACAAAATTGTATTAAATGGTAAAAATATATTCTAAATATACTTTAAAACCACTCAAATTCATAATTTATCACTGTTAATTATTTCGATTAAAAAATTTGTTTTTAATTAATATTTAGTAATTTTCAATATTCATCATAATATGAAAGTTATCAGAAATGTACCAAAAATTCAACCTAAGATAATTTTTAGATTCAAAATACAAAAATGAAGTCCATTTTGAAAGATAAAATGTATAAAATTTCAAAAAAGTGGGTATTACTATTCATAATGGCTAGTTTGATTGGTTGTGGTTTGTGTTAGAACTCGAAGTTGCCTACTACACACGATCCTGTATTATTAAAAGAGAAACGTATTATGGAAGCTTGGGGTGTTACATTCTCCCCTCCTTCAATAAATTGCATCCACACAATTTTTAAAATTGGGCTTAGTAATATAATAGAATGTCCCACATCAGAAAAAGAGTTAATAAAACTATCCATTTAAAAGAAAGAAAGAGAAATACAAAGGTCACCCGAGATAACCTATACTAGGATTCCATGTAGAAAAAACATGGATATGGATGATAAAATAAGTGTCAAGTTCTGATGGGGAGTGATATAAAACGTGATAATGAGAAAGTTAACAACAAGAAAACCACAAACTTGTGATGGGACAAACGGTCATTAGTTTCCCAGTATGAAAAGTAAACGGTTAACATTTTTTTAAGTTAAATTACATAAATATGAGGAATTAATTTCTAAGATTGAATAAGAACATAAAGAGATATACTTACTTTTTAAGTAATGTTTCATTCTTTAATAAATTTCTACTACTAACTCATTTTTAAATGATGAGTATTCCAGATGACTTGGTCACACTAGAAGAGTTAGAATAAACTTCTAGAGAATCACATGATCCACAAAGGATAAACTATATATTTACCTTGTCATTATAGATTAATAAAAACCGAAATGGTTATTACACGATTTGATGATCCCCCAAAAAGATATTCCTCTCGAGAAAGAAACACTAATATTAATTTCTAAAATTAAACCAACAATACCCCAAAGTTATATAAATACAATTCAATAAAAAATTATCCTTAAAATCCTTAAATATAATCCACACTAATATTGAAACTCAAAACTTAAAAGAATTTGGTTATGTAGTCTTCCAAGTTAAATTGTATCTTCAAATGACATCAACTACTCTTAAAGTCACATACTTAAAAGAAATTAACCTAATCACATATTATATATTATAGGTTAATCATTTCTATAAATAACCCAAATCAGTATAAATCCAAAATAAAAACATAGATAAAACTCCACCATTTCTCCTTAAATAAAATCCCATAGTATTCCATTTTCATTGGGTATAAAGTGTTCCCAAGAAAGCGAACATCTTCCAAAATAACATTTATCACTTAATCACAAAATCATTTTCCTATACTAAGGGTATTAATTTGTTAAGACATAATATCCCAATTCAACTTATTATTGTTCAATAAAATCATTTAACTAAAAATAATTAGTCACACTAACTAGGGACTTCACATAGTCGAGTGGTAGGCAATAAATCCCAATCGCACTTTGGTTGTGGGTTCGATTTCCACAGTTTTTTCCGATGCGATGAGTTGTCACACGGTCTGTGTGTTGTCCTTTTTTCAAAAACTATATTTTATAACATTACCAAAATGAGAAAAATTCTTCAAAATAACCATAACATAATTTTAACCAGAAATTTTATCTCATACCTTGCATTTTCATCCCAAAATATAATAACTTGTAATTGCCTCAAAACCAATGATCATATAAAACCAAATGGTTATTTACAACTATATCCAGAAAGGAAAAGATAAGACTTCCTCAAATATCATTCTCACATTGCAAACTATAGGGTTACAAATACAAGAGAAAATTATTCAAAAGTAATCCCATCAACAAAGAGCACTAATACTTTTAAACATTTCTCCAACCATTTATTTCCACATAGCTTCTTCTTTGAACAAGAAAATATCCTATAGAATAGGGAATTCACTCGGGTAATGGTCAGGTCCCCAACATTTATAGAAAATGACTGTAAATGGATTCTTGGGACCATTTTTATGTTCTTCCATAGTACTCTTCATTTTTCCTCAGCAATTCTTCACTTTATGTCCTTCTTTCCCACACGTAAAGCATTTCTTTGTTCTGTTGAGACACTTTCCTGGGTGTCTCCTTCCATATTTCTTGTATGATGAAAATTTAGGATTCTTTTCTCCATGGTCTCCACTACTGGAGCTCTTACCATTCATTACCTTTCTATTATTTGTTGAGTCTGGGAGTTGGTTAATATATATGTTTTTGATCATATTTTTGGAAAACTGATTTGGAATGAACATGATATCTTCTACACCTATCAACAATCCATTTTGTTGCTCATTTCCACCACCGATCCAACCTTGTAAATCATTCTCAAAGTTACTATTACTTCCTTGGACTCTATCCATTGACTAAAACCAGAAAGCATTGTGTGAGTAATAGAAGTCATAAAATCATTTAGAGAATATCATGACAACATATTCTCAATTTGAAACACCTTAGGATTAACCAAGGTCATTTATTCTTATCTTAAATTAAAATACATCAAATTTTTTTGTAAAGAAAATGTAAATTATCCTCAGCATATCCCTCAAGAGTGTCGTAACCAAGAGTGCAGCAAGGCCTGTTTTCCTACACTAGTTCCCATTCCAGTCTAGATCAAAGTGGTGTTTTCGGGTTTTACCCCTAGGTACATCTGTGCTTGAGCCACCTCTACCTGATCATATCCAGATAGGAATGTATTTCTTGGAAAACTCACAAAATATCTACAATACCAAAATTCTAAGAAGTTCTTCTATACTAATCCTCAAAGTATATCTTAGGGATATGTGCTCTAATCAGATTTTATCTAAATCTAGCTTCCAAGGTTTTTACTAAACTTCCTTTGATACCAACTGTAATGCCCCAACCCCAGTTATCTAGAGTCAGTGCATTACTACATAACATTGGCATGATCACAAAAGATCAATTCTTGAAAGACCGATTAGTTTAGTATCCTTAGAAACACTAGATATATTCATAAGTCTTAAATTACATTGTAAAGTGAAAATAAAAATACAACACACCTTGTCTTCATATCCCCTCATACATTACCTACATGTCATCCATAAAATATTTCTTCACACCCTGGAAAAAATTAAAACATTGAAAGGGGTGAGCTCCGATGCTCAGTAAGGATAACAATATAGCAGAAACATTCATAAATAAACATAAACATTTAAGGCAATGTATAACTAAAAAAAAGCCTTTTAAATTTGAACTTAAGAATAATATGGAAAAGATAAAATGAAATAATTCTATTTACTTATTCACATGGATATTATACTAGTCGAATAATCACATGCAATATCAATAACCACTTTCATAATAATGGAATGCATAATGCCAGACTATCGTGACCATAGAGTCAAGGCCTCGTGCCAAGACTAAAAATAATATTTTCTCAAGGCCTTGAGCCAAGACACTATTTTGTCTCATGAGACCTACCGATACATAGAGGAGCTATAGCAGGCTCCACCCATCACTTGCTAATTCCAATTCATTCCTCATATGAAAAGTTTGAAACATAACATAAACATTCGTATTAAAACTAGCATATGAAATGTCAATACTTTATTCACAAACTATGAATGGTATAAAAATAGAAAATCCATAGTCAAACATAACGAATTCAATTAAATATGTAATATTTTATTGTAACAGATTAACCTCAATCAAAAATAATGAATTATATTGACATAGATGAAAATAATCATCAAAACTATTAGAGAGAAATATCACCCTTTTCCTTGAAAACATTTAAAAGTCTCACTATTTATCATGAAGCCATTTAAAATAGATTTTTGAATCAAAGTTTCCCATACCATCTTGAAACTTTGAAAATTATTTTTAATTTTAAAACATTAATGCACATATAAATAAATCCTTAAAACCATTTTAAAAACATGGTCATTAATGAGAAATATTTAGAAAAATAAATCATTAAAACATTTAAAAATGATATTTTAGTTAGAGTACTTAACCAAAAGAGAGACACTTGAATACAAATAATTGAGGTAATAAAAACTTTTTAATATCATGAGAATAAAGGGATTCATGATATACTATGTCAAAGTAAATTATATACACAATATGAAAGTGATTTGGTGTATAACAACAAAGAAGTCTCAATGGAATGTAATTTGAGATGAAATCTCTTATAAAGACTGCATCCTTAGGTTAAGGATAAATCAAAGACATAATTATGTGTGAAAAATATAAATTCACTCAATATTATTGGATATTTATTGTAAATAAATCATAGGACATTAACACATATTCTTGTAAAGACAACACCAATGAATTGGATATTTAACTCAACAAATGAAGATTGAGTTAAAATTACTCTTATAAAGTTCATATTGATGACTTGAGAAATTATTAATGGAGTGATTATTTGTATACAAACTATATACATAGAAAGGGGAGTGGAAATTATGACATAAGAAAATGAATATTGATTCCTCACATAATCTTGGAGTAAAATAATCAATGAAGTATGCGTAAAGCCGAATGAGTGGAAATTGAAATTTCAAATTCTCTTATCGATTTGGAAACATACGAAACATACAAAAATGAAATAAGGATCATAAAATGATTATGTAAATTTACATAAATTTAAGTACATTACACAATGAATAAAATCATGGGCAGTACACACACCACATGCAATAAATAAGTGGTGAACAATGGAAATCTCACAGAATTAAAAGTGAGATAAGAAACCCCTTTGTACTTTTTCCTTGGTCGAGGGTAGGTTAACCTCTTGTATAATGGTGAAATAATTTTTATTTAATTGTAAAAGAATCATATGCATTAATATGATATCATATATTATCTTTTAACATTGATTTGTTGATAATATCTTAGTATTATCATTATTTCGGGTGTTAACGAATTCATTTTCCTTTATATTCATTGTTATGTGATCCATATTTGTTATGGATGGGATGTATCATGTTAATATACATAATTATATCATGTATATATACATTATTTTTAATCATCAAATGAATTTTAGTCTTGAATGGATATGATGGGGAATGAATCTCAACGCCTTCGTGGAGACGGTAATCTGTACGCACGCACGAGCAACAATATCATTATTTTGATATTAAAATAATATATAATTGGATGGTATATCATATATAAAGAATCATTATCATGATATATATATTATTTACATGAATTACACTTCATTATTATACCCATCCAAATAATA
Source organism: Viscum album (assembly GCA_963277665.1). Lineage (NCBI taxonomy): Eukaryota > Viridiplantae > Streptophyta > Magnoliopsida > Santalales > Viscaceae > Viscum > Viscum album. The sequence goes on along the minus strand of CAUJRU010000333.1, from coordinate 147,097 downwards.
ATATATTGAATAACAATTACAGCACGACGTAGAGACGGTAGGCCGTACATACGCACATATGGTGGCATGTCATTCAAAGGATGAATAGAATACTGGATATGGTTGTATCATATTTGAAATAACATCATAGTATATATAATATACTAGATTTGTTATTTGAGAATGGAAATAACAAATAAAGAAGAAGTGGAAGAGTAAAAGAACTTTAAAGAGGGTGGTGAAAACATTACCTCTTCTTCAGGTTCTTCCTTTTGATTTGATCAAAAGGGCTCCTTAGGTTGGCTTTTTGATCAAAATAAGTCCTCAAAGTTAAATTGAGGGATGTTGAGAGAATATTTTGGCAGGGTTTGGCCGATGAAAAATGATTTAAAGTTATGAATTGGAGTGAAGGGGGAGTGCCCTTTTATAGGAGGGGTGAGTGTCACCTTAGGAAAAGCTAGAAATATTATTTTATAATAAATTCATATTCGGTTTCTAATTGCTCCAAAGTGGATTATTTAAAAGTTAAGGTAGGGATAGGTCCAAAACCACTCAACCAATAGGTTTTAGATAGGGTTGAGTAACTATATTAACTTTATCATTTTGATTTAACTCTTATTTAAATAGTTTGACATTTACCATGTCTCTTTGTATTTTTATATTATATAGTCAATAAAATTACTATAAACTTCCAAGAGACCCCAAATTGGACCATTAATGATACAAATATCATGATATAAGTCCTTTGATAGAAAATTATATTTTTATAAATATTATATCAATTTATAAAATAATATTTGTTTTAAAAACTCCTTTATGTCAATTTTGACACTATTTAATAACTTAGTTTTGTTAAAGTCATAAAAACTTTATTAATTATAATAAAATTCATTTAAACAATCATAACATGTCATATTAATCTATAAATTTTTTTGATTTCATCAAAACTTTCAAATTATATTTTTTTAACATTTATAAAACAAATTATTTGATTCTTTCATTAATATGGAAAATACTTCATCATTTTTGTGTCATAACTAAATTTAATTATTCAATGTATAAAAATTATAAATAAAATACCATTATGTAGGAAATATTTTTATGCTTATAATGAATATTTATAGTCGAAAATATAACATATATACCCTTATGTAAACATTGTTTTGCTGAAAGATATATGCTTATGCCATTTTTGTATTACTTTAACTTAAGTAATATAAAGTGTCATTATCACTTACAAGTGGATCCACGGGGTCCCAAAATCAACCCAAATATGCCAATGGTTGGCATGACTTATCCAATAAGGTTAGGACAAGTGTTAAGGTAATTTTTTATTATTATAATAAATTTTTTATCTTGAATTACCCTATTTACCTTTAACTGCGGTAAATAAAAGTCAAAAGTTACTATTCACCAAAAATTATTTTTATCTTATTGAACCACATTTTACTCTTTTATATTAACCATGTCTCTCGATTTTTGAAATTCCACTCACAGAAGTGGTAAAATTATGTTTTATGTGAATTTTCAAATTCTCCTAGAAGGTGGGTAAATGGCGGTGAAAAGTTCAATAAAATTTTATATATCTAAAATTATTATAAACTGAATTCGATTAATTAAATTGAACTTATAAAGGTAGTATTTATTTATTTTGACATAAAATAAATTTAAATAAAATAAATAATTATTTAAATAAAAATTCGGTTTTAAACTATAACTCAGTGATTTTCACTATTCATCAAAAATTAAAAGTTTCAAAAAAATACCAAAAATTTACCCTAAGTTAATTTTGATATTATGAATTCAATAATTAATTATATTTTACCAAATTCAAAATATATAATTTCAATTTATTAATTTAAAATTAATTCCCGCTGTCAAAACCAAAATACGTATTTTTAAGAAACAATAACAACCAAAAGTTTGACACTTGTTTATGTCCAATTTTAAAGTAAAATTACTTAAAATGACTAAAATTTTATTAAATGGTAAAAATATATTCTAAATGTACTTTAAAACCAATCAAATTCATTATTTATCACTATTAATTATTTCGATTAAAAAAGTTGTTTTTAATTAAAATTTAGTAATTTTCACTATTAATTAAAATATGAAAGTTATCAGAAATGTACCAAATATTCACCCTAAGATAATTTCGATATTCCGAATCCAAAAATGAAGTCCATTTTAAAAGATAAAATGTATAAAATTTCAAAAATTGGGTATTACTATTCATAACAGCTAGTTTGATTGGTTGTGGTTTGTGTTCGAACTCAAAGTTACGTACAACAAACGATACTGTATTATTAAAAGAGAAGCGTACCATGGAAGCTTAGGGTGTTACAAATTTAGTCCAATTTGAGGAATTAAATAGTTTAAATAACTTTTTATCTTAACAAAAAAAGGAAATATAGTAGTTAAAGAAACAAAATGTTTAAAAATTTATTTATTTTTTATGGTAGAGGTGTTTCTCTACCAACTATTTCCTCCCATCCATTATTATACAATTTTGGAGTGCCATGAGCTAAGGGATACCACTTAATAGTAAATACTATTGACTATTTACAAGAATTCCACTCCTCATCAACTATAAAAAGGAACTCACACTCCATAATTATTCACACCTCCCATGCCCTTTGGTTCATAAAATCCCTATACTATAATCCATACTTTTTGAAGAAATAAAACCAAGGAATTATTTTGGTTCAAACCAAAAGGAGTTACCAGAAGAAGTGGTAACATTCATCAACATGTAATTTTCTTTTATTTCATTATCCACCCTTTAAATATTATTATACCATTATTATATAATAACCTAAATATCATAAATATAAATATATTTTTTTATTTTACGGTATTACCAATATGCATATAAACATCTGTGAAATGGGTAAGGAAATCAATGCTCGTGTGTACAGTGGGCTATCACCTTGTGAAATGATGTCATTCATTTTTCGGTTATCAAATCTCATGGTGGGAAATAATAATGGAAATACGGTTTATATATATTATTTAATATATTTAAAATATTATACATAATATTTAATCATTATAAAATATAAACCCTTTTTATATTCTACTCTGTAAAGGTTTTGATAACATCACTCATGTGTCCGGCGGATGGCCGCCTTGCGAAGCTGGGTAAAGAATTTTTCACTAACGTGTTACATGGAAGGTAATAAGGGTAAATATAATGAATATATATGATATAAATTAAGTAATTTAGATATTAATGAAATAATTATCTTCATATAAATAAAATATGTAATTTTCCTCTAACCTTTTTCACACACTAAAAAGTGATAACGTTGTTCATGGATGTGTGGACTACCACCTCCTCAGAGTGAGCTGATTCATTTTACATCACAAAAATGATATATATAAGATCATTTAATTAAATATCATGGTATTTATGATATAATTATAATTATATAATTATAAAATATTACTAAACCTCTTTCCATAATGATCATTTAAAAATGGAAACGCCACTCTTGTGTACATACGGCCTACCATCTCCATGATTGGAACATTTGTACATTTTTCATAACCATACTTCATGATTAGTTTTAAAAGTATAATTGATATAAAAATATGATTTTTTAATTATTATTACTAAATAAATGTGTAAATAAATATCTTTTGATTGTAATCAACAAACAAATGAAATTTTTCCTACATAAGATGAATAAGGTCAAAATACCTGACTAAAACCTAATGGATTAAGTAGTTGTATATAAATTTTTATAAGTGAAATAAAAGTAATAATAAACTTGGGAAAAATTCACATGAAATTAGAAAATTAAAATAAGTTTATTATTCATTATTATAAAGAAAAATAATGACTAATTAAACTCATGTTTAAGGTTATTGACATTTCAGTTTTATTTATATGAGATACATTCCATATTCACAACTTATTTTTGATGTGTTTCATATATAAAACCCATAAATGTATTTTATTGTTATTATACTTTAAATTATTGGGATTTAAATATCCATTTGAAGGTTTCTCTTTCTTGTGGTTTACAGTATTAGAGATACCAAAGTGGTAATGGATTTTTGTCTCAATTTTCCTTCTTCAACATGTTTGTTATATTATACACCTATATTCATTTATGAGATGTATATAATACCACTTTTATTTTTTATATCATGAATATACTTTTTCTCATGACATTATAGGTTTCATTTTATGTTATTTCTTTCATGGGGATTGTGATTCAACATTACAAAAGTGATAAGAGTCTTTTCCTACAATCTTATCATTTTTCTTGATTGTATATGATTATGTATTCAATTTTTAATTCTTATAATATAATTATTAATTATAATTCCATTTAATTATAATATATTCCTCTATTTTTTACTTAAAATGTTTTATAAATCTTTATTTATGAAAATTTTACTTCATTTCTCTCTTCGGTCAGAAATATTTGTTCTTTCAAAATAATGTTTTGTAAAAAAATTCTTCAAAAAGATTTTAAATTATATTTTAATCCCATTTAAAATGTGAAATATTTCCAAATTTTTTTATGATTTAAATTTTGTTTTAAATTATTTTTAACATATTCTTTATATTCTTCCAAGGTTCAATTCAAAGAAAAGTATTTTAAAAATGTTTTATGTTTTAAAAAGTTTTTTTCAAAATGCAAGGATATTTTCCATAAAAAATTTTAATGATATTTTAATGTTATTTCTATTAATCCATGTAAAAACATATTTCTACTACTTAAACTTCAATAAGAATATTTTTTATTGACACAATCCTCATCCTTTTCTATATGGATTAATATTTTTTCTAATATATTTTTACAGAACTCGTTTCTCTTCCATAGGTTAATCTAGTTATGAATGGGAAAATGGTTGTTCCTATGATTGTAGACATTAATGAAAGAATTTATGTGTTATTATTTTAATGGTACTTGGAAATTTTATGGGTGGTTAAATTATACACCAATGATGGGTGGTTCCATGATAAAAAAAATGATGGGTGTGGGTCTGTGATAGACCTCCAATTCATTGCGTATGGAAGTTGACTATTTGGTTATTCCATTTATAAGAGCGATTATAAGAGTGGAGTGAAAATGAAGTACCGAGTTATGTACATGTTTTATTTATCCATGTTATGGGTTAATAATTCTTCTCATGATCATGATTAATATCACATGGCTCGTGATTATTGATTCTGATGACTCTTGAATTTTCCAAATTATTAGACTTGATAATCTAGGTATTAATGATATAAATTATTTTAAGATTTTCTAATGGACTTTGATTATGTCATTATACCCATATGAACTCTTATTCTCATTGATTACATTCAATTCCTAATGATTATGTTTACCCTTGCTGGTCATTTTATCTCACCCTTCTTATATTTTACTTTTCCCCAGTTTATAATGATTGATGTTGAATGATTTATGTGTATAAATTAATTCTCAAGGATGATGTCGGTGACCTAATATGAAATAATAAAATATTGGTTGAGTTGGATAAATTATCAATTAAATTCATGTGAATTGATTATGTATGATTTTTTCCTAATTCATTAAAAATATAATCCTAAAAGGTCCTGAAGGATGTATGTGATCCATGTTTTCCTTTTGACGTTGAATGGTTTGGAAGAAAAAATTTGGTTCACAAATATTTCTATCATACCTGGAAATGTAATCTTCATCATTAATGACATTAAATGGTTAATGATTATGTTTACCCTTACCATCCTAACCTATAATATATAGAATTATCATAAGCTTATTGTTCTATAAACCCCTTCATGTTTGAAGTGATGAAGTCTTAAAGTGAATTATTACTTTTTGGGATATATTTTTTGGGTCGGGGAATCAATAAACCCTATGATCAAGATAATTTTTTACTTCAAAAGGAATTATTTTTCATTTTAAAAAAAAGGAAAACTCATATACTTGGTGACAAACCATCGTATTCAGAAAGGTGGTGGGGATTAAACCAATGACCACAATATGATCAGGGTTTTCATGCTTATCACAAGCATACATGATGTCTTAGTTTGTATGAAATTTATTTTTACGTAAAGATTAAGTTTATTTCAGAAAAATAGGATATTTTATTTAAAGAATAATGGTTTATTTATGTTGGAAACATATATTCCAAAATTCTTCTAAATCTTTGGTTTTTGAACATAATCAATAAATTATTGAAATTTATTAAGGATATGTATTTATGGAATGTTTTAGGTTGAAATTTGGGTATTATTATAGAAATTTGGAGATTAATGTATAAAGGTTTATTTATTTTGATAATTATCCTTCCATGTGCTAAAAATTTATTTTTTCGTTAATGCCTAAAGAAATGAGGAATATCTTGTTATACCTTCTAGGGTAATGTGGTATTTAAAAGTTTATTTTAGTAATTCAGACATGAAAAATTCCTCTTTAATACTCATCATTTAGGAAAAAATATGGTATTACGGTGGAAATTTACTAAAGGATGAAATTAAACTCATAAAGTAAGTATATTTTGATGTTCTATTAGTCTAAATTGTAAGATAATTCATTATCTCTAGGAAAAGGATATTGAGTTTTTTTATCCTAGTTACTTTATTTATGATAAAAAGATATTATTTTTATTATCACAAATTTATGGTTTTGAGGCCCATAACATTCCATTTACCATTCAATTGTTTGTGACCAATTCTCAAAATCACTCTCTACAATTATTTACGCTTTTCCTCCATTCCAACCTATATTCTTTTATTTGGAATCCAAGTTATGAGTCGTTATATAAGGCCATTGTACTTTCCTTTCTCTTTTATTAAGAGGATTTTTTATTAATCCATTTTAAGATGTGGATTTACAAAAAAAAATATTATCAAATTTCCAGCCATTTATTACCAAGATAAAGTTAAAATTGTGAGGATGAAATTTATTAAAGGGGGAAGATATAACACCCTAAAATTTAAAAATAATAAAATAATATTTGATAGAGTAAGGGAGATGCAATATTATATTTGTCTTTCATTAAATGAAACACTCATTTATCTTTCATTATACGTAATCCTGATATTTTTATGTTCGATAGTGTATTCCACATGCAACACCAAACATAAATGACCCATGATACATATTACCATTATAACCTAGCTATTAAAATGGCAGGTATGAACATGATTAAATTTATTATTAAAATATAGTTTAAACATGTATATATAATAAATTCATTGGATTCTAATTAATTAGATATGAAAATAAACATATTTAAAAATAAAAGGAAATCTTTTATGAAAAATTATTTAATTGTACACAAGTGGGATTTATACTAATAAATTAAAAAAGGTATTATTTTTGGATTAATTAAATTTATATTTCATATATTTAATTTGTATTTTTAACATTCTTACTTTGTGTTTTCTAGTAAATAGATAAAAATAAATACAATTTTAAACTAAAAAACTAAATTTATCTAAAAAGTGGTTTTATCGTCTTTTATTGGTGAACTTGTTTTAGAAATAAATTTTGATAATTTTAAAAAATTTATTTGAAAAAATAAACACTGCTTTCTAGATAAGAGATTAAAATTTATCTTTGGGTAATTTTTTGTATTTTTAAGATAAGTTTTATTTTTTGATGAATAGTGAAGAATACATCAGTTTTATTGAAAACTGATTTTTCATCTAAATAATTTATGATGTAAAATTATATTTCAAGTTGGTTTTAAAGAAAAAAAATAGATAAAATATATGTCTATTAATTCAATGAATGTCATTATAAACATTTTCATATTTAATTGGGATATAAAAACATTTCAAACATCTGAACATTTTCATTTTAAAAACTTCTTTTCACATCATGCATACAAGACTAATTTTAAATTAAAATATACCATTTATGTCAGTTAAATTTGGAAATAATTATTCCATATTTATAGTTTTCATAATTTATAATTTATAATAATCCATCCTTATTTCTTTACCAAACTGATTAGTGAAAATAATGAATATTAATTATAATGATTAAGGTAAGCACGATTTTACTTAGTGGTTAATCATAAATATAAGGTGTAAAAATGAAAAAAAAACTTGTCCAACACCTATTTCCTAGACATAGTTATAGAATTGTGACATTATGATACAAATTGATGGGCTTCACTATTGGGAAGTTGGGTTTTCCCAACACTTGTATACCAACAGTTCTGCAGAACGGTTTCTATAGGGGTCATTTACCAATGGTTAATTCAAACCGTTGGTAAAGGTTGGTTTAGTAAAGGATTTACCAACAGTTTAAAGAAACCATTAGGAATTCCACAACATTTTCACCCTTTACCAATGGTTTTTAAAAATCGTTGGGAAAGGTCTACCCAAATATAGAAAACCTGCCCCCGATTATACAGAAGCACATAATTCATTTCCCTCGATTTCCAAAAGCCCCCGCGAGTAGGTGAACCCTAACCTGAGGTCTTCCATATGATCAACTGCAACACCCCCATCTAGGTTAGACTCCTTAAAACTCTTCCCAAATACAGACATAGAAGCCTTCTTCCCTGGATTTCTCCATTTATTTCAATATCTAGAAAGATCACGTCATTACTCCCTATTTCTATGGATTATGGAAAATTTATGATTCACACTATTTTATATTGAATCAAGGACAAATAATTGATTAGTAGATGTCTGTGAGCATATAGAAGATGGTTTATAAATTATCCCCTAAAAGTATCACTGTTTTGTGTTCTTTATGATTTTTATATAATCATTGAGATAATTTCTTATTAATCTCAAATTTAAAAATAAATGTTTATGTTTGTGCATTATGAAATTAATCCTCTTTATGATCCATGAACAACCTATTAGTGTAGATTCCTAAATTTTATCCACCCATGGGGTACGCTTGACTTGGGAATTTTTCCCCCAAATTATCCAGCACTACAGCTCCCAGTAGGTTTGATTGAAAACCTAATGCAGACCTCCTCCCAACGTATTCTCGGCCACAAAATACCTTCCTGCCGAAGATCCTTCTTCAATCAAAATTTTTTTTATTTCTACACTTCAAATTAGTAAGTTTTATCCTAGTTTTAGTGTTATTCCTATTTTTATTTTATGTTTGATGTTTTGATTTTGATTAAATTAGAGTTATTATTTTTTGAGTACCGAACACTTTGTTTGCTTTATGTTTTTTTGTTCTACACTTCATACATCTTAAATGGCCCATTTTGTGGCTTTTGTTTAGTGAAGGGGGTAATGGGTTTGTTTTATGTTTTTTGTTTAGTGGGGGTGGTCTGTCCAGGTGGGGGGTGTGGGCTATCCAATGGGGGTGGGGTTGGGCTGTCCTAGACACCTCATACCCTCTGGATAGCTCCAACTCCTAGAAATCCCCCCCACCCCATGGACCCCCCCGACCCCCATGGACATCCCCGCCACCCCCATGGACAGCTCGCCCACCAACCCTGTACCCCCCTGGATAGCCCCGCCCACCTCCGGGACACCCCCTCCCCCCGTTGACTGCCCCACCCCTGTAGACAGCCCACCCACCCCATGGACACCCCGTACCCCCTAGACAGCCCCACCACCACCGCCACCCCTGGATATCCCACCCACCCCTTGGACACCTCGTACCCCCTAGAAAACCCCCCAGCCCTGGAAGGCCCCCCACCCCCTGGACACCCCGACCCCCCTAGACAGCCCGCCACCCCCGTGGACAGCCCGCCCACCCCCATGGATAGCCCGTACTCCAGTGGAAATCCCCCACCCACGGAAAGCCCCCCACCCCCTTGACACCCCCTACCCCACTTGACATCCCCACCACCCCTATGGACAGCCCGACCACCCCCCATGGATAGCCCACCCACCCCCCTGGATAGCCCGCCCACCCCCCTGGACACCCCGTACCCCCTGGACAACCCCGTCACCCCTATGGACAGCCCGCCCTCCCCTTGGACACCCCGTACCCCTTGGATAACTCCACCCACCCCCTAGATTCCCCGCCCACCCCCTTGGACACCTCGCCCACCCCCTGGACTCCCCCTACCCCGTTGAACAGCTGGACCACCCCCGTGGACAGCCCGCCCACCTGGACAACCCAACCCCCTAGATAGTCCCCCACCCCCTAGACACCTCCGACCCCCCAGGACACCCCGCACCCCCCCTAGACACCCCCCCCCCTTGGGAAATGTATGTGATGAATCAAATTATCTACTAAAATATTAAATTTCTTCAATCTAAATTTTAGTCAACTCTTGAATAATTATCCTTTACAAGTGTACATTATCTTGTACACTCATGTATAGTTCTTCAAAGATATTTTGTTATAAATATAGTATTTTTTTGTCTTTTATATTATGATTCTCATATAGAGTTTTGTGTCAGTTATGGTTTCATATAAAGTGAACAATTCTCATTTACTTAAATATATTTTCAATGATACTTCAATATTATTGAGTTTCTTTTGAAGAAATGACTTATAACAATTATTTTTCTACAGAATGGATAGAAGTTGGATGTTTGAAACAAATCGGGTCTCATGATATTTTCAAAACAATTTGGAGAGATTTTTTTATTTTTCATTTCACAATTCTTCAGATTGTGGATGCATACATTGCCCATGTTCTATTTATGTTGTAAGACCTTGGTTGAGACATGAAGAAGTCAGCTACCACATAACAAAATATGGTTTTTGAGCAAACTACTATGTATGGTATCACAATGGGGAGAAAATGAAATCTTAAATTGATGATGATCCAAATGAGAGTACTGGAGTGGAGAATTTGTTATATAATCGGTTTCTGTTTATTCATCATCATGAAAAAGAAAGGATTTTGACCTAAGAAGACCTAGATATGAGCACACATGATGCATCTAATGAAAATGATGATGTTGTAAGGGTAAAAAAATTATATGATACTTCCACGACTCTAGTATATCGACAATGAGATAAAATGAAAAAGATGGAATTTTTAATCCGATTGTATCATGGGAAAATTATGTATGGGATTTCTAATACTACAATCGATTACATTCTTACCTTCTTGAAGGATTCTCTACCAGATGATGTAGATATTCCCTCAATACACTATATGGTATGGAATTTAGTTAAGGAACTTGGATTTTCAAGAAACAAAATTCATGCTTGCCCAAAATATTGCAGTTTATTTAGGGAGGAAACCGCTGAACAAAATGATTGTCTAAAATGCGGAACATCCTACTTGAAGTCAAAATCTGATGGAACACCATCCTGTGTGCCACAAAAAGTAATGTGGCACTTTCCATTGATCCCTAGACTTCCGAATATTTTTACGTCTGATAAAATATCAATAAAAATGAGATGGCATGATACCGAGGGAATGAAGACCAATAATGAGTTGGTTCACCCTGCAGATGGATTTTCATGGCATAGATTTGATGCTCGATATCCTGATTTTTTCAGTTGACGTGCATAATGTGAGGATGGGTCTTTCATGCGATGATTTTAATCTGTTTAGGCAGATGCCTACTTCGCACAACACATGGTCGATTTTTATACACATTTATAATCTTCCCTCATTGTTTTGTATGAAAAAACCTTTTAATTTCATGATTATACTCATATATGTCCCTTCTGATCCTGTCATTGATATTGACTTATACATTCAACCTTTAATAAAAGATTTGAAACTTATTTGGGATGTGGGTGTGCACACACATGATGCATATTCTAAAGACATATTTCAGATGTGTGTTGTGCTTATATGGATGATCAATGATTTTATGAATTATACAATGATTTATAGATGGAGAATAAAGGTAAAACTGTCATGTTCTATTTGTATGAAGAATACATGATCCAGAATACTGAAACATCGTTGTAGTTTCAGTTTTATTGGACATCGTCGATTTGTGCCAATGAACCATCCATATAGAAATAATCATAGAATATTAGATAATACCATAGAGACCGATGATCCACCTCAGCGTATGTCTAGAACTGATGTGATTAATTAGTCGAAAGATTTTAGTTTTTCATTTGGTAAGGGTCAAATGAAATCTAGAAGGAGAATGATTGTTTGTACTGATACCTATTATAATTAAAAAAAGAGGAGTGTCTTTTTTGATTTGCCTTATTGGTCAACCAATTTGTTACATCATTGCTTAGACGTAATGCACATCGAAAAGAATATATGTGAAATTTTTCTTTCGATACTTCTAAATGTTAAGGAAAAGTAAAAATATGATTTACGGTCTTAGTGTGACTTGGTGGATTAGGGCATCAGACCAGAATTGCATCCTGTTTGTATTAGTGAAAATAAATTGAAAGTTCCATGTGCTTCTTATGTGATGACACCTATGGAAAAAACAATTTTTGGAATTATTGGAGACTATTATAGTTCTTGATGGCTATTCAAGCAACATATCTAAGCCGGTCAATATAAGAGAGTTGAAGCTAAAAAAATTGAAGACTCATGATTATCACATTTGTTTTCATGAGTTGATTCCAATAGCAATCTGTCATCTTTTGTCTAATAATGTAAGGGTGACTTTTATTCGGTTGTGCCATTTTTTTAGAGATCTTTGTGCTAATAAGTTGTCCAAGCCTTTCTTGAAAAAAATGTTGATAAAAGCCCCATTAATTTTGTGTGAGTTGGAGAAAATATTTCCTCCATCATTTTTCACATGCATGCTGCATCTAACTGTCCATATTCCCACTGAAATACTTCTCGGAGGACCTGTTTCTTTTCATTGTATGTATACAACTGAAAGGAATATGTACAAATTAAAGTCTTATGTCCGAAACAGGATTCATCCCGAAGGTTCTATGATGAACTGTTACTTGGCTCTAGAATGTATGGATCTCTACGCAATGTATTTTTCTGATCTTACTACAAGAATGAATAGAACAATGAGAAATGAAGAAGAAAAGTATGAGAAAATTGAACCTAGTTTTCCATCACTTCCTCAAATAGGAGTAATTCCTAGATCATATACCTTGAATACATTAAGCCTTCAAGAGCAAGAGATGGCACATCACACAGTTTTGTTCAACTGTTATTTGTTCGATGACTACATCAGGTAACTAAATTGAATATCTATATCTTACATATATATCTGTTAAACTATTCATATTTTTTTATCTATAGGGAACATAGAACAATGATAAATAGAAAGCATCGTTCGTTATCTTTGAGAAGGAGGGAGTCTTTTAATAGCAAAGGGTTTTCTTCTTGGTTAAAATTGAAGGTAAATATATTACTGTTTAAAATAATTAAATCAATATTTAATTAAGTTTAATATTCATTTATATTTCATGTAATTATTTTTCCTGCTGGATCTATCTCTGAGTAAATAATAGCTTTGGATTTTGGTCCTAATACCATGGTTCGTGACTGTAAATCAATTGTTATCAATGGGTAAAAATTTATTGTCACTGAATAAGAAAAGAACATGAGAACACAACATGATGGTGTTATGGTTATTTTCACAATAGATTATTATGCCATTGCATCCGATTTTAGACCGTGATTTGAAAATGTAGGTTATTATGGAGTCGTTGAAAAAATAGTAATATTGGATTACTACTCTCATGGATGAGTCACGATGATGAAATGCCATTGGATTGATTCGATGATGATACAAGGCACATTTATTGATGATTATGGATTTCAAATAATTAATATGACTCACACTCTTACTATCGATGAACCATATGTATTGGCATCAATGGATAAATAAGCTTTTTATGTCCAAGACCAACTTCGACCTGAATTTTGTGTCATAGTTGAAGTAATTCCAATACATATTTTTGATGATGGTGATGATGGAATTGACAGTGTCCCTACTTCCATTGGAACCAATCCATTTATTTATTTTGATGACACTAATAGCTCAATTTTCAGAGTTGATTGTGAACTTGAAGTTGTGGTGGAAAATATATAGAATCATCCATCCATGTTATCATTTCTTTTGATTTACCTTGAGTTGGGTTGTTAAGGTTGGTACTATTCAAATTGATTTAATATTGATTAAAAATATGTTGTATCTGATTTGACTGTTATGTGAATTTTCAATTTGGTTGGAATTTTTATTTGAATTGCATTTTGTAATATGGAATTGAATTGTATTTAAACCTATGAAACCAGCATTTCTAACTCTGTTAACATTTAAATGCTCCAGCTGTGATTTATATACAATTTTTATGACTCCAGGACCTCTCTTTAACATTTTACCAGGTAATGAACATGATGGTTTGTGTTCTTCTGCAAAACATGTATTGAACCTGCATCATCTACCTGAGCTAAAGAAATTAAATTTTTCCTTAATTTTGATAACTTTTTCACCACTTATGAATCTAGTAGAATCATTGTTCCATGATTTTAATAGACTGATGACACATAGTAAATAATAATCCTACTAAAAATTAAATTTTACCTCTCATTTATTTTATTTTTTTGGTTACACATTAGTTATCCTTTGTTATTTACTTCCATATTTGTTTTCAAATGCAGGAAATAAAACCAATTGAAGAGAGGTGACCAAAATAGATTATGGACATCAGTCATCGCATGGCTGAGATGGGCATTCCACCACTAGTGCCTGCAGTGAGTATATTAATTCAAATATATTTATTTAAATAATATATAATGTCATGTGATTTATTTTTTTTAAATCATTTTTTCAGGATCCATCTATTAGGTGACAATTATTCGATGAGAAGCCTAGAAGTGGTCCTAGTACTCAGGGTGTTCGTGTGAGGGGGGTGGTATGGGAGCTAGAAGATCTGGTCGGCATACCCAATTAAACCCTTCCCTTCCTACTAACATACCATCCATCCCACATTCTGATCCAGGTGTGCCGTTAGGGGAACACGAGATATTTAGACCTCCCATGTTTTCACCACCCTTTTCATCTAATCCTCTTCACCTATTTGTACCATATTAAATGATGATTCCCACTCCCCATCCAACATTTTACCATCCATCCATGATATCTTCTTTAACTTCTGCTTCCTTCTCTCTGGGATTTTATCTTCTATCTTCTTCGACTACTACTTCACCAGAGTCTGTCCATGCGGAGCATACGTTGGGACCCACTCCCTCTGTACAAGGTGTTCCTTTAGTTTCTGTGAATCCAGCGACGCCCATTGATAATACTAACATAGGTATACTTCTACAACCTTAACAAATTGTTACACCATTATTTATTTTCATTATAACATGTATTGATAAAATATTTGTTTTTCATTCATAACAGATACATCTACTGATATGAGGTGGGGGTGGGGGTGTACACACATGCGTTCAGTGTGGAACTTCCGAACACAATTGATGGTGAACTAAAATGAAGGTAGTTAGATGATTGAAAATTCAGGGTAGCAATGTCAGAGTTTTTTGGCGACGCTTGGCAAATACTCCGACATCATTCCTGTCGGCCCGCTCTAAGGGATATAGCTACCAAATGAAGTCAAGGATAAATCCTTGGAAGAGATATGGGTTAAAAAATCTGTTGTATTTAATGAAATATTTTAATTTTTTTGTTAATATGAATTAATAATTTGGTTTCAGTTGTGGTTTAATTTCCCCGATGGTGAGGGTGCACGACCAGCACGTCTAAAGGATTCAGGAAAGCATTGTAGAGCTGATAAGCATGAGTTGTACATTGGATGGCGTGATAGAGTGGGCATAGAGTTAGAGGTGGTCCCTGTCGTGGATGATTTGCCATTAAAACAGTATCGAAAGATGATTACTCATTGGGCGACAAGCCAATTTATTGTATTAATCAAATTAGAAGTATTTAAAAGAAAATTTTCATGTTTTTCGTTAATACTAATTATTGAATTTTATTTATGATGCATCTGGAAGAAATAAAAAAACATTAATGCTAATAAATATATCCACACATTGGGATGTACTACAGTGCCAGATCATGAGAGAGAGCTGGTATGACAGTTTATAATCCTTTTTTTTTACTTGCACTTTCTATTGCTTCCTTCATAATTTATTCGATTGATAATGTTTTTATATAATTTTAGTTATCCGATTGCTATTTTTTTTGGTTTCCTATTTTTAATTATGGTTTCCTACAATCAATGTCATTGTAGAGGAATAAATTGAATATATAATGACTTGTGCCTCGAGCAAAATTGTTTTGCTCGAGTATAAATAATAAAGATGGAAGTGCAGTTAATGAACCAACTTATCAGCAGATTGTAAGTTTTAAATCATTGATATAAAATTTTAATATCAATGTAGTCACTTAATAATCTATTTATATTTGTAATAGGACACTTTAGAGGCCCTTGATTCCCAAGAACATGACTATTTTGGGCCAAAGAATCACTTACATCAGGTGTTGGGAGATGAGCACCCTGGTAGAGTACGCTGCCATCCTGGGAAGAGTGTAGTTCCGGTGCGGTATTGGCCCTCCTCAGGTATGAGTTGTAGTGCCACCGAGTTGAAGTAGGTTAAGGTATATGTAGAACAGGCTGAAAATGGGCCACAGAGACGGCAGCACAATCTGCTATGGAAAACACTGCATTTATGAAACTGATGGAAGCTTTACATCCAACACTTCCTCCAGAGGCCAACAATGCTTGTGAGGAATATATGTCATCGATTTGTTCTATATATGGTTCAACAGGTGGTAGTTCTAGTAGTGGTCAAGAAGATGGTGAGAAGGAGGAGGAGGCGGAGCAGGAGGAGGCCGAGGAGGAGGCCGAGGTAGAGGAGGAGGCCGAGGAGGAGGTCGAGGCGGAGGAGGAGGGTGAGGAGGAGGATGAGGCAGAGGAGGAGGGTGATGAGGTGGCCGAGGCTAAGGATGAGGGCAAGGAGGATGGTGGGGACGATGATGGGGTTGACGATGAGGATGAGGGTGAGGGTGAAGATGATGGTGATGACAGTGATGGTGATGAGGGACAGATTGATCTGTTACATTTTTGACTGATATTACTAACCTTTTATGTTTATTGATTTTTTGTTACTAAATAAATGTGTGATTAGGTAGTTCACATTATCTTTATTTTTTTATCTATAAATAATAAAACTTGATTTAATTATTTGTAGTGAAATCCCCCTATTTTAATGAAATTGTAATTTTTTGTGGAATTTAGAAAATTGGAGGTCGTATTAGAACATGATATAATGAAATTATTTTTTTAGAAAACATGTAAAAAACATCCCATGAACCTGGTACTGCCCCCGGATAGCCCCCCCCCCCCCCCCACCCTCCTCCTTGGACCCCAGATAGCCCCCCTGGACAGCCCCCCAGACACCCCCTGGACAGCCCCCCCCCCCCAGATAGCCCCCTAGACCCCCCACCCTCCTTCGTAGACCATGGACAGCACCCCCACCCTCCTCCCTAGACCCCAGAGAGCCCCCCGGATAGCCCCCACCCTCTCGGGACCCCGAACACCCCCCCCCCCTCCCCCACCCTTCTTCCTGGACCCCGGACAGCACCCCCACCCCTCCCTGGACCTCGAATAGCCCCCAGACAGCCCCCCGGACAGCCCCCCACCCTCCTCCCTGGACCCCAGACAGCCCCCACCCTCCTTCCTGGACCCCAGACAGCCCCCCTCATTCCTGGACCATGTACAGCCCCCCCCCCCCACCCTCCTCCTACCGTGCATAACCCCCACCACATATATCCTCATCCACCACTAGGTAACTCACACAACTTTGTATCACTGACATCATCACACCAATCACTACATCATAAGGTCACTAATCCCAGTCTAATCCCACTTCAAGATTCACCCTAAATCCCAATCTAATTAACATTCCATTACTATTACTTCAGTACCAAGCACCGACCACCTACCTTGATTCCAGAGATAATCACACTCCTAATTCGGCATCTCAGATCCCAATCTATGTTATCTTCAAGATTCACCCTAAATCCCAATGGAAAATAGGGTTTTAGATCATCATATAAAGATGAGAGAAGAGTGCAAACCCTAATCAAAAAGAGGAAGTAAGGAGAGTATTTTTAGTAAAAACAATAGACTTTCAGAAAATTGACCAAACGCTTTCTGATAGTTTTGATACTTTAGAAAAAGGATCCATGGGTCATTTTTGACATGTACAAGTCAACCCCGTCTCAATCTGAGGCACGGTGTGGCCAGTACCACTCAAAGTGTCTCACTTTGTTTTTTGAATTGGACAACATTTTAAGTGAATACAAAAACTGGCACATGGAAAACCGACAAAACAAGTTTATATTATGTTGATACTTTAGTTAAATGATCCATGGGTCATTTGTGACGTGTATGAGTCAACCCCTCCTCAATATGAGGCATGATGTGGCTGATACCACTCAAACTATCTCACATTTATTTGAAATGGACAAGATTCTAAGTGAAAACAACAACTTTCATATGGAAAACTGACCAAATGCATTCATATTCTATTGATACTTTTGGAAAATGATCCATTTGTCATTTGTGATGTGTATGAGTCAACCCCACCTCAATCCAAGGAACAGTGTGGCTGGTACCACTCAAATTGTCTCTCTTTTATTTGAAATGGACAAGATTTTAAGTGAAAACAACAACTTGCATATGTAAAACCAACAAAATGATTTCTGATTGTATTGATACTTTTGGAAAACAATCCATGGGTCATTTTTGATGTGTACGTGTCAACCCCGCCTCAATCCGAGGCATGGTGTGGCCAGTATCACTCAAAGTCTCTCTTTTTTTTTAAATGGACACTATTTTAAGTAAAAACAACAGAAATTTGGAAAACCGAACAAACATATTCTGATTGTGTTGATACTTTTTCATAATGATCCATGGGTCATTTTTGACATGTAAAAGTCAACCCCATCTCAATCTGAGGGACGGTGGGGATTTTACCACTCAAAGTGTCTCACTGTTATTTTAAATGGAAAACATTTTTAGTAAAAACAAAAACATGCAGACATAAAACCAACCAAACACATTATGATTCTGTTGATACTTTATGAAAACGATAAATGGGTCATTTATAACATGTAAGAGTCAACACCGCCTCAATATTAAGGCACGGTGTGGCCGGTACCACTCAAAATTTCACACTTTTATTTGAAATGGATAGGATTTTAAGTAAAAACAACAACTTGCATTCAAAAAACCAACCAAACGGTTTTTGATTGTATTTGTACATCAGTAAAACAATCCATGGGTCATTTATAACATGTAGAAGTCAACCCCACCTCAATCTGAGGCATAGTGTGGCTGGTATCACTCAAAGTGTCCCACTTTTATTTGAATTGGACAACTTTTTAAGTGAAAACAACAAATTTCATATAGAAAACCAACCAAATGCATTCATATTCTATAAATACATTAGGAAAATGATACATGGGTCATTTGTGACATGTATGAGTGAACCCCTCCTCAATCCGAGGCATGGTGTGGCCGGTACCACTCAGATTGTCTCACATTTATTTGAAATGGACAAGATTTTAAGTGAAAACAACGACTTGCATACGGAAAACTGACCAAATGCATTCATATTCTATTTATACTTTAGGAAAACAATCCATGGGTCATCTATCATGTGTACGAGTCAACACCTCCTAAATCTGATGCATGATGTGGCCGATACCACTCAAACTATCTCACTTTTATTTGAAATGGACAAGATTTTAAGTCAAAATAACAACTTGAATACATAAAACCAACCAAACGCTTTTTTATTGTATTGATACTTCAGGAAAACGATCCATGGGTCATTCGTGATGTGTAAAAGTCAACCCTACCTCAATCTGAGGCACGGTGTGGCCATAATCACTCAAAGTGTATCTCTTTGGTTTAAAATGGACACTTTTATAAGTAAAAAAACAAACATTCGGAAAACCGACCAAACATATTCTTATTGTGTTGATAATTTAGCACAAGGATTCGTGGGTCATTTGTGACGTGTACGTGTCAATACCATCTCAATCTGAGGGACAGTGTGGCTGTTACCACTCAAAATGTCTCACATTTATTTGAAATGATCATGATTTTAAGTGAAAACAACAACTTTCATATGGAAAAACAACCAAACACATTAGGATTATGTTGATAAATTAGAAAAATGATCCATGGGTAATTTTTTATGGGCATGAGTCAACCCCGACTCAATCTGAGGCATGGTGTGGCCAGTACCACTCAAATTGTCTCTCTTTTATTTTAAATGGATAGGATTTTAAGTGAAAACAAAAACCTGCATACGAAAAACCAACCAAACTTTTTATTATTCTATTGATACTTCAGGAAAAAGATCCATGGGTCACTTATGACATGTATGAATCAACCTCTCCACAATATGAGGCACAGTGTGGCCGGTTTCACTCAAAGTACCTCTCTTTTGTTTAAAATGGCCACTGTTTTATGTAAAAACAATAGACATTCGGAAAACCAACCAAACGTATTTTCATTGTGTTGATACTTCAGCACAAGGATCCATGGGTAATTTGTAACATGTAAAATTCAACTCCGTCTCAATCTGAGGGACGGTGTGGCCGGTACCACACAAAGTGTCTCACTTTTATTTGAAATGGACAACATTTTTAGTGAAAACAACAACTGGCATACGGAAAATAGGACAAATGTATTCGGATTCTGTTGATACTTTAGGAAAAAGATCCACTAGTCATCTGTGACATTTAAGTGTCAACCCTGTCTCAATCTGAGGCACAGTGTGGCCAGTACCACTCAAACTATCTCACTTTTATTTGAAATGGACATGATTTTAAGTGAAAACAATAACTTGTGTATGGAAAACCAACCAAACGTATTCAGATTGTGTTGATACATTAGCACAAGGATACCTGGTCGAGCCTCACACAATCCACTTCTCATGTTAGGAACTCTTACCCCTATTCTAAAACACATGACATTTAATACACCAATCCCATCCGCAAACAGTGGGTTCTATGACCAAACCAAAGTCCCTTTGGGAACCCAATACCAAATACATAATTGAATATTCATACCCACTAACCTAAATGAGAATTTATCTCAAATCACACCCAGCAGAACAAATTAAAATTAGGAACATACCCCCTTATTCCAATTGAAAAGTCTAGGAAAAACATGTAGGCTATTCTGGTAACCCATCTCATATGTCGAGATTGGCCAACATTTCCCACTGACACATCAAGAACCATTTATACAAGCATAAATAGTCATTAGAGGAATATAAGCATCCCATGTGCTTCTTGTAACTCATCTTAGGTATAAGAACATGACCACTACCATTGTCTATCTTATGGGTATCATGATCCTTGTCCACTCTACCCATGTTTTCTCTTGGTTTTAAGATATTCAACCCAAGACCATGAGTAAACATCCCATGTGCTTCATATAACATATAGGGGTTTTCGCTTGTGTGTATTGGTTTTTTGATTTGAGTGAGAAGTGAATTAAAAAATTTGAATACTATGATGGGTGTTATTTCTTTTCAATTCTAAATTTTTTAATTCTTGATGTATTGGATTCTGGCTCTATTGGTAATGAATTCTAAATTTTGAATACTGTTATGTGTATTGGATTTTGGATGTATTAGATTTTAATTTTGTATTGGTGTTATGGGTGTTATTTCATTTCAATTCTAGATGTATTGGATTGTTGATGCATTAGATTCAGGATTTTTCTCTTATGTTGTGGTTTGAGTGAGGAATGAATTTTAAATTTCTAAATTTCTGAATTTTGGTTTAATTTTATACATCCCATGTAGGCTTTTGGATTTTGGGTGTGTATGTGTTATTGCAGGTCATGGAGAGTTGCAGTTTGGAGGGGGCTTCTAGACACTATGGAGCTGCAGGGCTACTGGCTGCTGTGGAACTGCAAGATATGTATACCAACGGTTTTCAAAACCATTGTTATAGCCTTTTGATTTATATTATACCAACAGTTTTCTTATAACCGTTGGTATAAACTTATACCAATGGGATTTAAAACTGTTGGTATATGATTTGGATGAATATTGTACATTATATACCAACGGTTTAAAACTGTTGGTATAAGGGTAACATACACCAACAGTATGTGAAACTGTTGGTATATCTCCTCCTTTAACACCTATACCAACAGTTTACATAGAACCATTGGTATAAGCCTTTACCCATGGCTTACTTGTCCACGGTTTGGGAAACTATTGGAATATAATATACCAACGGTTTCCAGACCTTTACCAATAGTTCTGAACTGTTGGTAAAGGGTAGAATTCTAGTAGTGTTTTTTGGACACATTTCTATGAAAATGACCCATATAATAAGTTTTGAAAATAAAAGGACAAAAACATTTACCTTTCTTTCTTTTAATTTCTATAAAGATTTTGGTATAGGGAAAAACTACATAGGTTTGGTTATAAATATTAATTTGAAATATAAATTATTTTTTTAGCATAATAATTTATATTTACTTTTTTTAAATATGATATAATTACATTAAATTCTTAAGAAACACCAACACATGTCTTATTTAGTTTAAAATAAAAAAAAATAATATGAAAAATATTAAAATTGAAGTAAATGGAATGAATTTTTGTTTAACATTATTTTTTTAGATAGATATATCATGATAAACAGATGTAAAATTTATATATTTTAATTCCATTATTTTCTTGATATTTTAAATATTCAAATTAAATAAAGAATGTCATAATTTACACTAATGTTATTTTATAATAAATGAAATTTTATTAAATTATTTAAAATTATGAATGAACCTATATTATTTATATATATATTTTTTAATGTTAATAATTTTTATGTTTGTTCTATTTGAGGACAAATTGTTATTTTATAATAAACATATTGACCCCTAAATAGTAAAAAAATTGTCAGAATAGTTAGTGTTAAAGTAGTGTTTTGTATGTCACATGCACTTCTATTAAGTTTAATTTACAACACACATGGGATATATATTTTATAATTTAGAGTTAATATTTAAAATTATTAGTTCTAAATTATATAACAATTATCACTTTAATTTAGTCTTAATGGATGAATTACAAATTTTATAAATCTAATTACCTTAATGAAAAACAAATATAAAATAAGTAAATTTAGGGGTTAAGGAAAAAATATTTATAAATCGTATTTATTTTGTGTTTTGGAGGTTTTTATTGAACAAAAAATCTATCCCATGCATTATCAATCAATTTTTTGGTCACATGAGATAATGTAGACCTCCTAATAGAAAATAGTTTTGAGTATATACAATAATTCCACTCCTCAACCATAAAAAGGAAATCACTCTTCCCACATCTTCATAACTCTAAATCCTTTTGGATTATCCAAAACACCCAAATAAGCTCTCAACATCCATCCTTTAATAATATAAGAACAAATTTGGTCATAAATCAATCCAGGGATGTATTTTGGTGAAAACCAAAAGGAGTTACCCGAAGAATAGGTAACATTCATCAATGAGAAATTTTAATTTTTTTCTTTCTATAACAATTCAATTATTAGTATAACATGATTATATAATAAATTAACTATCCAAAATATACAAAAATATTGTTCTATTAATGTTACAACCTAAAACCACACACACATTCCTCAAATGGGTTATGAAATCATCACTTGTGTGTACAACGGATGAACGCCTTGCGAAACATGTCATTCGATTTTTTGTTACCACCTCTCATGGTATGGAATGATGAAGGACATGTTGTTTATATATTATATTAATTATATTTATAACATAATATTATATATATATTCATTATATCATATAAACCCTTTTTATATTCCACTCTATAAGGGATATGATAACATCTCTTACTTATACGATGAACAACCACATGACGTACCGATGTGAAGAGTTTTTCACTAATATGTTTCATGGATGGAAATAAGGATAAATATAATGAATATATATGATATACCTGAAAGAATTATGATATTAATTACATAAATATCTTTCTATGAATTTAATATATAATTCTATTCTTACCGTTTTCACATACCAAATAAGTTATAACGTTGTTCAGGGATGTCTGAACTTTCACCTCCTTGAAGCGATGTGATTAATTTTTTAAAAATAATGATATATACAAGTTAATATAATTAAATATCATGGTATTTATAATATAATTATAATTATGTATAGATAAACTATTTCATACCCTGTTTTCTTAGTTAACATTGAAGAATTGAAATGTTACTAATGCAAACGTACGACCTACAATCTCTATCATCACAATGTTAGTTCATTATTTTTATCCATAATTCATAACTGGTTTTATAATTATAATTTATGTATAAATATGATAATTATTTCATTATTATTTTTATAGAAATGTTTAAATAATGAAATTTTGGCCATTTTCAGCCTACCAAATACATTTTTGACAAATATGCTGAATATGGTCAGAACACATGACATAATCTTTATCGATTATGTAATTGTACATGAATTGTTTATAAGTGAAATAAAATAAATAATAAAATTTTAAAAGGTTATCAAAGAAATTTAATAATTAAAATAGTTTTATTTTTTCGGAATATAAATAAGAAACTTGATGAATCATAATCAAGGTAAGGTTTTATCTCTTCTCTCTTTTATTTTTATTAGAGACATGCCATATTCACCACTTATTGTTGTTCTGTGTTATATATAATGAACATGATTATATTTTATCATTCT
This sequence comes from Viscum album, assembly GCA_963277665.1. NCBI lineage: Eukaryota > Viridiplantae > Streptophyta > Magnoliopsida > Santalales > Viscaceae > Viscum > Viscum album. The sequence continues at coordinate 122,552 of CAUJRU010000333.1, read as the reverse complement.
TATACATAAATTTATGGGGATCTAAAAATACATTTTAATATATATCTTTTCTTTCGTTTATAGTTTTAAAGATACAAAATGGGTAATGGATTGTTTTCTCAATTTTCCTTCTTTGAGATGATTGTTATGATATCCACCTACATTATTTTGTGAGTTTTATATACTACAAATTTGAAATTTTATATCATGATTCTCCTTATTGTGATGATATTATATGTTTTATTTAATTTTATTCTTTCGTGGGGATTATGATTCAATGTCAGAAATTTGGTAATAGTCGTTTGTTACAATATCAACATTTATTAGGATTGTGTATGATTATGTATCTGATGTGGAATTATTATAATTCTCCTGAATTATCATATCCTATAGTAATTCATGATACTTACATGTAATTTAATAATTTTTTCACTTTTATTATTTAAAATTTATGAGAATGTTCCTTTAAGAAAATATGACTACATTTTTCACTTCGATCAGAAATCTATTTACATTCAAAAGAATATTTTCCAAAAAAAATGTTTTCAAAATGGTTTTAAATGATATCTCAAGCTCATTTTCAAGGGAATTTCTTTAAAAAATAATTTCCTATTTTAAATTGATTTAATTTATTTTTAAAACATCCTTAATATGTTTCCAAGGTTTTCTTCAAAGAAAAGGATTTTCAAAATGTTTTATGTTTTAAACGTGTTTTTCAAAATTAAATAGATATGTTTCTCAAGAAGTTTTTGAATGATATTTTAATGGTGTTTCCATTAATCAAAATAAAAAAACATTGTTGTTATTTACCCTCCACTGGGTATATTTCTTATCGACACCGTCCTCATTATTTTCTAGATGAATTATGATTGTTTCAAAGATATTGTTACAGAACCCATTCCTTTTCCATTTGATAATCATGTTAGGAGAGGCAGAATGGGTTTTCATATGTGTATATGAAGACAAGAAAGATTTTATGTGTTATGATTTTAGTAGTACTTATACATTTTATGGGTGGTTATTTTATAATCCAATTATGATTGGTTTCATGATAAACTAATGATGGGTGGATTCCTAGTACCCTCTAATGCATTGGGTATGGAAGTTAATGATATGGTTATTAAATTTGTAAGAGTGATTGTATGTATGAAGTGAAAAATATGTACCATGTTATGATATTTTTTCATTGTTATTTCTATGGGTTTATAATGATTTTAATGATCGATATTGATATCACATGGCTCATGATTATTGATTATGATGAATATTTCCATTTCCATGTTTTCATATTTGATGTTATATGTATTTATGGGTATGAATTATTATACTATTCACTCATGTACTTTGATTATGCCATCATATACTTATTCACTATTATTATCATTGGATAAATTCTATTGTTAATGATTATGGTTACCCTTACTGAACATTTGATCTCACCCTTCTTATGTTTCATTTTTCACAATTTATATAGAAGTAAGATGGATGATTAATGTCTACAAAGGATTTCACAAGGATGATGTTGATGACCTAATGTGAAATAAGAAAATGTGGGATATGTGGCATAAATTCCCATTTAATGTCATGTTAATTTTTTATTTATTATGTTTCCTAATTCTCTAAAACCCTAAAAATAAATGGACCTCAATAATGTAAGTGATCCATATTTTCCTTTTAATTTTTTATGGTTTGGATGGAAAAATTTTGGTCAGAGATATTAGCATCATAGTCAAAAATGTAATTTTCATGATTTCAGCATACGATCTAGCGGTTTGGGTCCTTGGTTGTTATACTAGGCATCACTATATATCCCATTGGAATGAGAATCAAGAAACATGTAGCTATTTAGCTCAACATAGTAGAAGACTGATGTTAGAAGTGGGGTGATGTCCTCTACCACAAGGGAATTGAGGCATCCTATGGTTTCAATGGGGCATCTCATGTTTATGAAAAGGGTAAAAGATACATATTATAATCGTTTTCTAAAGATGTTTGTATTCTCATCATACCACACTTGTAATGTGACGAATCCTGTGTTTATTTCATAGGTTAAGGACATAGTTTAACTTCATTCACTGAGGGATGTTAGTATTTTCATTTTAAAGTAGTACAACTTTGACTAAGGCTTCTAATATTTTAGGGTCATGAAACTCAGACCAAAGTGGTTGTTATTAGTTAAAGGTTATAGATTTTTAACCCCAGTTGTGGAATTTTATGTTCATATAAATTTTACCATGGTTTTTGTAGTTTAAGGTTGTGTAGCTTTGACGAAGACTCCTAGATTAAGTTTTTAGAGTTTAGATCATGGTTTCACATGAAGCACTTCTTGTGAAATTTGGAATTGGTTGGGGGTGTGTGATATGCTCTTCATACATGTTGATTAAAGAGTATTCTATATTGGATCAGACTATAGGGATAATGTAAGGTTCTTCTCATATAGGATCCAAATTTAGTGTCTTTTTCTTGGGTATCATTGGAATTCTTCAATCCAATACCTTTTCTCCCTTGAAGGAGTAGAGTAGAAACGTATTATTTAATTCCCTCACTATCATGTTCTGGTGCCTCTATACATCATGAAAATATTGAATCATCTTTTCCTCAAGGTATTCCAATTTAGCTAGATGAACTTCTACCATTCTATAGATCATCTTATGGTCTTGTACAGTTGATTAGAGTGATGAAAAATGGACCTCAGTGGTTAAGAATTACTTTGTTCCATACACCATGGAGAATGGGGATTCTTGTTTGGAATTTCATGTTATTATATGATAGTCCTAGAGAGAATTAGAGAGATTATCGGTCTAAAACAATTTATTTTGGCCCAAAATTTTCTACATGATGTTAGATATGGTCGTCTTGAATGCCCCAATCTTCCCATTTTCATATGCATGGTTGTGAGAAGTATGGTTGGGTCAGATGTTGTAATTGGCGTACCATTTCATTAGATCTACATCGTAGATGTTGGTTTGGTTGTCTATGAGAATAGTGTAAGGAAACTTGAAACTATGTATAATGTGGGAGATCATGAGCTTAATCCTAGAATGGGTTTTGAAATCCTTAAGGGAAACCATTTCTACCTATTTGGAAAATAAAAATATTGTTGTCAAAATGAACATGCACGGTTGAGTTTTCACTGGTGGGTATGGACCCACAATATAGAGTCCCCATACTACAAAGGGAGAAGAATATATTTTAGTGTGAATAAGCTCTAGTAGTCAATTCACATATTTGGAGTGGATATGATATGTATTGAACCTCTTTGAAAACTCAATGAACATGTGAACCATAGTGGGCCAAAAGTTGCACATCATCTTTATTTGGTGGGAGGGCAACAATCGTACTTGATGGGAGCGATAGAATTCGACATGGAACTACTTCATGAACTGAGGTATCTCATTTACTTGGATTAAATACAGTATAATTCTTTAAAACCAATGAATGTAGAGGCTTTTCTCAGGTTTAGGTCCACTATAGAGTGTAAAATGTGATACACGCCAGTATATGTGCTCATGCTCCATTTAGTTTGGTGAGAGAATGCCACACTAGAGATACCTGAAAATGGGATTCCTCCAATTAAAAATTTCCTCACATGTGGGGGGGGATGAGGGTGCTGAAATATAAGTACTGAAATCTAGTAATATACCTATTGGTTTCTATCATCTATAGTTCTAGGGGAGATGAATATATGGTGTGCCACATGACAGACTAGGTTATTCTGGCTGGGTTCTGTAAGAGACACAACTAGTCTTTCCAAAGCATCAACTCAACAATTAAGTGACCGAGGAACATGGGTCACATTTGGTTTGGAAGGGAACTTGGATATCAGCTAATGGGTGAATTCTGAAATGGTATAATCTCTTGATTTCTGACGGCGTCGCCACTCTTGATTTGTTTTAGAACTAGCTTTTACTCTCTCTTCACATGTAAATATGGAACATAAATCTCGAGGTCCAACTAAAGACCAATAATGAGAGCTTCATACTCTTCTTCATTGTGGTTGGGGCCTTCTAATGATAGGGAATATTGTGGAATTATTTCCTTTACTGATGTGATGAAGATGATCCCCATGACTACTATATTAAGCTTATGTTCATTGAGCCTTCTATCATTCAGAACTTGAGAGGCACCATAAAAATTTATCTTCATTGATTGTATAACATTCTCCATTGATAGAATATATTTATCTTGGAAATCAGTCTATAGGGTAATTTATTCAAGGGATGGATGTGTGGCTATAAATTCTTCCATCACATGGAATTTAATGGCCTTATGTGGGACCATCTTGATGTCAAACTACTGGAGGATTACCACCCAATGTGATAATCATACTCTCAATATAGGGAGACTGGGGGTATACTTATGTGTGTATAATAGATATAACATACTTTTCTCCTAGAAATGAAAATAATATCAATTATTTTTCCCTGAAAATACAATATGATACAACTCTTATCAATCGGGGAGTATCTGGCCTCCGCATTGAGGAGTATTCAACCGATATAGTCTATGCTCTTTCCCCAACCCTTATTGTTTTTTTGTATAGATGGTCACTGAGAGACCATTATAGAGTGGTCATGTTGAGGAATAAATACTTTACTGATATATGAAACAATAGAACTGAGGTCTTTAGAAAGTACTTCTTGATATATTTAAATAAAATCCATAACTCCTCATCCCACTTGCGAGCAACGCCTTTTTTGTGAGCTTTGGTAAGTTCTTACACTTTAAATACATATTTGTGATTAATAAGAATATATACTCTAAGTCTTCTTAGAGACCCCATAACTCCCAAATATTTATTCAAGGAAGCATTTGACCAATAAAATTGATATTCTCCAGTTTAAACATAATTCATTTGTATCCTACGACAAAGATGAGAAAATTTCTAGGGGTAACTAATAATTCGAACTACTGGGGGGGTCACCATCATGTATTGAGAGTGATGAAAGTTGAACTCTTTATCAAGAACCTTGAGGTGGTCCTGATGCTGGTTAGATTTGTTCGGTATGTATTATTTCAACAATAATCTATAAATGTTATTGAATTTGATGCTCACAAATACCCTAGTTTATTTTACTTATGAAATTACTTATTTATTTTTTAGGAATACATTTATTGATAAATTTATCTTATTTATGAGTTTAAATATTTTTTAATGTACTCGGAACATGATTGATAGTATTCTGAAAAAACTCTTCATAAACTATTTGTGTAAGTGTAACATATGGTGTAGAAAACCTATGTTTGAAATAACACATATGGATCATGTACACTATGAAGTTGGAAATTATAGATAATCAACCCTATGTTTCACAGTAACCCTATGATTAATAAAAAAGGAAATTATTTTTTATCAACCCTATATTTTTGAGCAACCATACATCATCAACCCTATATTTTTCAACAACCCTACATTTTCATCCCTATATTTCTATTTTTTTATTATGAGAAGGAACCTTGAATTTAACTATTCAATGATGGATTTTAATTTGAAGATATTATTTCATGATTAATACAATTTTCTTGATAGATGTAAACATCATCTTAAAGTTGTATTGCAACTGATTCAAAGGATCATATTAAATAGATTAAATAGATTATCTTTTTAATGGAATTCGCAACTCTTATAAATGATTAAACTTAGAATGATTATGATTTATCATACTAAATTCTTGGATCTACTCCACAAAGAGAAATATATGTTTTATGTATAAATAGAAATACTATTTTAGATTTATAAATCCCTATATATGTGAAATATATTTATTATATAATTGATTCAAAGAAGAAAAATATCGAATGAATATGTTGTTCTGAAAAAGCTACACTTTGGAGATATATATGTTTCAATGATTTAATATGTGGATATTGTTAATTTGTTAGTATTATTATTGAATATATTTCACCAAAAGGATATCTTTGAAGAAATTATTTCTTGAAGACATTTAACTTTTATGAAGAAGATCTGTATTCTATCATTTTTTTCTATAACTATATTCAATAACCTTTTTATTCAAAAAAATCGATCTATTTTTATTTATTGGAGTCTTTTCTACTCATAATCATTCGTGATAAATCATAATCTTCTCGGACTAAGTTGTGGATTTAATGTTCCCTATAAAAGAACCAAAAGGCTCTAGAATCCTTAGGGTAATGGTGCCAACTACCTGCACTCAATTGTTAATGTCTTTTTATAAGAGAAAATTTCTAATGGAAATCACCAAGCTCACTAAGATAGTGTTGGTTGAGTGATCTAGGGGATTTTTTTAATTCAAGAAACTATAATAATTATTGTGTTCTTCATTACTATTTATCTTTTTCAAAAAATACATATAAAATAAATCACTACATGTATGCATAAATTACAAAGAAAGATAAAATACAATGATTTTTTTATTATTGAAAAGAAACAGTTCACCCAGCTCTTGTTAATATTTGAATTATTCCGACTTAACAATTATTATGAAATAAGTTATTTTTGAATAATGTACATATGCTCTACCAAGATCAAAATTATAAGGTTTATTCCTAGATAGATTTTAATGGTTTATCCTAGAGAAGGTATGTCAATGATACATGATCCATACTTCAATGGTGATAATTAGGGATTTTGGAATTCTCATAAGATCATATATCTGAAAAAGCATGGATTTAAATTATATATAAATATTATCACTCCGCATACAATTCCTAAACAACCGCAAACATGGGATGCTTCCGAAGAAGATGAGTATGCCACAAATTCAAATTAAATTAATGATATTATTTGTGGACATAGTCCATATGAATTCAATCAATTATCTCAATTTCCCACTGATTATTAAATGTGGAACAAAATTTATGTTGCATATGAAGGAATAGAAAATGTTATCCAATTACGATAAGCAACTACAAAACTAATTTTTGACAACATTATAATATATGATGGTGAAATTATCACCCAAATGAATGGTAGGTTGATAGAACTAATAAATGGTGTTTCTTTCTTAGAAGCTTTAATTACTCAATTAGATCAAGTGCTAAAAGTACTCAAATTACTACCCTAAAAATGGAATGGAATATCTACTGCTATAAGACCATCATAACCAATCAAATATTTGACCACCAAATAATTTATTGGAACTCCGATGATGTATGAATGATACATTCAAGACAAATAAGAATATCATAAAATATAAAAATAAAAAAACCACCCTTAAAGTTATATATTAGAATAATGAAAATAAATTGAATGAAAATTTCAACGTCTCAAAGTATTCAGATTGCTTGGATTCTAAAGTTGAATTGGTTCAGTTAGTTATAATATTTAAAAATTCTATAGGAAAAAAGGAGGATTAAAAAAACCCATCAAGAAATATGAAAAGTGATCTAAAGAAACAATATGATATAAATGGAAATAGATGGGTTATATCATACATGATTTCCCATAGTTAAAATAATAAAGAATATATAAAAGAAAAATCCAATGAAATATAATTATGAGATAAAATGGAAAAGAAATATGAAGTCTACATGTAGTGTATCTAAAGAATCTCGTTTATCTTCCAAATATGACACATAAAAATATGGAAAAAATCATAAATAAAAAAATGTTCTTTATGGATATTGTAGAAAATGAGGTACAAACCTATTATTTTTCTTCTTATGATTCTGATAGCTTATCAAGTTGAAAATTAGCTGCTTATTTATCAATTCTTAAGAAAATATGATTCTTTTTTAAAAACTAATATGTCACTAAGATGTATTGATAATGTCATTTTAAGTGAAAATAATGCAATTTTAAAATAATATCATGAATTAAGAGGGAAATTTAATAATTCTACGTCAAACTGTAATGTTGAAGGAACAAAAATAGTATAATTACAATATGAATTAAAATAACTCAAAAGTTTTTCTAGTATATTTACCAAATTATAAAAATATATAAATTATATTTTTGGAAAAATTTTTACTAAATAGGGAAAATAGAGAATAATAAGAAAAGGAGAAAAATAAATGTTACAAAAAAATTATTTCATACCTAGTTCTAAAAAGGCTACCTATTTCTATTGTGAAATAAAAGGACATTATTCTAATAACTATTTTTAAGAAACCCACAAATAAGTGAAATTAAAAAGAAATTTCTTCCAAAAATAGTTCTAAAACCATTATTTTATTTTTTTTGTAAAATATAGAAATTTTGGATTCTTAGATATTTTCTTATTTACATAGCCAGAGTTAAGAAAATATGGGAACCAAAACAAACTCTTGTTAATTTATTTTTGTTGAAAAAATGATAGAGGACCAAAAATGTTGTATATTATATGGATAGTGGAGACTCTAACAATTTTCATAACTTGGAAAAACTATATGGAGGACTAGTCTCCTTTGTATACAATGATAAAGGGAAGATAGTTGGAGTCAGATCAGTTTGAGATCCAATGTTAATTTCAATAAAAAAAATTCTCTATGTTCAAGTGATAATGCACAACCTGATGATTATTTCTCAACTATATGATAATAGTTTTTATTTTTATTTCTCTAAGAATTCATTTTTATTTGTTAAGAATAAAATACATACATTTATAGAACCTTGAACTAAAATTGTTTATACCCTATATTTTTATCCCTTCTATAAACAAAAAGTTAATTTTTTAACTACTAAAGCAAATGAGTCTTGGTTATGGAATAGAATACATGGACACTAAAATGTATTTACTTTATATAAATATTCAATGAAATAGTTTGTTATTAATTTCCCAAGTCTTAAATTTAAAAATTATATATTCTATGATTCATACCAAATTTCCAAAAAATAATAATCATTCAAGTAAATTAACAACGTTTCTACATCAAAACCACAAGAACTTATCCACATGATTTTTTTGGACCATCATGTGTAGAATGTTTGGTTTGAGAATTGTATTCTTGTGTATTATTTTTTTTTTCAATGTTTTACATTTTTTTATTTTCTAAAACATAAGATATAATTAGTTACCATTTTTAAAGGATTTTGTAAATTTTTTTAAAATGCAATTTTTTAAAAATAAATTCATTAAGAAGTGATCATGGAGGAGAATTTGAGAACCAAGAATTCAATTATTTTTTCCCAAAATTAGGAATTAAATACACCGTCCTTATAAGAAGAAAACCTAAAAAATTGAATTATTGAAAGAATAAACATAACTATTAAAGAGATAGAAAGGACTATATTAAAGGAATGAAGTCTTACTACTTATTTTTGGGAAGAAACTATAAATAAATCTTATTATATCATGAATAGAGTTTTAATATGACTCATAATTAAACATACACCCTATAAACATTTAAATAATAGAAAACCCAATGTAATGTACTTTAACATATTTGGATGTAAGTTGAATATCATGAATATTAAGGAAAAACTTTTTAAATATGATCTAAAGGCCGATGATGAAATATTTCTAGGATATTCCAATACTTATAAAGACTATAGAGTGTATATTAAAAATTCAAGGATTGTTGACGAATCGGTCCATGTAACGTTTTTTTAAGTGATCCTTTTGATAAAAGAAATATAAAGAGATGAAATTGTTTAATCTTTTGAAAATTTGAGGCTTGAATCACCTAAGAATGATTTTGAAAATTCAATAAATAAAATTCTTTCTAGTATAGAAGAACATGAAGATAATGAACCAGAATTTTTTTGACTATAAAATATAGAATCTTTAAGGATCATCATTTAGAAACTATATATGACATATAGATACTCGAGTAAGAACTATAATAAATCTATGAGAGTTAGCTAAATTCCTTACCTTCTTATCTAAATTAGAAACTAAGACTATAGAAGAAGCATTAAATGGTGAAATTTGATTAATGGATATGTAAGAATAACTTAATCGATTTTAGTAGAAACTTTTTTTAGGAATTAGTTGATAGACCAACCAATTATCAGTTAATAGGATCAAAATGGGTTTTTAGAAATAAAAAAGATAATGAAGGTATAATTTCTATAAATAAATCTAGATTAGTATTAAAAGGATATAACCTAGAAGAAGGAATAGACTATGATGAAACCATTTTAACTGTTTTTAGATTAGAAGAAATTAATATCCTTCTAGATTATGCATCTCATATAAATTTTAAATTATATCAGATGGATGTGAAATCAACCTTTTAAAATATATATTTATTAGAGGAAGTTGTATTTAAAACCCACTTTGTTTTAAAACCCCTCATATACCAAACTCAATTTTCAAACTTACTAAAGCTGTTTATGGCCTTCAAAAAGTATCTGGGGCTTGGTAAGAAAGATTAATATCCTTTTTAAGGGAAAATGGATTTTATGTAGGTTCATAAGATCATAATATTATTAAAAAACTATTTTTTAAAATATATTATTTGTAAAAATTTATTCATATGATTTTATATTTGGTTCAAAAATAAAAAGAGATGAAATGTTTTTTTGAACATTATGGAAAAATAATTTGAAATGAATATGATGGGAGAATTAAATTTCTTTTTGGGATTTCAAATTTATCCAAAATATTTTTGAAATGTTTTTTAGTGAAAGAAAATACATTATTGATTTATTTAAAATGTTTGGAATAGAAAAAAAATAAGACTTATACTACTCCCAAGTTTACTAACGTAAAGCCTGATTTGGATGTAGTTGGAAAACCAGTTGACAAAAATTTATATAGAGGTTTGATTGGTAGTTAATTATATCTTACTAATAATAGAATAAACACAATTTTTTCTGTATTTTTATGTGCTATATATTACTCAAACCTAAAATAACCCCATCTTACTGCTATAAAAATAATTTTAGATATTTAAAAGGAACTATTTTTTAATCTATAGTTTACCAAAAAAACTTTTTTTATTTTAATTTCATATTCAGATTCTGATTTTGGATGATGTAGATTAGATAGAGAAAGCACATAAGTAATGTGTCACATTTTAGAAGAATATTTAGTTACATGGTCAAGAAAGAAACAACATTTAGTTTCTCTGTCAATATATGAGGAAAAATATAAACCTGATGGTAGTTTTTGTTCACAAGTGGAGTGGATGAAAGAAACCTTACGGTACTTTGGACTTAATTTTAATTTTATTCATATGTTATGTGATATTACAAGTGAAAGTAATATTTAAAAAAAGAATTTATGTCACTAAGAGCCAAAAATAATGATATACGAAATCAGTTTATAAGAGATCATGTTTATAAAAAGTATATACCATTGGAATTTTAAATACTAAATATCAAATTCGGTTTATTTTTACAAAACAAATCTCCACTGAAAGTTTTGATTTTAATAAGGGGGAGTTATAAATATTTAATTTTTAAACTTTAAATTTTTTTCCATTAATTTTTGCATTGATGGTTTTTTATATTTTCTAAAATTAGAAATTATTTAATTTTTTTTCATAAACAATACTATTTAATTTTTGAAAAAGTGTATCTTTTCAAAATAAAAACCAATAATTATTATAATAAGTAATTAACTTGAGAAACTAGAACCGTGTCACAAAAACTATAATAATATTATTTCTATCTCTTTCCACATCTTATTTACCCACATATTTCAAACCCATTTGATTTCTAGATCTATATTCTTCACTTTAAAACCCTATAATTTGAACCTTCAACCCTAATATTCTTAGAAATGTTGAAGAGAAAGAGGACAGATGAAGTTGAACAAAGTGACTTGAAAATATAGTGCATCCCTATTATAAAACTCCTTCTAGGAAAATTCTTATATTTTGAATGGTTTCGTTAGAAAAATATATTCTTAAATGAATATCGTTCCTTTAAAGCATTGGAATTATTTTTTTATGAAAAAAATTTATGAATTTATATTTTCACTTTAACCAAATGAGTTTTAAAAGAATATTCATTCCTGTTTAGGGGAAATAGAAGATTTAATCACTTCATGGGTAGATGACATGGAATTTTCTATCTCCTCTGTAGAAATTTAAAAGATCATTAAATTTCCTAAATATGGTTTTATTCATATTTATTTTTGATCCATTAAAAATAATGAACAAAAATTTAAAGATATTGTGTCATTTCTCTTTGGTTCAACTTTTATTCAGAAAATGTATATTATAGATCTTGAGGCTGACCAGAAGTTGTTGGTCAAGTTCATCCGATCAGAAATCTTCTAATAATTACATTATTAGAAAATTCTATTTAACATAATATGTATATAATATTTTCATAGGCCAGTGATATCCAGATAAACACCTCTATATGTATGATCTGATATTCTCATCCCTGTTATCAAATAGAGGAATGAATGTATTTTTATATGAATGAATGAATTATTTCTCTACTCCTATATATAAAGAATAAAATTCACCATATAGATGTTTGTATGAAGTTTAATTATATTAACTTTTTTAATTTTGTGACTTTAAGGAAGTTAGGATTCTTTTGGAGTACAATAAAAGGAAGATTGTTACCTATTTGTGGAGTGGACCAACAAGAATCTGGTCCTATTAATTCGGAGGAGAAAAGAAATATTAAAGCAGCTAGATCTATTCACCTGCTTAATGAGGAAGTTGGATATTCTTGAATAGAATTTCTTCTTCAACTAACAAAATGATGAATCATCTTCAATTATTCTGATCAAGCTGAAGAAAATCCTAAGGAAGTAGACAATGAGGACCTTTTCTCGCGAGATAGGTAGTGAAAATAACCTACCAATAAAAACATAGAAGATGAATATGGTGTACCTATAGACATTAATCCGTTGGTATTATTAAGATCCTAAATCACTCATGAGGAACAAAAAATTGACAGTAAAGAAGAAGACAAGATAACATCTTTTGAACAACAACATGTTAATAAAACTACTCAATGAGGTAAGAAATTTCAAATATTAGTAGTTGGAACTACTAAAGATGTTTATATTAATACGATTCCTACTATTACACCATAATTGAATAAAATATATTTTTCACCTATATAGATATTATATTTTCTTGATAAAATCTCATTATCTTATAGTGAGGAGAAGCAATAAATTCTTTAGTTTTAAAGGAAGGAGAAAAGAAATCAATACACCAAAAAAGAAGACCCTTTTGATTATCTAAATAATCAAATAAAATATTTAGTCATAAAATTTAATATAATGAATTTGGATAATTCCTATTAATAACATGCGATAGATTCTTTAATAAAATATTTAGAATAATTGAGAAATTAAACTATTCTCAAAGTGGAATTCGAATTTATTCAGGGTCATCTACACAATATAAGATAAAATTCAGTATCTAAGAGATATTTTGATGGATTTCAAAGATAAATATTTTTTCAGGTTGCAAAAATGAAAGAAGTTTCAATATCGAAGACAGATTTCAGAGATTTAAAAATGTTTCTAGGAACTAAGATTGAATCATTGAGAAATATATGTAACACCCCAAGCTTCCACGATACTCTTCTCTTTGAATAATATAGTATCGTGTGTTGTACGCAACTTCGAGTTCTAACACAAACCACAACCAATCAAACTAGCTGTTATGAATAGTAATACCCACTTTTTGAAATTTTATACATTATATATATTTCAAAATGAACTTCATTTTTGGATTCGGAATATCGAAATTATCTTAGGGAGAATTTTTGGTACATTTCTGGTAACTTTCATATTTTGATGAATAGTGAAAATTACTCAATTTTAATTAAAAACAACTTTTTTAATTGAAATAATTAATAGTGATAATTTATGAATTTGAGTGGTTTTAAAGTATATTTATAATATATTTTTACCATTTAACACAATGTTGGTCATTATAAGTAATTTCACTTTGAAATTGGACATAAACAAGTGTCAAACTTTTGGTTGTTATTATTTCTTAAAAATACGCATTTTGGTTTTGTCAGCGGGAATTAATTTTAAATTAATAAATATAAATGCAATGTTTTGAATTTGGTAAAATAGAATTAATTATTGAATTCGGAATATCAAAATTATCTTATGGTAAATTTTTGGTATTTTTCTAAAAACATCTAATTTTTGATGAATAGTGAAAACACTAAGTTATAGTTTAAAACTGAATTTTTATTTAAATAATTATTTATTTTATTTAAATTTATTTTATGCTACAATATATAAATACTACCTATATAAGTTCAATGTAATTCATTGGAGTCAGTTTAGAATAATTTTAGATATATAAAAATTTATTTAACTTTTCACTGTCTTTTACCCACCTTCTAAGAGAATTTACAAATTCACATAAACATAATTTTACCACTTCTGTGAGTGGAATTTCAAAAATCTGAGAGACATAGCTAATATCAAAGAGTAAAATGAGGTTCAATAAGATAAAAATAATTTTTGATGAATAGTACCTTTTGAATTTTATTTACCGCGGTTAAAGGTAAATAGGGTAATTCAAGATAAAAAGTATATTATTATAATAAAATATTAATTTAACACTTGTCCTAACCTTATTGGATGAGTTATGGCTTACCATGGGCATCGTTGGGTCGATTTTGGGACCCCATGGATCCACCTGTAAGTGATAATGACACTTTATATTAATTAAGTTAAAGTAAATACAAAAATGACATAAGCATATATCTTTTAGAAAAAATTTTTACACAGGGTTGTATAGGTTATATTTTTGACTATAAATAATCATTGGAAAGTTAAAAATATTTCCTACATGATGGTATTTTATTTATAATTTTTAGACATTGAATAATTAAATTTATTTATGACTTAATAATGATTAAGTATTTTCATTATTAATGAAAGAATCAAATAATTAGTATTATAAATTTTAAAATAAATATAATTTGAATGTTTTGGTGACAAAAAAAAATTTATAGATTAATATGACATGTTATGATTGCTTAAATGAATTTTATTTTAATTAATAAAGCTGTTAATACTTTAACAAAAATGAATTATTAAATAGTGTCAAAATTGACATAAAGGAGTTTTTAAAACAAATATTATATTACAAATTGATATAATATTCCTAAAAATATAATGTTTGGCCAAAGGACTTATTTCAAGATAGGTGTATCATTAATGGTCCACTTTGGGGTCTCTTGATATTTTATATTAATTTTATTGACTATATAATATAAAAATGGAAAGAGACATGGTAAATGAAAAACTATTTAACCAAGTGTTAAATCAAAAATATAATGTTATTATAGTGACCCAAACCTGTCTAAAACATATTGGTTGAGTGGTTTTCGACCTATCCCCACCTTAAAATTTAAATAATCCACTTTGTATCTATTATAAACAATATATTAATTTATTATAAAATAATATTACAATCTTTTCCTAAGGTGCCCCTCACCCCTCCTATAAAAGGGAACTCCACCTTCTCTCAAATTCATAACTTCAAAGCCTTTTGGTTTGGCCAAACAACGCCCAAATATTCTCTCAACTTTCCTCACTTCAACCTAGAGGCCTTAGATTGATCAAAAATCCATCCTAGGGAGCCCTTTTGATCAAATCAAAAGGAAGAACCTGAAGAAGAAGATGTTAACCTACCCTCGACCAAGGAAAAAGTACAAAGTAAGGGGTTTCTTACATCACTTTTAATTCTATGAGATTTCCATTGTTCACCACTTATTTATTGCATGTGGTGTGTGTACTGCCCATGATTGTATTCATTGTGTAATATACTTTAATTTATGGATATTTACATCATCATTTTATGATCCTTCTTTCATGGTTGTATGTTTCGTAAGTTTCCAAATCGATAAAGGAATTTGAAATTTCAATTTGCACTCATTCGGCTTTACACATACTTCATTGATTATTTTACTCCAAGATTATGTGTGGAATCACTATTAATTTTCTTATGTCATAATTTCCACTCCTCTTTCTGTGGATATATTGTTGATACACATTATCACTCTATTGATAATTTCTCAAGTCATCAATATGAACTTGATAAGAGTAATTTTAACTCAATATCTATTTGTGGAGTTAAATATCCAATTCATTGGTGTTGTCTTTACAAGAATATGTTTGAATGTACTTTGATTGATTTACACTAAATATCCAATCATATTTCGTGTATTTATATTTGTCACACATAATTATGTCGTTGATTTGTCCTTAACCTAAGGATGTGGTCTCTATAAGAGATTTCATCTCAAATTACATTCCATTGAGACTTATTTGTTGTTATACACCAAATCAATTTTATATGGTGTATATAATGTACTTTGACATAGTATATCATGAATCCCTTTATTCTCATGATATTTCAACGTTTTTATTACCTCAAATATTTGTATTCAAGTGACTCTCATTTGGTTAGGAACTCTAACTAAAATATCATTTTTATGTGTTTTAAAGATTTATTATTCTAAATATTTATCATTAATTTCCATGTTTTTAAAATGGTTTTAAGGATTTATTTATATGGACATTAAAGTTTTAAAATTAAAATTCATTTTCAAAGTTTCAAAGTGGTATGGAACACTTGGATTCAACAATCTATTTTAAATGGATTCATGATAAATAGTGACACTTTTAAATGTTTTCATGAAAAAGGGTGATATTTCTCTCTAATAGTTTTGATGATTATTTTCATCTATGTCAATATAATTCATTATTTTCAATTAAGGTTAATCTGTTACAATACAATCTTCCATATTGTATTGAATGAGTTATGTTTGAATGTGGATGTGCTATTTTTAAACCCTTTATAGTTTGTGGATAAAGTATTGACATTTCGTATGCTAGTTTTAATATGAATGTTTATGTTATGTTTCAAACTTTTCATATAAGAAATGAATTAGACTTAGTAAGTGACGGGTGGAGCCGGATATAGCTCATCGATGAATCGGTAGGTCTCACGAGACAAACTAGTGTCTTGGCACAAGGCCTTGACAAAATCGTATTTATAGTCTTGGCACAAGGCCTTGACTATGTGGTTATGATAGTCTGGCATTATGCATTCCATTATTATGAAAGTGGTTATTGATATTTCATGTGATTATTCGACTAGTAGAATATCCATGTGAATAAGTAAATGGAATTATTTCATTTTATCTTTGCCATATTATGCTGAAGTTTAAATTTAAAAGGCTTTTGTTTTAGTCATACATTGCCTTAAATGTTTATGTTTATTTATGAATTTTTCCTCTATATTGTTATTCTTACTGAGCATCTAGCTCACCCATTTCAATGTTTTAATTTTTCCCAGGATGTGAAGAAGTATTTTATGAATAACCTGTATGGAATGTATGAGGGGATATGAAGAGAAGATGTGTTGTAGTTTTATTTTCTCTTTATAATGTAATGTAAAACTTATGAATATATATAGTGTTTCCAAGTCTACTAAACTAATCGGTGATTCGAGACTTGATCTTTTGTGATCATGCCAATGTTATGTAATAATGCCCCGAATCTGGGTAACTGGGGTCGGGGCATTACAGTTGGTATCAGAGAGAGTTTAGTACAAACCTTGGAAGTTAGATTTAGATAAACTCTGATTAGAGCACATAGCCCTAAGATATTATTTGAGTATTAGTATAGAAGAACTTCTTAGAATTTTTGTATTGTAGAGATTTTGTGAGTTTTCCAAGAAATATATTTTTGTCTAGATACGAGCAGGTAGCGGCGTCTCTGGCACAGATGTACCTTGGGGTGAAACCCGAAAACGCCACTTTGAGCTAGACTCGAACGAGAACTAGTGCACGACAACAGGCTTTTCTTCACTCTTGGTTACGATACTCCTGGAGGATATGATTAGTATAATTTACATTTTCTTTGCAAACCAATTCGAAGTATTTTAATATATGATGATAATAAATGACCTTGTTTAATCCTAAGGTGTTTCAAATTGAGAATATGGTGTCATGATATTCTTTAAATGATTTTATGACTACTGTTACTCAGACAATGCTTTCTGGTTTTAGTCAATGGCTGAAATCCAAGGAAGTAATAGTAACTTTGAGAATTATGTAAAAGGTGGGATCGGTAATCGAAATGAGCAACAAAATGGAATGTTGATAGGCGTAAAAGATATCATGTTCATGCCAAATCATTTTTCCAAAAATATGATCGACAACATATATATTAACCAACTCCCAGACTCAACAAAGAAGAGAAAGGTGATGAATGATAAGATCTCCAGTAGTGGAGACCATGGAGAAAAGAATCCTAAATTTCCATCATGTAGTAAATGTGGAAGGAGACACCTAGGAAAGTGTCTCAACGGAACAAATAAATTCTTTACGTGCAGGAAAGAAGGACATAAAGTGAATAATTTCCGAGGAAAAATTAAGAGTACTATGGAAGAAAATAAAAATGGTCCCAAGAATCCATTTACAGTCATTTTCCGTAAATGTAGAGGACCTGGCCATTACCCGAGTTAATGCCCTATTCTATAGGATATTTTCTTGTTCAAATAAGAAGCTATGTGGAAATAAATGGTTGGAGAAATGTTTAAAAGTATTAGTGCTGCTTATTGATGGGATTACTTTGGAATAATTTTTTCTTGTATTTTTAACCTCGTAGTTTTCTATTTCAGAATGATATTTGAGGAAGTATTATCTTTTCCCTTATAGATATAGATATAAATAACCATTTGGTTTTATATGATCATTGGGTTTGAGGAAATTACATGTTATTATATTTTGGGATGAAAATGAAAGGTATGAGATAACATTTCTGGTTAAAATTATGTTATGGTTATTTTGAGGAATTTATCTCATTTTGGTAATGTTATAAAATATAGTTTTTGAAAAAGGACAACACACAGACCGTGTGACAACCAATCGTGTCGGAAAAAGCTGTGGAAATCGAACCCACAACCAAAATGCGATTGGGATTTATCTCCTACCACTCGACTACAAGAAGTCCATGGTGATTGTGACTAGTTATTTTTAGTTAAATGATTTTATTGATCAATAATAAGTTGATTTGGGATCTTATGTCTTAACAAATTAATACCCTTAGTATAGGAAAATTATTTGGTGATTAAGTGATAAATGTTATTTTGGAAGATGTTCGCTTTGTTGGGAACACTATATGCCCAATGAAAATGGAATACTATGGGATTTTATTTAAGGAGTAATGGTGAATTTTTATCTATGTTTTTATTGTGTATTTATAGTGATTTGGGTTATTTATGGAAATGATTAACCTATAATAGAGAATTGTGATTAGGTTATTTAATTTTAATTATGTGACTTTAAGAGTAGTTGATGTCATTTGGAGATAAAATTTAACGTAGAAGACTACATAACCAAATTCTTCTATGTTTTGAGTTTCAATATTATTTTGGATTATATTGAAAGATTTTAAGGACAATTTTTTATTGAATGTTATTTATTTAACTTTGGGGTATTATTGGTTTAATTTTAGAAATTAAGATTAGTGTTTCTTTCTCTAAAGGAATATCTTTTGGGGGGTCATCAGATCTTGTACTAACCGTTTTGGTTTTGATTAATCTATAAAGACAAGGTAAATATATAGTTTTTCCTTTGTGGGTCATGTGATTCTATAGATGTTTATTCTATCTCTTCTAGTGTGACCAAGTCTTCAAGAATACCCATCGTTTAAAAATGAGTTAGTAGTAGCAATTTATTAAAGAATGAAACTTTACTTAAAAAGTAAGTATATCTCTTTATGTTCTTAGTCAATCTTAGAAATTAATTCCTCATCTTTATGTAATGTAACTTAAAAAAAATGTTGACAGTTTCCTTTTCCTACTGGGAAACTAATAACCATTTGCCCCATCACAAGTTTGTGGTTTTCTTGTTGTTAACTTTATCATGATCATGTTTTCTATCCCTCTCCATCAGAACTTGACACATACTTTATCATCCATATCCATGTTTTTTCTACATGGAATCCTAGTATAGGTTATCTTGGGTGACCTTTGTACTTCTCTTTCTTTCTTTTAAAGTGATAGTTTTATTGACTCTTTTTCCGATGTGGGACTTTCCATTATATTACCACGCCCAATTTTAAAAATTGTGAGGACGCAATTTATTGAAGGAGGGTAGAATGTAATACCCCATGCTTCCACGGTACACTTCTCTCTGAATAATACAGTATCATGTGTTATACACAACTTCGAGTTCTAACACAAATCACAACCAATCAAACTAGCCGTTATGAATAGTAATACCAACTTTTTAAAATTTTATACATTTTAACATTCAAAATGGACGTTATCTTTGGATTTGGAATATTGAAATTATCTTAGGGTGAATTTTTGGTACATTTCTGAAAACTTTCATATATTGATGAATAGTGAAAATTACTAAATTTTAATTAAAAAAAACTTTTTTAATATAAATAATTAATAGTGATAAATTATGAATTTGAGTAGTTTTAAAGTATATTTAGAATATATTTTTACCATGTAATACAATTTTGGTCATTTTAAGTAATTTCACTTTGAAATTGGACATAAATAAGTGTCAAACTTTTGGTTGTTATTATTTCTTAAAAATACGCCTTTTGGTTTTTACAGCAGGAATTAATTATAAATTAATAAATTCAAATTCTATGTTTTGAATTTGGTAAAATAGACTTCATTATTGAATTCAGAATATCAAAATTAGGTTAGGGTAACTTTTTGGTATCTTTCTGAAAACTTTTAATTTTTGATGAATACTGAAAAACACTGAGTTATAGTTTAAAACCGATTTTTTATTTAAATAATTATTTATTTTATTTAAATTTATTTTAAGTCAAAATAGATACATACTACCTATATATGTTCAATGTAATTCATTAGAGTCAGTTTATAATAATTTTAGATATATAAAAATTTTATTTAACTTTTCAGCGTCTTTTACCCACATTCTGGGAGAATTTTCAAATTCACATAAAACTTAATTTTACCGCTTCTGTGAGAGGAATTTCAAAAATCTGAGAGACATGGTTAATATCAAGGAGTACAATGTGGTTCAATAAGATAAAAAATTTTGGTGAATAGTAACTTTTGACTTTTATTTACAGCGGTTAATGGTAAATAGGGCAATTCAAGATAAAAAGTATATTATAATAATACAAAATTACCTTAACAGTTTTCCTAACCTTTTTGGATGAGTCATGGCCGACCATGGGCATCTTTGGGTCGATTTTGGGAACCCATGGATCCACTTGTAAGTGATAATGACATTTTATATTAATTAAGTTAAAGTAAATTCAAAAATGACAAAAGCATATATATTTTAGAAAAACAATTTTTACATAGGGTTATATATGTTATATTTTTGAATGAAATATTCATTACAAAGATAAAAAGATTTCATACATAATGGTATTTTATTTATAATTTTTAGACATTGAATAATTAAATTTATTTATGACACAATAATGATGCAGTATTTTCCTTATTAATGAAAGAATCAAATAATTAGTATTATAAATGTTAAAATAAATATAATTTGAATGTTTTGATGACATCCACAAATTTTATAGATTAATATTACATGTTATTATTACTTAAATGAATTTTATTCTAATTAATAAAGTTGTTAAGAATTTAAGAAAAATCAATTATTAAATAGTGTCAAAATTGACATAAAGGAGTTTTTAAAACAAATATTATATTATCAATTGATATAATATTACTAAAAATCTAATGTTCGGACAAAGGACTTATATCATGATATTTGTATCATTAATGGTCCACTTGGGGGTCTCTTGGAAGTTTATAGTAATTTTATTGACTATATAATATAAAAATACAAAGATACATGGTAAATGTCAAACTATTTAACTAAGAGTTAAATAAAAAATATAAAGTTAATATAGTGACCCAAACTTGTCTAAAACCTATTGGTTGAGTGGTTTTCGACCTATACCCACCTTAAACATTAAATAATACAATTCAGAGCCATTAGAAACCTAATATGAATTTATTATAAAATAATATTTCTATCTTTTCCTAAGGTGCCCCTCACCCCTCCTATAAAAGGGCACTCTGCCTTCTCTCAAATTCATAACTTCAAAGCCTTTTGGTTCGGCCAAACCCTGCCCAAATATTCTCTCAACTTCTTTCACTTCAACCTAGAGGCATTAGTTTGATCATAAATCCAACCTAAAAACCTCTTTTGATAAAATCAAAAGGAAGAACTTGAAGAAGAGGAGGTTAACTTACCCTCGACCAAGGAAAAAGTACAAAGGGTTTTCTTTTCTCACTTTTAATTCTGTGATATTTCCATTTTTCACCACTTATTTATTTCTTGTGGTGTTTTTAAGGCCCATGATTTTATTCACTGGGTAATATACTTTAGTTTATGGATATTTACATCATCATTTTAGGATCCTTCTTTCATGGGTGTATGTTTCGTAAGTTGCAAAATCGATAAGGTAATTTGAAATTTTAATTTACACTCATTCGGCTTTACGCATATTTCATTGATTATTTGACTCCAAGATTATGTGTGGAATCACTATTCATTTCCTTATTTCATAATTTCCACTCCCCTTTCTGTGGATATACTTTTGATACACATAATCACTCCATTGATAATTTCTCAAGTCATCAATATGAACTTGATAAGAGTAATTTTAACTCAATCTCCATTTGTTGAATTAAATATCCAATTAATTGATGTTGTCTTTACAAGAATATGTGTGAATGTCCTCTGATTGATTTACACTAAATATCCAATCATATTGAGTGTATTTATATTTTTCATACATAATTACGTCGTTGATTTATCCTTAACCTAAGGATGCGGTCTTTATAAGAGATTTCATCTCAAATTGCATTCCATTGAGACTTCTTTGTTGTTATAAACCAAATCACTTTTATATGGTGTATATAATGTACTTTGACATAGTATATCATGAATCCATTTATTCTCATTATATTACAATGTTTTTATTAACTCAATTATTTGTATTCAAAGTCTCTCTTTTGGTTAGGAACTCTAACTAAAATATTGTTTTTAAATGTTTTAAAGATTTATTATTCTAAATATTTCTCATTAATGTCCATGATTTTAAAATGGTTTTAAGGATTTATTTATATGTACATTAAAGGTTTAAAATTAAAATTCATTTTCAATGTTTCAAAGTGGTATGGTACACTTTGATTCAAAAATCTATTTTAAATGGCTTCATGATAAATAGTGAGGCTTTTAAATGTTTTCAATGAAAAGGGTGATATTTCTATCTAATAGTTTTGATGATTATTTTCATCTATGTAAATATCATTAATTATTTTCAATTGAGGTTAATCTGTTACAATACAATCTTCCATATTGTATTGATTGAGTTATGTTTGATTGTGGATGTGCTATTTTTATAACATTCATCGTTTGTAGATAAAGTATTGAACTTTTGTATGCTAGTTTTAATACGAATTTTTATGTTATGTTTCAAACTTTTCATATGAGGAATGCATTGGATATAGTAAGTGATGGGTGGAGCCCACTATAACTCCTCGATGCATTGGTAGGTCTCATGAGACAAACTAGAGTCTTGGCACAAGGCCTTGACAAAATATTATTTGTAGTCTTGGCACGAGTCCTTGAATATGAGGTTATGATAGTCTGGCATTATGCATTCCATTATTATGAAATTGGTTATTAATATTGCATGTGATTATTCGAC
This sequence comes from Viscum album, assembly GCA_963277665.1. Taxonomy (NCBI): domain Eukaryota; kingdom Viridiplantae; phylum Streptophyta; class Magnoliopsida; order Santalales; family Viscaceae; genus Viscum; species Viscum album. Next base: position 99,033 of record CAUJRU010000333.1, on the reverse strand, counting down.
TAGTAGAATATACATGTGAATAAGTAAATGGAATTATTTCATTTTATCTTTGCAATATTATGCTGAAGTTCAAATTTAAAAGGATTTTGTTTTAGTTATACATCGCCTTAAATGTTTATGTTTATTTATGAATGTTTCCGCTATATTCTTATCCATACTGAGCATCTGAGCTCACCCATTTCAATGTTTTAATTTTTCCCAGGATGTGAAAACTATTTTATGAATGGCCTGCAGGGAATTTATTAGGGGATATGAAGACAAGATGTGTTGTAGTTTTATTTTCACCTTACAATGTAATGTAAGACTTATGAATATATCTAGTGTTTCCAAGGATAATAAACTAATCGGTCTTTCGAGACTTGATCTTTTGTGATCATGCCAATGTTATGTAATAAAGAATCGGCTCTGGGTAACTGGGGTCAGGGCGTTACAATAGATCTAATAAATGCGGAACTTTTACCTATATTATCACTAGATTTAATTATGATATTTCAATAAATTACTGCACTGATTTCTGATATGAATAATAGGATTCATTCACTTCAAGTGTAACAGTTCACCTCTGAATCTGTTGTCAGAAAATCAAAGTGAATTTTTTGGGAAGTTAACTTCAAGTGAACTTGGAATCAAACTACTTCTTAATTAGTTAAATGACTATATTTTATTTTTTATTTAGGCCATGTAAAATTTTCATGAATTTTTGAAATTCAATATGGTTGAAATTTTAAATATTGGTCAATATTCTATGATTTTAATGTGACAATTGGCTGAAAATATTACTAAAAATTTAAGAGGACAGATGGAATAATTGAAGGAAGTTCCCCAGGATGTTTGAGTTTCACTAGTGTCTGAAACATCTTATGATTCATCCCTTTCACATTAATCCAACCCGTATTTTTAATAATTTCTCCTACAAAATGATTATCTTAATCATATGCATATTTTAATGAAATTATTTTGTATATTATATTTTTGTTTCTTATTATTTTTGTCTATTTATATTTTCTGAACATTAATAATTTTAATCTTATAATGAATATAAATTTTTCTATATGTACGTGTGACATTAAATGTGTTTTAATCCATTTTCGTTAAATTTCTATTTGATCTCATAAATTGGGGAGAAAATTGGGTAAACACAACATCCTGGATTTTATAATTAGTTTCTATTTTATCAATTAAAATGAATGTATTTGTTGTGTGAATTAATTTTTAATAACCATAATCTATATAATATTTTAAATATATTATTTAAATTTTGTTTATAATTCTTATATTTTCTATACCTTATGTTATGGGTTTTTTGATCATCAAAAAGGGGAGATTTTTTAGCAGGTATTGTTTCAATAGTATTATATAAATCTTATTGATTTTGATGCTTAAAAATACCCTTGTTTTTTTAACAATGAAACTACTTTAAGTATTATTTAGGAATATATTTATTGATAATTTTATATCATATATAGGTTTATATATTTGGTAATGTATTATTAACATGTTTGAATTTATTTTGGAAACACTGTTCTCAACCTACATTTGCAAGTGTAATGTATGGTTTAGAAACACTATGTTTGAAAAAACACATTTGGATAATGTACCCTACAATATTGGAAAAGTATGGATATTAAACCCTATATTTGCAAGGAACCCTACATTTGAGAAAAAGGGAAAGTATTTTTTACCATCCCTATGTTTTTTAACAAACGCACATCATCAACCCAACGTTGGTGAACAACTCTATATTGTCAACCCTTCTTTTGGATTTTTTTCATTATGAAAAGGACCCCTATATTTAACTATTCAATTGTAGAGTTTAAATTGATGATATTTTCCATGATTACTACAAGGGTCATAATAGAACAAAATATCTTCTTAATTTATTATTACGATTGATTCAAATGATCTTATTCAATAAACTAAATCATTCCTATTTTTAAGTGAAGTTACGACTCTATTAAATGATGTAAATTCGAATGATTGTGATTTATCAAGAGACATTCTTGGAAATAATCATCTAAAATAAAGTTAATATTACTATATAAATAGAAAGATTATTTTTCTTTATACATCATTGTATGTGTGATATATCTTTTTTGAAAAATTTCTACAAAGAAAAAAAATTGAATGACTCTGATATTATGAAAACTCTACATCTTTGGAGGCAAGAATGCTTCAACCCAATATTGTGTACCGTATTTTTATTTATTTCTAATCTTATTTAATATCATTTACAACCTGAATTTCTTCAAAGATATCCATTCTTGAAGATATTTATCTTTTACAAATAAGATCTTTATTCTATTAGTTTCTGCTACAAATATATCCAAGAACCTGTTTACTCAACCAAATAAAACTCTTTTTAATTGTTGGAGTTTCAGCTACTCAGACCCAATCATGGTGTAGAATCAACTTCTTAGACTAAGTAGTGTATTTACAGTTCCCTATAAATGAACCAGATGGATCTGAAACTCATTTTTGTAAAGGTTTCAAACGTTTTCACTTAGTTGTTAAGGTCTTATGATAAGATGACATTTCTAATGAAAATCATGAAGCATGCTGAGAGATATTTGGTGGATTGGAATAGGGGATATTTGTTCCCCAAAACACTATAAAAAATTAACCCCACTCTTATTAATCATTTTATTATTCCAACCTAATAATATTTTACCACCAGATCATCCATGTAACACTCCAACAATGTCCCAATAATTGTATTAATGATGTGGTACATGGACCAAAATTATGTTGATCTTGAATTTTTCAAGCTGAAAGGAATCATCTGACAGAAAAAACCCAAAGGTTGTTGACTCCTCATCCATAGGGGCCATAGGAATCTGATTTTACCCAAAGAATATATCCATGAAAGAGTTGTCCTAGAACCTAGTTATAGCATTAATTAAAAGATCTGTCACTAGAAGGGGAAATCACACTTTAAAAAAACGTGGTTTATGTCTCAGAAGTCGATATAGACTCCGATCTACTCGTTGTTATTCATGATTGATATAGTTTTTGCTAGAAACATATGATAATAGACCTCACTGATAATTTTGGATTTAATAAACCTATCAACTTTATCCTTGATCATAGCACCACGAAAGGGGTTCATCTTTCTAGGAGGCTTTTGGAACTGACTATGACTCCCTGGGAGGCCAAGGTGATTAATGAAAACCTGAAGGTATATCAGAGGAATCTCAACATTGATCTCGGAAAATAAATCATGGTACTTTTTTAGGAATTCCATAGGATACTATTTTTACTCCTATAAGGACAAGGCTACGCTAATAAGTGTTATCCTCAGATCTTTCTTAGTAACATTGTTAACCTATGTTAATTCATCAAAAGTGGTGGAGACACCATCTTCAAATGATGGAGTGGATTTTTCCAAATCCTCTTTATCATATGAGTGAGGGGGATTAGAGGGAGGAGGAAACTCTTTTGGTCTAACTAGACCTAGGATATTATAAGTGTATACTCTATCAGATATGAAATTCTCGATGAGGGGTCCCCATTCTTTGGATACTGTAGAAATATAATTTGTTGATCCAATTCCATTCTTCTTTTGTCTACGAGGGATACTCTTGATATCGAAGTAATGGTGATGATTTGGCCTTTTTCATGTCAACCCAACATTTTAGAATATATAATAATGTCATGGATGGATGGCCATGGGTAGAATTTATCAATACTTTATAGGAGTAGGTTTTTCAGGCGTCATTGGACCTATATAATATAAAGAGTATGAGGTAAATTTGGAGAACTTGTCTTTCTTGGAGATAATGAAACAACCCTCAGTTCTATCATCATAGAGTCTAACTGATGAATTGGGAGGATAAAGTTGTCTTTGAGGTCTACACATATACAAGATATAGTGTTCATTAGATCATTAGGTGAATTGATACACTCAACCCCATAATTTTCGATGTAATTTCCTCCCCATTTGTAGTAAGCATCATCCAGATAGTAGTACACACAAGATCCAAAGGGGATACTTCACCATGGAGTATCCCTACTCGATCATCAATGGATCATTTGAGGAATGAGTGGTATGAAGAGGATATTATTGCATGAAAATTATTATAAGGCATTCCCAAAATCATGTTTAATATAGTATCATAGGAGACTGCCATAAATTCCGTTCTTGATATCATACCACCAAACTAATTATTTGGATTAATTTATTCATGTGTCTTCTTCCCACTATTATCATATCCCTGAATTTTCAGGTTTCATGGAGATAGATATGCTTCTGAAATTTTCATCTAATGGAGTTTCCATTTCGGAATGAGGTTGATCCTAGAGCTAGTATCCACTTTTAAGTGGAAAATGTTCATGAAAATAAACTGATATGTGATATAAAGTGAGTGTATGTGGTCCTAAAGAGAAACACCCTTTACTTCTCAAATAAATAGATAATGGAACAACATTATCCTCACATGGTCTCCTCTTTATATTAATACACTTCCGTAGCTAACTTATTTTTGAAATTAAGGGGTGTTTTTGAAGCTTCGATGATGGCCTCATGCATTTACATTGATAGGTAGAGTGGATCATGAATTTAAAGCCTCAAGAGTATGTTGGCTGGGTGATTTAGAATATAATACTTCTATACTATAGGAATATTATTTCCAAATGATTTTCATTACGTGGAAAATGGAATAGAGGACAACATTGGTCGAGGCTATAAATCGAATCTAGTATTAGTGATATCATGTTTTGACTAGTTGGTCTACACTAAAAAACAAATGGATGAGTTCTAGTCAGTTAAGGTTAGGCCCTAGCTAGATGCGGCTGATCACAGACTGATCATGAATAAGTTTTATGGTCAACTATTACAGTCAGTTGCAGAGGCATACCCCACAACATGGATAGATATTGATGTGTTTTTTATCCCTACCCAAATATTTCTTGCTAGTATCATAGAATGAATAGTTTGGTTTGAAGGGATGACATGATCATTCCTTCTATTGGTGTGTCCTACTTTCCTTCGACGACATCAGTCGGAGTCACCCAAGACTCTATGAAGTATTCCTCATTGTTGGGTGTTTTGAAGCGAAGCACTAATTCAATAACATCTATGGTGGTGTATTATTTCTCATCATATATGTAATATTCCCGGACTGAGAATAGCATGGGTTCCTCTCACAATTTATGAGGCATGACATCTCTATGGGTGTAAGAAATGTTTTGCACCAGTGAAGAACTCTGATTTCCCTTCTTCCATCAACAGCGTTTCTTGAGATGTAGGAGGTTGTAGTGCTCATGTGGAGGTAGTGGTTGGAGGAGGCATGCAAACCAAAAATATTTATAGTGTTATCAAGTTGGAAGGGATGATACCATAGGCATGAGTGACCATCTTATCAGCCAACATGTCATTAAAATTTTGTGTCCCATGGATTGGAACCTATTTCCACTCTATAGAGTCTTCACTATCACTGATGGGGTGAATGGGGACATGTGTCACTATCACTGGAATGATTCAAAACATGAATAATCCATGATATACTTGTTATTGTAGAAAATATTTGAATTCAAATCATTCATTGATGTTGTGTCTAAGGATCCAGTAATACAAGCAGTGATCGGTGTGACCAGTAAGTTATGACTCCTAATATCTCATATATTCATGAATATTTAGTATTCCCTTCTCTAGGGTGAGTATAAAATATCCCAAGACATGTACATCCTTGAAGGAAGAAGTCTTGTTCCTCCTTCTGTAAAAAGTTATCCTAGGTGCTGAGCCTTGATGGAGGGAGCCACATTCTCATGTTGAGGTAGTTGTTCCTAGAGAGGATGTGTCTTGCGATACTATTCATAGTGAGGATCATCTAATAAATTATCTAGTAGTTGTTGCATCTTATGGACCTCTGCATTCATAGAAGCGTTTGTCTCTACTTTTATGGGAATTCTAGCATGATATGGAAGGGAAATTGGGTGCAACTATAGTTTAGTCCACTATAAGGATTCTACCTTATGCTCATTATTTTCAGAGAACTCCTAAAATTCACCTTGGTAGTTCAGGGAGATAAGGGTAGGGGAAAAATAATTTATAACATTCTCTATGCACGTCATAAGAAGTTGTTCTTATGAAAGAGACATGTCGAGAGAATATGTGATTCCCTTCCATCACGTGATAAAGTCATTGACTGATTTATCGGTCCTCCACTTGCATTTAAAGCGATTTAAGATGCTCGTACTAGGAAATGTGGAGTTAAAAAGGTAGATGAACTATATATGAAGGTCCTCCCAAGTGGTAATGGACTGTATGGGCAGCTAAATATACCAGACCAATGTAGGTCCTTCCAGAGACTAGATAAAGAATAGGATCATGGTAGTTTCCTGCAATTTTGGAGTCCCAAACATTTGACATAACCTTGATCTCATGTTGGCCAAATGCTATAGCAGGTCAACCATCACTTTAAATGGGATGAGGTGGAATTACCAAATTTTGGGGGCACTAGAGCATTGTCCACCCATACAGAGTATGACATTCCATTAGGAAAAACAACCACCTATCGGGTTTCTAGATCCCTGATATGGGAAACGATACAATCTATCATGTAATCTTGTCAAATATTTTTGGAAACCAATGTGATTAAGGGCTCACTTACTCAATGAGTAGCACAAACATGATCCTGTGGTAGATAATCATGCTTATAAGGTTGTTTGGGTGACTCGTATCTTAGTCATTTTTCATATCCCTCAGCTTCTTCCCTGAACAGGTTAACGTGACCTCCATGTTAAATTTGAGGTATCTGATCAAGGAGGACTGGGTTCCCTACCAGAGGAGACTTGAAGTACCATATAAAATTTCCCTGATTTGGGTTCTTCTCTCGAATAATCTCATTAGATATCCTTTTACATTCCTCAAGATCTTGGAGAAAAGTGAATATTTTGGGGACCGATTAAACTTTTAGTGCAACCTCAGGTGCATCAATGAGCTCAGTGGTCATATTTGTTTTTTCAATGTATCATAGAGAACATGGAAGCAACTCGTTGGGGGGTCTTGAGGCCAAGTTCTTATCGCTGTTGATGAGTGTGAGTGCCTGTTGGTGGGTCTTCTTGGTTTTTGGTCCCTCCTTGATGAAGGTTTTACCTATCAGGCACTTCATCGATAGTTTGGTTTCTATGATCATTCAGATGATCCATGGTGATGACATTGACTGTGGCGGTAGTCATATTGAATCCTTCATTGTCAGTGGGTTGCTCAGATTGGGGGACCCATAATCTCTACAATATAGGGGTGAAATAGTGGTAAACATACTTCCCCCAACCACTAATCTAAACATGTTGGGTCTCCTATTTAATAACTTGGTGGGGGTATAACGAGTATCTTAATTTTGGTTTACTAGAGAGTTTGGTAGTATTATTAAGATATAAGATGTTGAACAACTATGATTCTTGTGATATCAACCCTCTTTTACCTTTGATGGATGACATCGAGGTTCACATTGATCCCTGTGTAGGATAGAGGTGGTCCTAAATGATATGAATCATTGGCCACAAATTATTTTTAAAATAATCCACCTATTCCCCATCAAGGGACTTTAGGATGAAACAATCTTGAGCTGTAGGTGTCTGAAACATGACTAATCAACTCACAGTGGCCAAAAGCTCCCAAAAGTCCATATGTTCTCTACCAGAGGATAGTTATACACCTAGTTTACCCAATACCTAATTGGGATATGCTGATATAAGTGTGGAGACATCAAAGAAAACCTTTTCTACTACTGATCTACCAGGAGAGGGGATGCCACATGGATCAAATATCCAATACATGATGGAATTAATCTCAGAGGAAAATAAAACTATAATATCATGTCTATATAATACTAGGATTTATCACCTTTTCATGTTTGAGGGTATAATCAACCCTAAAAGGTTCGATAGATTTCCCACCATCATCTAAGGGTTCCAGCCCAGACCATGGCATCTATCCAAATACTTATGTTGAGGTAGGGAGGAGTGAAACTTATTGTGGTGATGATGGTTGAACTGAAAGTCCTTATAAAGAGGATAGAATGTCTTCCACCTATAGATATCTATGGAGGGATTTAGGGACTCTGTAGACTTCATATTCTAGGATCATAATCCTCAATATATGGGTTTCTACACCAAAGTTTTTCATTAAGGGTCAAGGTTCCCTCATTAATTTATTTATTTCATTAGAGTATGAGAGGTTTATGATGAAGTGAAACTTCCCTGGATCCCACCTCTGATGGAGCAGGACTCCTCCAAGAGCAATCTCTTGAGAGTCACTTGGCTTCCCCCTATGTGTGTTATAACCTACATTGTGGGAATGTCCCCCAAATGGGTGTTCTCCCTCTTCCCCCAAATGTTTCTCCAGAGTAGGTCATATCTTTTTCATGGAGTGGACCTCTTCCCTAATTAGTGGTGGTGTGGGGATTACCTCTACACTAGTTGGTTATGGTATGTGGAGGAAATCCCCACTAGTTTTTGGTGGTTCATAGGGGACCACTGTACTGGTATTCCTCATTAAATGTTTATCCTATTAGCTTATGGTGGTGCTAGTGACTGAGAGAGTCAACCTGACCTTCTTGAGAGGTAGTTGGGGTCTCAATCCCATGTGGGGGAATACAAATCCTTATTCATTAGTTTTTGGGGATCTTCTAGGATAAGCAGGTGGTGGAAGGGGAAATTTGAGCAATTTAATATTCCGCCTTTATTGAAAATTTTTAGGTCTTACCCTAGTGTAGTCACCATGTGTTCTATACTAGGGAAAACTGATCAAGGATAGAGTCGACCCACTGATATACCTATGGGACTTGTTTGTGTTGACATCGGTGCAGCCTAGGGGGGATCCCTCCTTGGAAAATCCTGAGTGGTGGATATGACATGTACGGTTCAAAAATCCCCTACCTCCGTAGAATAAGGGAGTAAGATACCATATAACTTTCGGGAGAGGCTCTTGATGTAGTTATCCATTATAATGGGGCGAGCTTTCCCCTTATGTGGTCATTAGGGGATACAATGACAATGAGGCACCAATGCCTCCAGATCATATCAGGCCATATCCCTAGTTGGAATGACCCATTAATGCTCCTATCAATGAGAAAGGTAATTGATCAACCTCTTATGAATGAGGTTGTAGGGTGAAGTGGGGAATGGGTTTGAGGTAGCTAAAGGCGTGGTGGCTATAGTGGTAGGATTATAGTGGGGCGGGATTTTCATATCAATGTTTACCATACCCCTATAGCTATCGGTTCTACATCTTTAGTTTCCTATAGCTTGACTCCTATAAAGTACTTGGAATTATCTGTCAGAAAAAACACAATGAAGGTAATTCCCAATCCCCCCACATCATTCCTTCTTCCGGAAATAGAGAATGGTTCCACACTGATGATGTTGAAGACAGAGGACTCCCAATGTTATCTACCCCAAGTTGCAAGGTAGTTTCAAGTTAGCCCCACCACTTACTTAGTGGGACCTAACTCCTAATATATGGATCTGGTGATAGGAAAATATGATGGTGCTGCATCACTATTAGTCCCCATAATTGAAGGAGAATAATTTCATGTATTTTTAACAAGTTTTTTAATCCAACACTTTTCATCTGCTCCATTCATCACGTACACTTATTCCTTGCATTTCCTCATTCCAAAGTCATGATACTTCCATCACATTAATTATTTGTTTTGACACCTTGATCGAAATAGGATAATGGGATATCAGTTCCTCCTTACATGGATTCCTCTTTTTATAATGTCACCTAGTATCATTATCTCTCATAGATTGAAGTCATGTTCATGAAACTCCTTCTCAGTTCTATATCGAGGATAAAAAATGTTACTTATGTTTTTTTTTTGTCTCGACTGGGTGGAATCCTTCAGTCAAATATGGTATTAATGTTACCTATAAATTCATCTCATTTTAAAGTTGAAGGTTTGTAATTTGTGGGTCATCTTAGGTGAAAAACCTAAGGAGTATTATGTCATCGATGAGGTAGTTGAAGCTATACAATTTTTTTTACATTAGAAATCCCATTTTTAATGTGTGAGATCTAGATTTAGGATAGGGTCACAGGATTAACATCCTATGTGGATAGGTGAGTCACAAGTTTAACATATTGTGGAGAATCATTGGTTGTAGGTTTAACGTCTTGCGGGGACAGCTGAGTTATAGGTATGAAATCATTCATGGATAGATGGTTCGAAGGTTCAATGTATTTCTGGGATAGATGGGTTGCAGGTTTAATATCTTTCATCAATAGATGGGTCTAAGTTTTAACATATTTTGAGGATATATAGTTCGCAGGTTTAATATTTCACAGGTATAGATGGGTCACAACATTAATATGTAGTGGGGATAGATGGGTTTCAATCTTATAATCTTGTAGGGACTGATAGGTCATAGGTTTAACATCTTAAAAGACATATGGGTCCCTAGATTAATGCCTTTCTAGGAAAGATGAGTCAAGGGTTTAATGTCTCAAAGGAATAGATGGATCATAGATTTAACATCTTATGGGGAAAGATAGATGGTAATGTATGTCCCTAGTGGGAATATTTCACACATCAAATTTAGTTAAGCATGCCCTTAAGGGGTGGGGATATTTCACACTTCAGTGTTTGGTTTAGTGTGTCCCTAGGGGGGCGATTTTACACTTGGTGGGTTTGGTGGTGTTGTTGGGGTGTTATGATTGAACATCAGGGAGTTGTACTATCTACCATATTTAATAGGTAGGGATCAAAACCCACATAGTTCAATTACATAGTTTAAGGTCATATGGCATGATCAGTCAATGCAGTTTAACATCATGAGGTAAGGAAGCCCATGTCGCGAAATGTGCTTCAATGAGGGATGTTATGGGGATTACTCGTAGAAGTTGATCAATGGAGGAGGGTAATAACATGGTGAGGGAGAAGGTTTCATCCCATGATGATAGAACATTGAGAATCTGTTTCCGACGCTTTTATGCCGGGGTGTGCGCGCATGTCCATCACGCATGGGAGGACGCGTGGCTTGTTGCCCCGCATTCCCGCTTTCCAAAGGCGGGCGACATCTGTTCCTTGTTCAGGGACGTCTGATCCTTGATCGAAACCGAGATGATGGGATATCGGTTCTTCCTTCCGTGGATTCCTTCTCAGAGCTCATCACCTAGTCCATGTCTCCCTCATAGATTTAAGATGGGTTCGTGAAGCTCGTTTCTGGTGCCATATCTGCATAGACACCAGTTAATTACACTGCTTCCATCGAGACGCTCCAAGGGGTCATGTCGGGGAAGCAACCTTCGGTGAGGATAATGGTCATGTTGGGGTGTCGTTGGCATGTCTTGACGCTGGGGATCGGCATGTCTATCTTCTGTCCCTTATCATAGGGCTTCTCGAGGGCACGGAAGCCCGAGGCATCCCACATTGAACGCAGGGAATTTTGTATCATCTGAGGTTTTCCTCAGCTTCCCATGTTTAACACGGGGTATGCCGCGTGTTTAACGTCTTGTGGAGACTGATCGGACTGATCGAAACCCTGAGAGTGGATCAGATTGAAGAACCCCCTAGGGGGAACACCGATGTTGGGGCTAGCACGTGGGCGGATTCTTGGATACTATGGAGTGGGATGGGGTGGCATGATCTCACCAGGATGTGGCGGCCCGGGTAAGGATCAAGATGGGTGATGGAGTTACGGGCTTGAACCTCGTGGAGGCTACCTACGTACCATGCATTAGCATGGATCAAAGTCCACGTAGTTTGGGGAATACAGTTTAACGTCGTGCGGGATTACATACAGTTTAACGTCATTCGGGACGAAGGCATACAGTTTAACATCATGCGGGATGAGGGATACAGTTTAAAGTCTTGTGGGGCGAGGGATACTGTTTAACGTCATGCGGTATGAGATACAGTTTAATGTCATTCGGGACGAGATACAGTTTAACGTCATGCGGGATGAGATACATTTTAACGTCATGCGGGATGAGGGATACAGTTTAACGTCATGTGGGACGAGGTCATTTTGGGATTACTCTCTGAGGCGGCCCATGGTGTTGGAGAACTGATGTGAAGATGTTGGAACGACCGGGTGGTGGGCTTGAACCTTGTGGAGGCTTCCTACGTACCGTGCATTAGCACGGATCAAAGTCCACGTAGTTCGCCGGTATGGGGCTTACGCTCTTAGGCGGCCCATAAGAGGATTTCATGGTCGATGCACGTTCTAATCCAACATGAGTCATGATCGGTGTGAGAAACAAGAGGCAGTAGGGACCAGACGATCACATCGCAAAGGGTGTGTCCGTGAGAAGCGGAAAGGGGCTTATGCGTTGAGTGGCTCAAAGAAGAAACAGGGGATTACGTGTGGTTAGCGGCCCTGTGTGTCGGGACTTACTCCAGGATGGAGTCCCGTGGTGCGACAAAGCGCAGTGGGAAAGGGACTCCACTGGCCTTGGCAGGGGGGAAGTATGGAGGTTCATGGGTGCAACCTTCCGTAAGAGAGGCCAGGGGCTTACGCTCTGAGGCAGCCCTTCCCCCGTGGACAAACACCACTCCGACAATGAGGATCTCATTCCATGAGAGGAAGATTCCATTCCCGTGGTGACAAGAGGTGTAAAAAATGTCCGAGATGGGGGGACCCTCTGTGCGAAGCACAGGGTAAGACCACAGTTTAACGTCATGTGTTAAGGACGAGGTGCTTAGCAGTTTAACGTCCTGCAGCTTGGATGAGGTGGGTTCGCTCCACACCCCTAGGGCTTACATTCCCAATGCCCTCTACCCCTTGTAGGAGGGAAGGCATCGGAAAGGCCGTAGTGAAGGGGGGCTGCAGGGCAAACCATTGATGGTTCCACATTAGCGTGGCTATGCGAAGAAGCAATAGTAGTTATTGTGCCTATACGGAGAAGCATAAGGCAGAGAAACGCAACGGGAAACACCACCCAAGGGACCTTGAGGTTACTTCGTACGAGCCTCGAAGGCCGTACGGGAAAACAACGCATGGCGCGCATTCCCGGCAGGGGAGAAATCAGGTGCCGGCGCGGAAAGGCAGCCAAGGGGCATCAAGGTAAATTGGTCCTGGGTGTTGCGTGCAAAAAGAAGGTTTGTGCGCAAAAAACCGGTATGGCGAGCAATAGGACCAGAGTATTGCGCGGATATGTGATTTCATGCAAAGGATGGGGATTGCGCGCATAGGAGGGGATTGCGCGCATGGGGTAAATATTGCGTGCAAGGGAGGAACCCGAAGGAGTGAGTGAAATCACTTAAGCCAGTGGAGTTGCGCACAAAGGCGAACCCCGGGGCAAGGTTGCGTTAAAAGAGGAATTACCTGGAAGTCATCTTGTGCATAGGGGAGTCTGAATTGCACGCACGGGAGCCATTCTGAATTCCATAACCCCCAAAATGTCAGGGGTCACCTTCTATACATAGGCATCAGCCGGGGCAGAATTCAGGAGGCACGCGAAATCTTCCATGCCGGGAACCGTCGGCGCGCAAAGCTTCACCGCGCAGAACTGGGGCGCGTAAAATTGTGCACGCCATCAACTCGATTACGCGAATCCCGGGAATGCTTTGCACGCACCTCATTATTTCACCCAAGTCCTCTTTAATTTCACGTACTACTTCCCGGGCCTCCGAACCAGGCCTCTGATTCCGAATATGACTTCACTTTGTCATTTCAAAACTTCCTCTGGGAGTTACAGACTTTTTCGGCATCTATAAATGCCCCCCCTTGGAATTGGATCGGCGAGAGGTCGCAATGGTCAAATTCTGAGGGAAACTCCGAAACGCCGAAGCAGGGCCTATCCTAGGCACTTAGCGTGCAAAAAACCGATGTGGCACGCAAAAAGACAGATCCGTGCGGAATTCTCCTTCCGCGCGGTGCGGAACCCTGGACTCACCTATAAAAAGGGGTGCTGGGTCCCAAATCTGTACAGAGGCTTTTCTGCGTGATAAGATTAATGCTCTCATGTGCGAAATTGCTCCCACGGCTTTGCGTGAAAACGCTCTGGGTTCGCTATACTTGCAACCACTTTGGGGATGAACTGTGGCATATTGGCCTGTTCAAGGCGGTATGTACATCGCAGTTCCACTTCCACCATCAAACTGAGCTCGTGCCGGAGCTATTCACCTAGTGGTCTTCTGATACCAACACATTCCACCTTCACCATGGGGAAGATGGCATCAGTATTTGGGATGTTCACTACATCGGAGGTATCCCACTGGAGGGCTTCCAATACGATGAGTTCGTTCCTCCAAAGAACACTTGGGAAGACAGGTCACGGATGCCCATAATGACGTGTCACCTACTAGAGCTGGTCAAAGAGAGGCTGGGGGTCAAGGATTTTTTAAAGGAAATTTCCTATAAGGTCTAGTTCAGCCAGTTCCTCGAGAAGGATATAGAAATCAAGATGTCGGGACGGGGGAAACGGTGCCCAACCGCGGATCAAAGGAGCGGGGATGGGTCATACTAGAGGACCCTGGAGGTGGGGCAATACCAATCATGGGGCTATCGTGTCATCGAGGCCCGGGACCCGAACGTCTGGTATGCTGGGTTCCCGGTCGCCTTCCTGAGCGGGTGGCTCCTGCTAGTGCAGGACGTGAGGATGGGCGTCTGTCCAGAAACACTGGTGATGGCGGGCACCATGGCTTCCAACAAACGGTTCAACATGGGCATCCCCGTACTGACCAAGCGTTATGCCATCCTGGGATGCATCTGACGAGGGGGGTCGCCTCAGAGAGTATGTGGCCCCTTCCAGATCTTCCACAGCTGGGTGGCAGATCACCTCGACGGGTACACTTTCCCAAACACCATCTGTCCTCCGGGCAATGGCCTAAGACCATCCTTGCTGAACATCGCCTGGGTGGCACCGATGATGATCAATGCGGAGGGTGTGAGAATCTGCATTGGTAACGATACCAACTTCAAATTCAGCTCGTTCCCCACCCCGGTCGGCCAGATGGTGGACAATGGGCGAGGCCCACTGGAGCAGCGGGAGTATTTCCAGAGCATTCAGGGCGGGGTGTTCATGGCTCGGATCGATGGGAAGGTGATCTGCGAGCATTACGTGCCATCTCGATTATCCAGGAAATTTGGGTGCGTCCAATGAATGCCGAAAAAGGTATTCACAACTGTCTGGAAGGAGAATAATCCCTGCATTCTGCACCAGATGTGGTTGATGTTTACCACTTTCGGCTCCGGCGACGTCATCACCCTTCCTCCCATTGGGATCGGTGCTGGCCTAGAAACTAAGTATGCCGAGAACTGGACCATTGCGTACCCTGAGGGGCTTTTACGTAAGAGAGTTCGCCAACTCGAGGCTACCCGTGCGGAAACCGGGCGACGGGTGAGGAGGCAAGGTGCCTCCAGAATGGGGGAACCAGGGGCACGTCTGGCAGTGAGGCCTGCTCAGGCTGGGACCTCAGCAGCGGGCACATCACATGGTGCCACCGTAACCTCGTTGCCCATGGGGGGGGGTGTCACATGAGGCGGCCAAGGAACTTCCCGGGAAGAAGATAAAATACCTGCTCAAACCTTCCCAAGATGTAATTTTCCCATCATTGTGGTTGGCCTGGATGACCCTGCGGAAATCGCTGAGCGTTGAAGCCGTCTTGCAAAAGATCATGCAAAACAGGATCCAGCTGCCAAAGGTTGGGGTCGTTCGAGTTACTGACCGGGTAAAATTCCATCGGCGGCATGCTTATCTGATGGCCATGGACACATATGCGCGCTAAAGGGGTCGGCGTGCGGATCCACCTTTCCTAGTGAAAGTGCTGCTCGGCCAGGAGCATGATCCGGAAGTGATGCCACCGGGAGAAGGCGACAGTGACGAGAGGTTGGAGGGGGTGGAGACCGGAGAAGACGAAGGCGAAAGGGAAGATGAAGAAGAAGAAGAACCCATAGGTTAGGGGTCACAGGGGGCAACCTACCAAGGGATTCTCCGAGAGAGCAGCGAGATTGTCGGCTCTGATCTCAACATAACCGAGATACTCGAGGTTTGTCTCTATCCTCATTCATTTCCCTTTTTCATCCATTCTCCTTTTCAATTTCTAAACCCTCTCTCTACCTCACTCAGTAGCACCTAAGCGTTGGTCAGGCGTCCCCACTAGAGGAGGGAGGAAGGTAACCGATGGGACAGGATGGGGATCCAACACCCATCATTGAATTGACAAGCGCAGAGGGGTCTCCCATCACGGCAGCTCCTGCAGCGGCCGAAATATTGGAGGCCAACGCTCTGGATTCCTGTGAGTCTCACACTTCACTACAGGCACTTGTTATCAAAAGATCCCAACTAATCAGCATACGCTTTGTGTCGTGATCTCAACATTGGAGGCTTGTCAGGCTGTGGAGCCCGGACCGTCAATGAGCGGACCAGTGGTAGACATACCACCTCGTTCAGAACATGCTTCCCGCACTGAGTTGGCCCTAGAAATCGGTGAGCAGGGGGCAGCGGTCATCCACGGCGCTGTTCTTGAGGCGAGTCCAGAGGCTGATGGAGGCATTGTCGCTGTCGGGGCGATAGAGGAAGATTGCCCGGACGTCAAGGATATTATTCCTCCTGAAGACATCCCTGAGGTAGATCCTATTGCCGACCTGCTGGCTGCCTTTCCTGTGTACCGTCCTGCTGACCCTGAGGAGATAGATGACTCAGACTCAGAAGCGGTCGAGGAGATCCGGATGACACGGTGCAAAGGGTGGAAGCGTATCCAGCGCTTTCTCAGACAGCCCCAGTCGTATTGGCTAAGCTAGATGGGATCACTCCAGACCTGGGTGCGCTTCCTGTGCACCAGAGGGGCTGACGCTCAGAGCCTTCATCTAACGGTCTATGATTACATGGACGAGAAGATACAAGAGAGAATCCAATGCACCGATGTTTCCCAGTGTCGGGAAAGATCGGCAGATGCCCGAGCATTGCTGAGGGCGGAGCGGGAGGTCTGACACCTCGAAGGGCAGGCGGTAGAGAAGGAGGCCTTCCTTGAGACGTGCTCGGAGCTCATGGAACAACTGGCGGCCCATCTGGTTGATGCACAGGAACAAATGATGGAGGTGAGTTAGCAGATGGTCGTACTTCAAAGCGAGCGAGCGCAGGCACAAGCTAGGGTTGGTGAGCTGCGCTCTGTGGTGGCTGATGAGGAGAGAATCTGCAAGGAGCGAGAAGTAGTCTTGGAGGATACTATCCAAAGGGTAACAGCGTTGGAAGGATCGATCCAGCACGCTGACCCTTAGGGGCTTTGTTTTGGCCATGTCATAAACTTCCTGCTTGTACGGCTCATCATCTCAATCCAATACATGGCCAAATCCATTCATTTGTACCCTTGGTTTAATATGCTCAACCATAATTCCGAAATGAATAACAACTCATCCCTAAGCTCCTGTGGGTCACACCCAACGCGGGAAGCAAAGGATACTCGTGTTATCATTTTTTCCAACTGTGGGGCATTAACCAATTTCAGGCATCCGAAATTGGGCATGGATTTATGAGGAGAAGACCTCAGACCAATTGATATATCACCTTCTCAATGCACTCTGACACACAAGTTGGGAAATAACGGGGGAATTGAAATCCATCCAAACATAGGGAGATGGAAAGGAAAGGTGAATCATGCTACCTGAATTTGGAACACTCTGGGGTGCGGCGATGGAGGATAACTGTTAACCGTGGCAGAAACACATCATCCATATTGTGTTGGCCTGGAATGGGGACAATAAATGAGGGCTGACTGTTGACCCTGTTTGCAACACGGGGCCTATCTCAAATATCGTCGGCTAGTCTTCTAAAACGTTGGCCTAGGACAGCAGGCGGACTATAGTTCTATCATCCATACTGCTACAATAGGTGGACCAAAGGTCTATCATCCATATTATGGCAGTAGGCGGACCAAAGTCTATCATCCATACTATTTGGGGGTCCCGTCAAACATGACCAGTCCTCCGGAACATTGGCCCAGGACAGTAGGCAGACTATAGCTCTATCATCCATACTGTTAGGGGTCCCATCGAACATGAAATAGAATGAGGATCCAAATAAAGGGTCATGAAAAGCGTGGAAAGTGGAGTGGTGGTTTGTTCGAACAGAGTCCAACAGTCTCGAAATTACGCCACCGTGGCGGAGGCGCATTAGGTGGACGTACCAACCTGATCACGGATCGTCCCAATTTTCAGACAGGACCTCTCTGGCGAGATAACTTCAACTTCCCATTATTACTATAGGGCATCTCGAACTTATTCGGGGTAGATGTCAAGATTACACCACTTCCCAAGAATTCAGGCCGAGGGGCCGACAATAAGGAGGGACAGGATTTGGTAATCCCTTGGGCCGAACCCAAGATGAAATGTCCAGGCATTCCTACATATCTCGTTAGGATGAGAATCAAGCCACACGTAGTTCTAGAAACGCAGTTTAACGTCATGTAGGACGAAATACAGTTTAACGTCGTGTGGGATGAGGGACACATCTCATCTGGGGATAGGCACAGTACGGTGAGTAACCTGATGTGAAGGAGGACATAATCCCGCACCACACTGTACAATCCCATAAGAGAGACCGAGTCATGAAAAGTCAAGGGTCTTAGTTTACAGTCTTAGAACTCAGACCAAAGAATAAGGGGAACGGGAGACACATGGTAAAGCGGTTGAAAAACCCAACGTGAATGGGGCAAAGCACTGCTTACTATGTGCTCCTAGGGACGTGTTTAGTCCGAGAGACCGAACACGAAAACGGAGGCTGGGCTTGTGGGGAAGTTCCCAGGCAATCCTACGTATCTCAAAAGGATGAAAATCAAGCCATACATAGTTCTTGAGAGGTAGCGCCTTAATAGCGAGCAGCCGGGATGATTTCATCACCGTTTATGGTCATGTGGTTGGACATGGCAGCACAGTTTAAGGTTGTATGGCTTGGACCAGGGAGCACAGTTTAAGGTCGTATGGGTTGGACCAGGCAGCACAGTTTAAGGTCGTATGGCTTGGACCAGGTAGCACAGTTTAAGGTCGTATGGCTTGGACCAGGCGGCACAGTTTAAGGTCGTATGTCTTGGACATGGGGGCACAGTTTAAGGTCGTATGGCTTGGAGAAGGCTGCACAGTTTAAGGTCGTATGTCTTGGACCAGGTGGCACAGTTTAAGGTCGTATGGCTTGGACCAGGCAGCACAGTTTAAGGTCGTATAGCTTGGACATGGCAGCACAGTTTAAGGTCGTATAGCTTGGACCAGGCCGCACAGTTTAAGGTCGTATGGCTTGGACCTGGGGAAACACACATGATGCGATAAAGCATACCTGATGCACACTAGGACATAATCTCATACCATCATAGTGCGCGATTCCGAGAGAGGAGCCTTGGGCCAAAGGGGCCTACGAGGGTTCAACAATCAGGGGGGCAGGAGATGCTAGTTCGCAACTATGTTGGGCCTGTAACGCAATGTCTGGGAGACTTCTTGTTCCCCATGGGGATGAGGGTCAAGCTGCACGCAACCTATAAAGCAGAAACCCAAGCACATACTCTAGCGCTCAGTTAGCGGGAGCCCCGAGAGACACTGTTACCCAGCTTGGTCCGTCTGACGTGTGGGGGTGTACTGAGGGTTAGTGCAAGGAGTGTCGAGATTCCACCTTTACACGGTGGGGTGGAACATAGTGTGAATCATGCAACAAACATTCAGGGCCTGAAGAAGTTGGCATGACAACTGAGGATTACTCCTGACCATGTTCGCAACATAGCATCCTATCGTGTTAGCCTAGAGGCAGGGAAAAACAATTGAGCATCAACCGCTGACCACATTCGCAACACGGGATTTGTATCAATTTGTTGCCTGAAACCATCAGGGGTGTTGGGCCATGGCGGTAGGAGAGCCCTTAGGCATTGTATCCAGACCGTTCTTGGGGGTCCCTCTAGGTTTGAAAGAGGGTGGGGCCTGAATGAAGGGGAACACAAAGCTTGAAAAGTGGACGAAGACTTGCCTAAGTCGAATCTGACACTCCAGGTCCTAGACCAGAGTACTCAGAACACATTAGAAGACCACTGGAAAGGGTCGAGGGGCTCAGTCTGAGAGCGGCCAAAAGATGGCGGATTCTCGAGGGAAGGGAAGGTCAAAATACAGAGGCAGCCGGGAGATCGTGGGATCTCTTAAGAGATGGGGATGGAGCTGAAATCTAAGTTTTCAGGCAGTCCTACGTATCCCATAAAGATGGAAATCAAGAAACACATAGTTCTTGAAACGTAGTTTAACGTCATGTAGGACGAAATACAGTTTAACGTCGTGTGGGGTGGAATATAGTTTAATGTCGTGTGGGACGGGGAAAGGATCTTAGTTTTAGGTCTTAGAACTCGGACCATTGGGGGCCCAGATGTCGGAAAAAATGTAGTTTAAGGTCATGATGGACCATGTAAGGATCTTAGTTTAAAGTCTTAGAACTCAGACTAAGGTGCATTTTAGGGTCGTGCGGGACCGTACAGTTTAAGGTCATGCAGGACCATACATACCTAGGCAAAGCACTGCTTGAGGAACCTAGCGTTGGTGGGGGGAGTTATGTGCTCACCATCCATAGTCACCAGATAATATGATCCATTGGGATAGACCTTATGGACGATGAAAGGCCCATCCTATTTGGGCTCCAACTTGGGTAGTTTCCTGCCAGGAATCATCGGCGCTCTGAGAGCCAGCACCAGGTCACCATGCAGGAAGGAGCGGAGGAGAACCTTCTTATTGAAAGCTCGAGCCATCCTGCCCTGATGCCTTTACAAGTTATGTAACGTGCCAGGCATACTTTCATCCAGAGCTTCCAATTTGGCTAGACTTATTTCGGAAACTCTATCTGGTTCTTGCTGGTCGTAGAACGCCATGCGCAATGGGGGAAACTGGATCTCGATGGGCAGGACGGCCTCAGCTCCATACACCAAAGAATAAGGAGTCACCTAGGTGGAGTTACGAGTCATCGTCTTATAAGCCCAGAGGGCGTTGGGGAGCTTGTCGGGCAAACTTTTCTTGTTATGACCAACCATATTTTTCATAATGTTAGAGAGGGTTTTGTTAAACGCCTCGATATGTCCATTCGCCTGCCCATGATAGCGGGAGGTGTGGTTAGAGAGAATTTTGTACTTGGCGTACAATTTCTTCATCTCAGATGATCGTAAGTTGGTTCCGTTATCCGTGAGGATAGTGTGAGGTACTCCAAATCGATAGATGATATTGGAGCTCACGAAGTTAGCGATAGAATAGGCTTTGACTTCCTTGAGAGGGATTGCCTCTGCCCACTTGGAGAAGAAATCCGTAGCGGTCAAGATTAACCGGCACTGGCGGGCCATCGCCGGTGGGTAAGGTACTACAACATCCAACCCCCAGACTGCAAAGGTCCAAGAATACTTTGTAGTATGGAGAGGCTCTGGTGGCCGATGCACAAAGTTATCATGAACATGGCACGCATGACACCTCTTGGAATACTCGATGTAGTCATAGATCATAGAGGGCCAGAAGTATCCCAGCCTCCGAATCTGGTGGGGCAACTTCAACCCGGCCTGGTGGGCGCCACAGGAACCAGTGTGCACTTCTTGCATGACCCGTGGGATCTCGGCTCCTTGAAGGAAATGGAGGAGAACACCATCAAATCCATGCCTGTAAAGGAGCTTCTCAAGACTGGGACCGCTTTGAAGGGTGAACTGCGGCGCATAGCATCGGATTCGCTCGCGTTTGGCTCAGTCCGACAGAATATTGTTGTGCTGGAGATATTCAACCAAGGGCGTCCTCTAGTCAAGAACTATCTCGATTACCGCACCCGAAGCCCCCGGGGATCCTGATGTGGGGGAACCATCGGTGAGATGGTTCACTCGTGGGCCATGATCACCCTCTGGAATAATAGGAGAAATGGCTCTCCGGTGTGCCACGTGGATAATTAGGTCATTCTGCTCGGGCTCCAGAAGTGATGCGGCCAGGTTGGCCAAAGCATCTGATCGACTGTTCTGCGACCAGGGAATGTGAACGACCTCGGGCCAGGAGGGGAAATTAGCCATTAGACGAAGGGTGCACTCTAGCAATGGCACGAGTTCTGGATTCCTGATATCATAGTCACCATTGACCTACTTGATGACTAGCTCGGAGTCCCCTTTTACATACAGATGGGGTATGTCAATCTTGAGAGCCAACTCGAGGCCAATGATGAGGGCATGATACTCTGTCTCATTTTTGGTGTAGCCTTCTGACAACAGGAATGAATAAGGCAGAATTGATTACTCCGGGGTGATGAAGATGACACCCAGACCCACTCTGTTGAGCCTCGGATCATTGAGCCTCCTATCGGTGGGGCTCCGGGAGGCACCGTCAAAGTGCATCTTCCAGCATGGGATGGCATGATCGACTGAGAGGATTGCCTCATCAGGAAAGCCTAGATCCAGTGGCTGGTCCGCTAAGGTTGGGTGGGCAGCTAAGAAGTCTTCCCACACCTGTCCTTTGATGGCCTTCTGAGGTACGATCCTGATGTCGAACTGCTGGAGGATCACCGTCCAACACGCCAATCGGCCAGTCAACATAGGTTGGATTCGGATGTATTTAAATGGGTCTACCTGAGAGACCAGCTATACCTCGTGGTGCTTTATGTAGTGACTAAATTTTTTCACGTCAAATACAAGCACCAGGTAGCTCTTCTCGATGGTAGAATATCTAATTTCCATATCGAGGAGCATGCGTTTGAGTTAGTAGAGGCTATTCTCTCTTCCCTCGTTGTTTTTCTGGGAGAGAAGTGCACCGAGGGATCGCTCCAGGGTGGTCACGTAAAGGACCAGTGGCTTTCTGAAAATGGGTGGCATCAAGACCAGAGGTTGGAGCAGATACTTCTTGATTTCCTAAAAAGTGATCTGACACTCTTCATCCCATTCATAGGCTGCGTCTTTCTTCATAAGCTGAGAAAAGGGCTTACACTAGACGGACAAATTCCCAATGAATCGTCATATATAGGCTAAGTGGCCTTGAAGACCTCTCAGCTCCCGAATATTATTTGGGGGAGGTATCTGAATGATGGCCTTGATTTTTTCTGGGTCGATCTGGATGCCTCGGTACCTAACAACGAAGCCAAGAAACTTTCCAGAGGTGACCCCGAAGGCACACTTCAACGGGTTCATCTTCAAGTGGTGAGAACAGAGGAAGCCGAACAATTTCTCAAGGACTTTGAGATGGTCCTGGCACTGACGCAATTTAACCACTAGATCTTCCACGTAGCATTCCACCAGTGTCCCGAGAATCGGCTTGAATATGTGATGCATAGCCCGTTGATAGGTGGAACCTGCATTCTTTAGGCAGAAGGGTGTAACCTGGTAGCAGAAAGTACCTTGGGGGGCCCTGAAGGCAGTGAACTCTTCATCCTCGGGGGTTATCTGGATCTGGTTGTACCCGGAGTACCCATCCATGAAGGATAGGGCTTGGAACCTGGTCGTGGAATCAATCAACAACTCTGTCAGGGGAAGGGGAAAATCATCTTTCAGACAGTGGCGATTGAGATCGCGGAAGTCGATACAGACCCTGATCTGCCCGTTCTTCTTCCTGACTGGCACAATGTTGGATATCCAACTCGGGTACTAGAATTTCTTGACGAAGTTGGCTTTGATGAGCTTATCAACTTCAGCCTCAACCATGGAACCGTGAGAGGGGTGAATCTTCCGGGGAGGCTGCTTGAACCCGCGATGGTTTGCTGGAAGGCCAAGGCGGTGGATGGATACCTGGGGATCTAGACCTGGCATCTCGTCATAACTTCAGCCGCACACATCACGGTGTTGTCTAAAAAAGTCTACGTACTGTTGTCGTTCCTCGGCGGGCATAGCGGTGCTGACCAATATGGGTCTTGGGTCCGCCTCGCTGCCGAGGTTCACCTATACTAAATCATCGACCGTGGTGGGGACACCCTCCTCAATGGCAGGAGGAGCATCTTCCATGTCCTCCTCTCCACTTGTAGAGGGAACATCCATGGAGGGAGCCGTTTCGGGGCTGCCAGACCCTGATGGGAAGCTGGTGCTTCCTTGGGCGGCATAGTTCATCACGTCCGGAGACTCATGCACTGCGGAGACCATGGCGACAAAGGCGGTTGATCCAATCCCATCTGGCCTTCATCCCAAGGGGACATGCTTTATGACATCAAAACAGTAGTGGCGTGTTGGCTGGAGTCGGTCGATTCTAGACTGGCAAAACAGACACGTATGATGTACTATCGTTGCCATGATCCTAACGTCCCGATATCGTATAGGGGTAAGGGGCTTGGGGATCACTTGAGCCTAGTTGGTGTAAGAGTACGAGGTGATTTCCCGCCGTCGCTTGGACCCGGAAATATTCCTTCCTCTGGAACTCAAAACAATGAAGAATTGCCCCATGTCGGGGGTCGTGGCCTCCAACCGATGGATTGGGAAGACATATGCATCGTCCAAACCTGCCTAGGGATCACTCATGACAGTTGCGGGCTCAACCTCACCTGCCAGGATCTGCTTTTCCTTGCTCTTGTAATAGTCAGTGTCCAGATAATGGGCTTCAAAAGAGGCAAAAGAAGACGCATCTCCATGGATCATGCCCACTCGAACCTTAAGGGAGTATTTGAGGCACTGGTGATACAATGAGGGGACAGCTGCGTGAAGGTGGAGCCACATCCTTCCCATCAATGCATTGTAGGCGGTGTCCTGAGAGACAACCATGAATTCGGTGTTGGCAATTAATTAGCCGAACTGGGTCTTCAAGCGAATCTTTATGAGTGGAGTTTTCTCGGTCCTGTCATACCCATGGATCCTGAGGTCGGAGGGAGTTAAATCATCCTCAGACAACCCTCGTTTCCGCAGTGTCCGAGTTGGGATTAGGTTAATCCCGGAACTGGTGTCAACAAGATAGCGGCGGACTTCCACGCCATTGAACTGGTCGGTGATGTACATTGGGAGAATGTTCCCCTGTATGGGAAGGTCTTAATCTTCACTGGAAAACTAGATAACTTCCTGACATTAGGCATCCTCAATCGCCTCGGTGTAGAAGGCTTCTGCGGCCACCACCTCCGTCTCAAACTGAAGGGTGATCCTTAGAGCTTCGGCGAGCACCTCACGAATTTTAGATGACAGACGAAGGGCCTCAAGGATATAAATCCTTTCCCGAATGCCAGCCAGGTGCTTCAGAACAACATACTTTCGAGAAAAATGCGAGCTTCTTCTTATAGGAGGTCGCTCTGCGATTGGAGGCATGACAGGCCCTACCGGCGGAACTGGTGACTGACTGGTACTAGGAACGTCTCGCTGTTCACTAGTCGAAGCCCAGGAGGTGGCTGCCGTGCTAGGACCGAAAGGCTGTAGTTGGCCGGTGGCAGGGCAGGTCTAGTCGCGGCACAACCGAGGTGGTCCCGCCTGATCCAGCAACACAAACGGTGGTGGAGGCGAACCTGTCGACAACGGGTGAGGGGGCCGCGTGTACTGAGCTCTGTATCAGGCCTGCTGCCTGGTCTTAGTAGCGTGCACGGCCTGACAGGAGGTGAAGACTTTCGTGCCCCGACAATTCACATAGCCACGGCTCCGCCGACGTTGGCGACGACTAGGGACATTGGGAAGGTCCACCTGGCGTTCCTCATTGTCGGGAGTTAAAAAGGGATTTACCAACTCTACGGTGTTAACTGAAGCATACCCCGGGCTTTCACTCGAAAAGTCATCCACTACCAGATGGAGTCTCAGAGGTATCCCCATCTCCAGGGTCATAAAATCACCAAGCATGCGGGATGATAATGACATTGGTAGGGCACGTTCTTTATTCTTGCACTGCCGCTTGCTCTTCTGGGAAGAGGTAGGCTAGGAAGACGATGTGAAAGAGGCGCTCGCAGATTGAGGGCTCTAGCTGACTCAGGTGGGCACGGATGTTTCCACGGGCACGGGCGACCATCCTGTGGGCCATTCAGTTGTTATAATTCTGGGACCCACGGTCGGAAACCTATTGCCACTCATCCTCATTGTCGCTGCTGCCATCTGATCTCATGAAGACACCTGCCACATGTGTCGGGGTTGGGCCCAACTTGACTATGTTGTTTTCAATCTAGTCTAAGGGCCTGTCCTTGAACACATAGCATCACTGGATGGTGTTCCCCATGGTCCGATGATAAGGGCAGTAGTTATGGTGATCAGTGAGATGCGCCTCTTCTGGATTCCGGCACTCAGGCAGCCACACGATCCTCTGCTCCAAGGCGCTACGGATATAACCGGGGACCTGGGCCTCATCAAACGAGTAAGTTTGATTCCTTCTGTCTAGAAAGGGTGCTCTTGGAGTCTGACCATTACCATGGGATGGAGGAGCATGCCGAGGAGGTGGAGCCTGATTATCTCGCCTCGGTGGTGGCGGTGCGTTATGCGGAGGCGCCCACCGATTTTGGGGCGGTCACTGCTAGGCCGGAGGCTTTTCCCGTGGGGGTGGACCCCTATGAGGCTGCTGAGCTGGTCTTACTGGTAGCAACTCTAGCTGCCTAGGGGCCTCTATCTGGTCCACAGCAGTGGGATCAGCTCTGGAAGCTCTCCTTGTAGGGATTATAGGAGGCAGCGGGCGTGCCTGACTGGCCTGTTGCAGGGCTTCGTCGAGGCATTGAGCCTTGTCCGAAATGTCCTGAAACCCTCCGGGGTAATTATGAGTGATCAGAGAAGGAACCAGCTCTTCCTTGACGTTCTATATGCACATTTTCAGAAATTTCTCTTGAGTCAGTGGAATGTCAAGGGATTACGTGAGCCCCTTCCACCGGGCGACAAAGTCTGCGACTCGTTCATCGGGCCTTTTCTTGCACCTGAAGAGGTCTACGATGTTCGTCTTCTGGGGTGTGGAACTGAACTGGTAGAGGAATTTATGGCGAAGGTCCTCCCATCTAGTCATAGATCCGATGGGGAGCTGGCTGTACTAGACGAATACTGGTCCTTCCAGTGTCTGAACGAAGCAACAGAGCGTTGCAGCCTCCTCTTGTGTCGGAGTCCCTAACATAGGCCCGCACCTCGAGTTGAATTGGGCCAGGTAATGTGGAGGGTCCCCTGTCCCATTAAAGGGGGAAAAAGTGGGGTTCCCAAATCCTGGCGGGGTCGGCATGTCATCCACCCACGCTGGGTATGGTTTGTCGTCCGGTGGGATTGCCACCTGCCGAGTTTCCAGGGCCTCTAAGCGAGCGATGAGCACCTCCATTAGATCATCCGGATGTGGATTCATGTCCTGACGGGGATCTCTAACCACAAACACATTTCCAGGCTCTTGAATCCTGTAGTCAAGCTCAGCAGCTCGTGGGGCGGCTGGCGGAGCGACTCTCGGGGCAGCGGGAGGAAACCGAGCAAGGTCCCCTAGGTGATCCCGCCGCTCGGGAGGGTTCGACGAAACATACCACGCCCTCTTTCCATGGGCTCCAGCCTCTCCCCAGTCAACGAAAGCAACATGGTCACGGTTGCCCAGGGGAATCTTGTCGAGGGGTAGGTGCTCCAGCCCCTGCTATCCTGGCCTAGGGTTACTGTAGTCAGCCCGCCGCTCTACAATGCCTTCGGCCAAGATCTCATCAACCAGCCTCTATTTCTCAGCAAGCTGTTGGCGTAGTGTGTCCTTCTCGAGGTCTTCTTCTTCCTTCTATACCGAGGCATATGGGTCGGTAAGCTTGACATACCCGACGTGCTCTTTACCCTTGCTGATGTTTCGGCTCAGTGTTAAGGCTTTAGTGGGTGTAGGGAGACCTTGGAGGCTCCTCTGTTGGAGAGTCATCCTCCCAGATGGGTCCAGTAGCGGCTTTTCCTCATAGGGCGAGTCCCCATCGAGGAGCTCCACACTGTTTCCCTCATCTGAAAGGTTAGCCATGTTGACCGCCACTACCCTTGGCGACATTGTCTCAGGGCCGCCCAGTGAGTCGGGCTGTCGGAGGATCGCACAGAAAAGAAGGGCAGCGTACTGCCCCCATTCACAGACATGCGAGTGGGGGGTGGCTTCCTCGATAACCTTGGGGAGTTCTTGAAAACTCTGGACGCATTGTTGCTCAAGGGCCCCATGGTTGTCAACTGACTCAGGGTGCTGAACCGCGGGGAGCGCATCCAGGTCGACCCGACGACACTGCTCACCGATATCCTTGAGATGTACTTGACTCCCGGGATAAGGTGCTAGATGATGGCGAAGACGGGAGTGAGTCACCTGAAGAGTCTGGTGGAAACATTCAAACTCTCCCGAGTTGAGTGACTCTGGCATATCAAAATCTGATCTTGCGACCGGCCAAAACATCTCGGGGAAGTGGCCGGCTGTGAGGAAGGTCTAGAAGCTTCACAACTTTGATTCGGGATCCGGCCCTTGTTTCCCCTGCTCATCAACCGAGAATGGTCAGGGATCTGGAAATGGTGCCGAGGCAGGCCGCTGGGCCGATGAGCTGGTCGGCGGGGAATACAGCGAACAGGCCGATTGGCCACCGATCCCTGAGTCGTCCTCCAAGGGTTTCAGTGCCCAAGCTGCCACGTCACGATAGGATGGGCTGGAAAACAGGCCTCCTATCACAGTATTGATGCTTGTTGAGGGTGTGTCTTGTCGCGACTCATCCGTCGGTCCCCAGAAAAGTTCCCCACCCTCCCTGACTGAGGTGGAAGGTGCTTCCGGGGAGGCCAGTGATAACTGCGGTTTCGAACCCTAGGGGTATTCCAAGTCCTCGTCCTCCTAGATATACCTTCGGAGGGGGGAGGGAATCATACAGATCTCGCATTTGGGGAGTACGAGACTGACGCACCACGTCCCCATCCCTGCCCTTGACTCAAAGGGTTGGGGGGAAGGTTCCACCGTCGAGTCGTACTCCACCTCAGAGTCCGAGAAACAGACTGGTCTAATTTCCGTCTGGACTCCCCTAACATTCCTCTTACGGTGACGACGTCCTGCCATCCTGCCCCTGTGTGGCCCCTCAGGGTAAGGATGATTTTCGTCAAGGAGTCCCCAAGCTGCAATAGTGCTGGGGCAGAGGGGACTGAAGGACGGGGTGCGAGGAGCACCGGGACAGATGTCAAAAGGGACATGGGGAGGACCTCCATGTGGGTGAGCCACCGGATACGCAACGGCTCCATACTCGCGGCTAGTGGTAGGGGGAGTGACCTCATACCCAGTGCAGTGGGCACTGGGAAGAGTCATACCCGGAGCGTAGCTGTCGCGGTGAAGCCTTCGGCTTTCCAGATCAGTGGCACGGAATGAGCCTTCATGGTGGGTGGCACTACCGCGGATTGATCCGCGGTGGCCATTTCCTGTGCTCGCGACAGGGAGAGTCGACCCAACCTGCCGGCAGGGCGGTCGGCGCCTTGATCCCAGTCGGGCATGTGACTGCCCCTGCTCAATGTGTGCAGGGGTCTAGTAACAGGAGTCAGCAGTGGCTCGGGCCATAGTGGTTGCTGACGTTGGTGCCCCAGGATGTGCATCCTCTTCCGCTCATGCCCCATGCTGGCGTCGGGTCAGATGGGTTGGAGCCGGTGGTGCGGGCATGATGATTGCCTGCTCCTCAGTCTGGGGAGCCAAGTAGCGACACCGGCGCAGCCTGGCGGGGGCTCTTGCCATTAACCGCTGGGACGGGTCTCCGATCGGGCAAACCCAGACATCGCCCACCTCATTGGCATAGGGGAGGTATGTTTCAAGGCGCTCCAGGGATAGGCTCTCGAAGCGGTTGAACGTCGGAGTGGGGAGCGGAGGCTCTATGCGCGACCATCGGGGGTGATGACAATGGTGAGGCACATCCACCTCTAGATCCAAACAGGCCATGCCCCTGGTGGGGATGATCACTTCCTCATCGTACCCATGAATTAGGTCATTGATCACCATTTACTGGATGATTTCTGATGGGTGGTGGGTGCGTGAGCACCCGACAGTCGTAGCAATCCGAGCTAGAGTGATTGTGGAAATGGTGGGACCGCGCGGGGTAGCCATGTCGGTACTGCCCCTGCCCCTGCGCCGGTGGGCAGGTGGAGATCGAGCTCCAGATGGAGTGATTTGATTCCTGGAAGCAAGGAGATGAACCCATTAGTAATAACAGGAAAAGAAATCGACAACCAATTGCCCAACATCATTCCGTCTTCTGTGGCCGGTGAGAGGGATCCACGCTGACGACGTCGTAGAACGAAGTGCTCAACATCCTGACTGCCTCAACCTCTGGAGGGTTTCACGTCCCAGTAATAGGTACCCGGACCTGGTGAGATGCTAATCTTTCGACACCCCGAATGCTACCTGTCCCCATATTTAGGAGAATAGCTTCACGTCGGGTTCACCATTATCTGTTTCCGACGATTTTACGTCGGGGCGCGCACGCGTGTCCATCACGCATGGGAGGACGCGCGACTTGTTGCCCCGCATTCCCGCATTCCAAAGGCGGGATACATCTGTTCCTTGTTTATGGATGTATGATCCTTGATCGAAACCGGGATGATGGGATGTCGGTTCTTCCTTCCATGGATTCCTCCTCAGAGCTCGTCACCTAGTCCGGGTCTCCCTCATAGATTTAAGACAGGTTCGTGAAGCTCGTTCCTGGCGCCATATCTGCATGGACGCCAGTTAATTACGCTACTTCCGTCAAAATGCTCCAAGGGGTCTTGTCGGGGCAGAAACCTTCGGTGAGGAGAATGGTCACATTGGGGTGTCGTTGGCATGTCTTGACGCTGGGGATCGACATGTCTCTCTTTTGTCCCTTATCACAGGGATTCTTGAGGGCGCGGAAGCCCGAGGCATCCCACATTGAATGCGGGGAATTGTGTACCATCTAAGGTTTTCCTCACCTTCCCATGTTTAACACACGGTATGGCGTGAGTTTAACGTCCTGCGGAGACAGATCGGACTGATCGGAACACTGAGAGTGGATCAGATTGAAGAACCCCCTAGGGGGAACACCGATGTTGGGGCCAGCTTGTGGGCGGCTTCCCAGATACTATAGAGTGGGATGCGATGGCATGATCTCACCGGGATGTGGCGGCCTGGGTAAGGATCAGGATGGGTGATGGAGTTACGGGCTTGAACCTCGTGGAGGCTTCCTACGTACCATGCGTTAGCATAGATGAAAGTCTACATAGTTCAGAGAATACAGTTTAACGTCGTGCTGGGTGGCATACAGTTTAACGTCATGCGGGAAGAAGGCATACAATTTAATGTCATGCGGGACGAGGGATACACTTTAATGTCATGCGAGATGAGGGATACAGTTTAACGTCATGCGGGACGAGATACAGTTTAACGTCTTGCGGGACGAGATACAGTTTAACGTCATGTGGGACAAGATACAGTTTAACGTCATTTGGGACGAGGGATACATTTTAACTTCATGCGGGACGAGGTCATTTGGGGCTTACGCTCTGAGGCGGCCCATGGTGTTGGCGAACCGACGTGAAGAAGCCGGAATGACCGGGTGGTGGGCTTGAACCTCGTGGAGGCTTCCTACGTACCATGCGTTAGCAGGGATCAAAGTCCACGTAGTTCGCTGGTATGGGTCTTATGCTCTTAGGCAGCCCATAAGATGATGTCATAGTCGGTGCGTGCTCTAATCCCACGTGAGTCATGCTCGGTGTGAGAAACAAGAGGCATCAGGGACCAGACGATCACGTCGCAAAGGGTGCGTTCGTGAGAAGCGGAAAAGGGGCTTATGCGTTGAGTAGACCAAAGAGGAAACAGGGGCTTACACGTGGTTAGCAGCCCTGGGTACCGGGACTTACTCCAGGATGGAGGCCCGTGGTGCGACAAAGCGCAGTGGGAAAGGGACTCCACTAGCCTTGGCAGGGGGGAAGTACAGAGCTGCATGGGTGCAACCTTCCGTAAGAGAGGCTAGGGGCTTATGCTCTGAGGCAGCCCTTCCCCCGTGGACAAACGCCACTCCGACAAGGAGGATATCATTCCATGAGAGGAAGATTCCATTCTCATGGAGACGAGAGGCGTAAAAAATGTCCGAGCTTGGGGGACCCTGCCTGCGAAGCACGGGGTCAGACCGCAGTTTAACGTCATTTGTTAAGGATGAGGTGCTTAGCAGTTTAACATCCTACAGCTTGGACGAGGTGGGTTCGTTCCACACCCCTAGGGCTTACATGCCCAATGACCTCTACCCCTTGTGGGATGGAAGAAATCAGCAAGGCCGTAGTGAAGGGGGGCTACAGGGTGAACCATTGAGGGGTCCACGTTAGCGTGGCTATGCAAAGAAGCAGTAGTCGTTAGCATGACTAGGGATTACATGCCCAATGACCTCTACCCCTTGTGGGAGGGAAGGAATCATCAAGGCTGTAGTGAAAGGGGGCCTCAGGGTGGATCCTTTAGGGGTCCACGTTAGTGTGGCTATGTGAAGAAGCAATAGACGTTAGTGTGCCTATGCGGAGAAGAATAAGGCAGAGCAACGCAATAGGAAACACCGCCCAAGGGACCTTGAGGTTACTTCATACGAGCCTGGAAGGCCGTACGGGAAAACAACGCATGGCGCGCATGCCCGACAGGGGAGACATCAGGTGCCGACACGGAAAGGCAGCCAAGGGGCGTCAAGGTAAATGGGTCCTGGGTGCTGCGTGCAAAAAGAAGGTTTGCACGCAAAAAATCGGGATGGCGCACAATAGGACCAGAGGATTGCGCGGAGACGTGATTGCGTGCAAAGGATGGGGATTGCGCACACAGGAGAGGATTGCGCGCACGGGGTAAAGATTGCGCGCAAGGGAGGAACCCGGGGCAGTGAGAGAAATCACTTAAGCCAGTGGAGTTGCACGCAAAGGCGAACCCCGGGGCAAGGTTGCACGAAATGAGGAATTACGTGGAAGTCATGTTGCGCGCAGGGGAGTCTGAATTGCATGCATGGGGGCCGTTCTGAATTCCTCAACCCCCAAAACATCAGGGGTTGCCTTTTATTTATAGACATCACCCGGCGCAGAATCCATACGGCACACACAATCTTCCGCGCCGGGAACCGTCGGCACGCAAAGC
Source organism: Viscum album (assembly GCA_963277665.1). NCBI lineage: Eukaryota > Viridiplantae > Streptophyta > Magnoliopsida > Santalales > Viscaceae > Viscum > Viscum album. The sequence continues at coordinate 66,201 of CAUJRU010000333.1, read as the reverse complement.
TTCACCGCGCAGAACAGGGGCGCGCAAAATTGCGCGCGCCATCGACTCGATTATGTGAATCCCAGGAATGCTTTGCACGCACCTCATTATTTCATGCAAGTCCTCCTTAATTTCGTGCACCACTTCCCAGGCCTTCGAACTAGGCCTCTGATTCCGAATATGACTTTTCTTTGTCATTTCGAAACTTCCTCTGGGAGTTATGGACTTTTTCAGCGTCTACAGAATCCTAGGCTCATCACATGGGGTAAAGCTACACTTTTACATCATTACCTAATGAAATTTTAATTTGGTTCAATATCATACGAACAATATGTAAATATAATAATTTTTTCATCATGTATCTCGAACGTGGATGGGGGGTACATCCCAAGGGGGACCGCTTCAAGGAGAGATGAAGATTCAGAATATATACTCTCTAATAATACACGTAATCCATTTCCATTAGTGATGATACCATTATGGATTACATGTTAACTTCTCATGCACCTCTGGGTGCGGAAAATCATAGAAACATCCATGGAGAAGTGTAAATTCGGATTTATAACATTTGGGTGTCTATTCATAGGAGTAAAAGAAATTAGGGTATGTATGCTTATGAAAAATAGGTAGGTTAATGGCCTAGGACTCACTTGAAGTAAATCGGCCGAACACAAGGGTGGGTGGTGTCGGTCACACAAAGATTATGGGTTGCATTTGAATAGGTTTTGGGAAGCAACATGAGTCTTAGACACTCAACCTTCATAAAAATGGATTTGTTGAAAGGGGGCACCATGGGGAGGCCTGTAATCTTGGTTTCATGAATGTTGGGGTTTCTTGATGGTAAGGGGCTTCATGAAGGTCATAGGTATTGTGAAGGTTTGGGGTATCATGAATGTTAAGGGTCTCAAATAAGAATATGTTTCATAAATCAGGTTAACCCTACCTTGGAGTAAAGTCTTGGTTCATATGAGGATGGTTTCATAAAGGATAATTATCTCATGATACCCCAAGATCCAAAAGGGATTTTTTCTTACATGGAGGTCATTTAACTTCATGAATGGAATCTCCACTATGGGTTGAGTTTCTCAAAATCCAATGGGAGGAGTTTTCATGAATTATGGATCCATTTGGAAATCAATATCATCTCTCCCTCCAAAATCTTATGAGTTTTTTGAATTCAGATCTTTTCTTGGAAGCTTAAAGGTCAAACCCTATCAAATTAATACATAGGGGCTGTTTATATGCCTAGAAAAGAAAAGGGAATCAGATTTCTAAATAATGGATGCTTCCACAAAAGATTATGATCTTCGTGAAATGATGGGGTTCTTTGAACAGGAGCTGTACTCCGTGAAGGTTACCGCCTCAAGCATCACACGACTGAGTAATTCCACAAACCAGAGTCACATGACATTAAAGTTACCACATCAAGCTTCATAAGAATGTGGAATTATACAAATTAGAGTTTCTCATGATGCTTTTGACCTTTTTAAACCGTTCCCTTAAGTGGATTTTTGGGCAGTTTTGTCCTAAATATGTTTGAACTCATAATGCCTTCCATGACATCTCACGTGACACACAAAAAATAGCGTAAACACCTACACCCTAAACTATATACCATGGAACTTAAATCCTATAAAATACACACTAAACCCTAAACAATACACCCAAATACCTATACACTTTACCCTAAACTCTAAACCCAGCACCCAAAACCCTATACCCTACACACTGAACCCTATACCCTACACCCTACAGCCTATACCCTACACGCAAGACGCTATAACCAACATCCTAAACCCTAAACCCTATACCAAAAACCATATAACCTACCCCCTAAAACATAATCCCTACACCCTAAAACATATAACCTACACCCTAAACCCAAACACCTGCACCCTAAACCTGATACTCTACACACTAAACCATCAACACCAGACCCTAAACATTATACCCTACAACTTAACCCCAAAACCATACACACTAAACCATATACTGTACCCCCCAAACCCCAAAAAATCATACAAATACCAATATACCCTAAACCTAAAAAACCTAAAAATCCTAAAAATTGGTAAAAAATTGTAAAAAACATTAATAAATCCTAAAAACCTTTAAACCATAACAACCAAAATAAATCCATAAAAACCAAAAAAAAATCCTAAAAAACATCAAAAAACCCTAAAATACTCTTAAAACCCTTAAAACCATAAAAAACCCTAAAATAACAAAAATTCATTAAAACCCACTTTAAACTCTATAAAACCTTAAAACCATAAAACCCAAAAAACCCAAAAAACCTAATAACCAAAAAAAACCCCTTAAAACCCCCCCAAAACCATAAAGCCCCTAGGAAAACCCTAAAAAGTATTAAAATCCCAAAAAACTCTAAAATAACCTAAAATTCCATTTAAAAAACCCAAAAACCTAAAGAGATATAAAATCCAAAAAAACCCGAAACAAACCCTAAAAACCCTAAAAACCCAAAAAAAAATCCTAAAAAACATTAAAAACCATACAGAACACTAAAACCCCCAAAACACCAAAAAAAACTCTAAATCCCAAAAAAACCTAAAACTTAAAACCCAAAAAATTAATAAAACATCAAAAAGATCCCTATTAATCCATAAAAGAATAATAAATCCCATAAAAGCACTAAAAAAACATAACACCCCTTAAGCCTTGAAAACCTAAAAACCATAAAAACCATAAAAACTATAAAAACACTAAGAAACCTATAAGGAAACAAAAATCATAAAAACCTCTCAAAACATCAAAGAACCCAACAAACCCCAAAGGATCCTAAAACCCCCTAAAAGGTTATAAATAATATAGAACCCCTAAAAACCATAAAAATACCCTAACCCCCCCCCCCCTTAAAACCCTAATAGATCCTAAAAACCCTAAAACCCCGCTAAAAATCCCTAAAAGGCTCTACAACCTTAAAAACCAAAAAACCCATAACAGATCTTTGAATTCCTAAAACACATAAAATAAAAAAAACCTCTTAAAACAATAAAAAACTGATAAACCCCCTAAAACCCTAAAATCCACTTCAAATATCTAAAAACCCTAAATACAATAAAAACCCCAAACACCCAAAAAACCATAAAAACCTAAAAAAATTGAGAAAATCATAAAATAATTTTAAAAAAATAAAAACACTAAAAACATATAATAAATTGTTAAAATCAAAGAAATCCTCAAACCCCAAAAAAATAAAAAATCTAAAATAAAACCTTTAAAACCATAAAAATCTTATAAACCCCTTTGAAAACCTAAAAACCCTAAAACTACTTAAAATAACATAAAATCCCAAAAATAGTTAAAACCCCAAAGAGAACCTAAAAACACAGAAAAAACTAAATAGACCTTAAAAAACTAAAAAAATCATTAAAAGACCCCAAAACCCCTATAAAATTCAAAAAATCCTAAGAACCCAAAAAACCTGTAAACACTGAAACCCATAAAAACATTAAAACCCTACCCCCAAAAAACCATTAAAACCCAAAAACCCACAAAACCCTCTAAAAAGACCCTAAAACCCTAAAATATCCTAAAACAACATAAAACCCCTAAAAATATAAAATGCATAAACCCCTTAATTCCCCAAACCCCATAAAAACCATAAAACCCATAAAAACCATAAAAAAACTAAAAACCCAATAACAACCTAAAAAATCTAAAAATCCCAAAACCCCTAAAAATCATAACGATTCCTAAAAACCATAAAACCCCTAAAATACCATAAAACCCCATAAAATCACTAAAATATCATAAAACAAGAAAATACCAAATAAATCATAAAACACCAAAACCCCAAAAAACCCTATAAAACCCCAAATCTCTAAAAAACCCTAAAACACTAAAAACCTTAAAAAACTAAAAATCTCTAAAACCCCTAAAATCCCTAAAAATACTTAAAGACCCTAAAATCCCAAAAACCCCTTAATACTTATACATGTCCTAAAATCCTTAAAAATCCCTAAACACTTTAAAAACCTAAAAAATCCCTAAAACCCCTAAAAACCTATATACCCTAAATACACTAAAAATAATAAAAACCCAAAATTACCAAAAAACAAATAAAAAATATATCATAAAATGGACTCCAAAAGAAATAAAATGACCCTAATCCCATAAAAGGCCCTTAAATCCTTTTAAACCCTTAAAATGTTAAAATCCACAAAACCCATAAAAACCTAAAAAAATCCCTAATCCCTAAAAAACCAAAAATAACCTAAAAACCCTAAAAGACCCTAAAACGCCTAAATAACCCTAAGACACACAAAAAATAAACTAAAAATCCTTCAACCACTATGAAAACCCTAAAACATATAAATATACATAACAATATCCGAAAAATTATAAAAACCCAAAAAACCTAAAAACTTTTAAAACCCCCTAAAAAACCTAATCAAAACCTAAAAACACTAATAAAATCCTAAGATACCTAGAAACCATAAAATGTGAAAAAAGGATCCCGAGAACCCTTTATTCCAATTAAACACCATTAAACATCTAAAAAACCCCTGAAACGCCATAAAAACTCAAAAAACATTAAAACCCCTAAAATAACAATAAAAACATCAAACCCCATTAAAACCCAAAAAATTTCTAACCCCCCAAACCCTAAATACCTAATACCCTAGAAAAGAATAAAAAACTCTAAAAATCCCAAACCCCACAAAAAAAAAACTAACCCCCAAACCTTTGAAAAAACAGTAAAAACCAACTAATACATGTAAAAATGCTAAAATAACATAAAATACCCTACACCCCTAAAAAGACACTAGAAACCCTAAACCCCCATAAAGACTCTAAAAATAGTAAAAATCCATATGAAGATCATAAAACCCACTAAAACACTAAATTAATGAAAACCCCCTGAAACCCCTAAGAACCCTAAAAACACTAAAAAACCTAAATGACCCAAAAAAACCCAAAAATACATTTAAAACCATAACAGACCCTTGAAAGCATAAAACCCCCCTAACAACTCAAAAAAATCACTACAAAACACTAACCCCCCCCCCCACCCCAAAACATAAAAAAACTAAAAACCCTAAAATCCTAAAAATCTATAAGAATCACTAAAAAACATAAAAACTCTACAAATTCCTAAATACATCTCAACACCGTAAAGCCCTAAAAACCCTAAAAAACCATTCAAACACCTACAAGACCCTAAAACACCTAAAATCCATAAAAAACCCCTAAAACCACTAAAAACCATAATGTAATCTTGTAAGCCCCTAAGAACCCTAAAAAAAACTAAAATCCTTAAAAAAACAAAAAACCCAAAAAACCTTAAAACCATAAAACCCTTAAAAACCCAATAAAACACTAAAAAATAAAATAGAAACTAAAAATCCTAAAAACCTAAATTACTCAAAGCCCTTGAAAACCCTAAAACCCCCTAAAGTACCCTAAAAATCCCTAAAACCCAAAAAAAAAAATAAAAACACTAAAACAAATAAAACCCATAAAAATATATTAAAACCATAAAACCATAAAAACCCCTAAAACCATTAAAACCAAATTAATAATCCAATAAAACCCAAAGAAACCCAAAAAACCTCTGAACACCTAAAATGATATAAAAACTCTACAAAACCCACAAAACCCCTAAGAACACGTGAAAACCCTAAAACCCCAAAAAACTTAAAATAACATAAAATAACCATAAAATCCCTAAAAACACATAAAATAGCCCTAAAATAACCCTAAATGACCCTAAAGGAACCCTAAAACCATAAAACCCCTTTAAAATTATGGTAACCCATAAACTTGTAAAAAAATTAAAAAAATTAAAAAAACAAAAAAACAAACAAAAAACCCTAAAAAACAAAGAAAAAACAAAAGTAACATAAAAACCTAAAACCCCTTTAAAAACCAAGAATACACTAAAAAGATACTAAAAATAATAGGATCCTAAAACCCCTAAAAACCCAAAAAAATCTAAAATACCCCCAAAAGGTATTTAAAATCCGAAAAAACCTAAAATGCATTAAACTCCCATTAATCCCCCCTTTGAAAACCCCTCCCCTAAAAAAATTGACTGGAAGGAGGATGTCAGCGCTCTCTCCTGGGTTCTCTCTTCCAACATATTGTTCGTTACCTCGTGGATTTCCCCATGGTGGCCTCTTCTTCCAGCTTGATTGTGATTTAGATGGGAATTAGTCTTCTTCATCGGTGCTCTGCTCGAGGATTGGTAGTGATGGGAGGATCTGTTCGAGCATAGGTAGAGCTAGCATGGTCTGGCGGAGGTTAGGCCCGGCTTCAGCAGAACCTCTGCGAGAGTCGATCAAGGGCAGAGTCGGCTTGGACTGGTGGCATTTTGGTCTGACTTTGGTGGATATGAACTCTAACCTTCCTTGTGAGTCGAGAAAGGGATGTTTCGGCCTACAATGGCGGTGTTTTGGCTCATCCTCGGCAGATCTGGAATCTGTTCTTGATGTCAAGGTGAGATATGGTTTTATGAAGATGTCTTTGCTTCTTGTCTTTCTACATTTTAAGTGGTTTGTGCGAAGTCACGGAGAGGATAGGTCTTGCGACAATGACTTGGGGATGGCAATCTCTTGGTGGATTTTCTGGCCATGCAGTGGTTTTCAGCATTTGATTCTTGATGTTGTGATGGGGGATTTCAGATCTTCTCAATAGCTGGAAGAGGCACGGATGAGACCGGCTTGGATTTGGCTTGTGCATAAGTTGCAGGTTTGTATTTATCATCCCGTGGATCTGTTTCATGTTGCTGATTAGGGTCTTGTTATGTTTTGTTGCGACATAGATGACTTAATGTTTGTGGCGTCCTGTGTTGTGGTTGGTTTGAATTTTATTGGTTGAGGCTGTTGGATTTTTTTCCACTTTAGTTTCTGGCTGCGATGGTTCTTGGTTTGTTGAATATGCTACTTTGAATTTTTGAGTGTGCTGATGAGAGAGATAGGCCGTTTGCTTCAACCTGTTTTCATGGAGTGAAAGGATATGATGGTTGTCAGAGACCTTGGTGTTAGATGATGTTTTTTTATGGACTCGTTTTGGGATTTGTTGGTTTTTTTCGGGCATTGGATCGTACTGGGGAGGAGATGATAGAAGCTAGAATTTGATTGACTGGATACTGGTTTTCCTGACTGCATCTGAATGGGAGCTGTTGGCTGTGAGTTGCTGGTGCTTAGTGATGGTTGATGATGCTGGTTGGTTTTGATTTGCTGAGTGTTGTGTGTTGCTATTTGGCTTGATTGTAAGAATATGTTACTGGTTTATGGCTAATGATGTGATGGTGTTTGGCTTGGGGATGTTGGAGGTTGGTGGTGGTGACTTTCTGTTGCTGAAGTTGGGTTGATGGAGTTGCTGAAGATGGTTTTGGTGCTGTTGGATGATAATTACTGATTTGAGGATATGGTGCAGATGGATTCTAGTTGATGATCGGCTGGGAGGTGATGTTGGAGACAATTCGGTTTTTCTACTTTGTTTTCACTTTGTGTGTTTTTTGGTCTTTCTTTTTTGGGTTTTTTGGGTTTGGGGTTGTAAAGGGATTATGGGTGTGGGTCGTTTGATCCCTCCCATCCATTGTATGCTGCGTCTTTTTTCTAATAAATTTGGGGGGGGGGCAGGAATATCCTGGCCTCGCACCTCTTCTGCCCTTTAAACCCCCCCTCAAAAACCATTAAAACCCCTAAGAACCATTAAAACCCTAAAAACCCTTCTAAACTTGAAAAACCCCTAAGACCCTTCAGAACCCCTACCAAACCACTACAACCCATAAAACCCTACAAACCCTATAAAACCCTAAAAAATCCTAAAAGCCCTCTAAAACACTAAACAACTCTAAAAACTCTAAAAACCATAAAATCACAAAAATAAACCTAAAATAATCCTTATGTAACCCAAAAATCACAAAAAACCCTAAATACTATAAAAAATCCTAAAACCTTCTAAAAACACTAAAAACCTAAAAATCCCCAAAAAATCCTAAAATACCCAAAGACCCCAAAAAACCCCTAAAACATCACAAAACCCCTTAAAACCCCTAAAAATTTCAAGGAAACTTAAAATCCACTATATACCTTAGCAGCCTAAAAACCCCTAAAACACTTTAAAACCTTAAAAACTACAAAAATACCATAAAATAGTAAAACCCCTAAAAGACCCTAAAACCACCAAAAACACTAAAATCCCCTAAAAACAACAAAAAAATCCCTAAAACCCATAAAACATACTAAAACAACTAAAATAAATTAAAACCCTAAAACCCATACAACAACTAAAACTTTAAAACACCTAAAAACACTAAAACCCATAAAACAATGAAAACAACTAAGATCCCCTAAAACCCGAAAAACTGAAAACAAAGCAATAAAACCCCTGAAAACCCTAAAAAACACTAAAAGTACTACAAAACCCTAAAACCCCAAAGAGACAATTAAACCCCTAGAAACACTAGAAACACAAAAAAACCCCCCAAAAACGATTAAAAACCAAAAAACATTTATAATTCTAAAAATCCAAAACCCCTAAAAACCTCCAAAACCTAAAAAACCAAACAATCACGAAAAACCCTAAAAATGCTAATAAGCCATCAAAAATCGCTAAAAGAACTCAAAACTCCTAAAAGATCATAAGATACCCTTAAAACCCTTAAATAAAGTAAAAAAACAAAAAATATTAAACTCCACAAAAAACCGTAAAATCTCTAAAAGACTATAAAACCCCTAAAAGGACATGAAAAACCATTCAATCCAAATAACAATTTAGAAACCACAAATAAAAAAACCCCAAAACCATAAAAACCATTAAAAACCCTGAAAACACAAAAAAATCCTAAAAATCAAAAACAAAACCATAAAACCCTAAAAGATCTATAAAAACCCATAAAAATATAAAAGAATAATAAAAACATTGAAACCCCTAAAAACCCTAAAACCCATTAAAACACTAAAAAAATCAAATAAACCATTAAAACCACTAAAACCAAAAATACACTAAAACCATAAGAAACATAAAATCCTTAAATATCACTAAATCCCATAAAAACATAAAAAATTGAAAACCCCCCCTAAGAAACCCTAAACCCCTAAAAAGTTCTCTGACATTCCCAAAAAAACATAAAACTCCTAAAAACCCTAAAAACAACTAAAAATCCTAAAACCTCCTAAAAACCCCAAAATAACTTAAAACAACCTAAAACCAAAAAAAAACCACTAAAAATCATAAACACTAAAAGACCACTAATAACATTAAAACTGCTAAGACCAACTAAAACCCTAAAAACACTAAAAATCTTAAAAACCTTTGAAACCTCATAAAAGGCCCTAAAACCCCAAATGTTCTGATAATACCCTTAAAATAGTAAAACACTAAAATCTTCTAAACCCCTATAAAAACTTGAAAGACCCAAATAACACTTACGCAGCCTAATACCCTTAAAATACCATAAAACCCATAAAACCATAAAACATAAAAAAACCATAAACAGGTAAAAACTTTGAGTACCCTAATGTCCCAAAAAACCCTGAAAATCCTAAAACCCCTAAAACACTAAAAAACTCAACCCGCTAAAAACCTTAAATTTTTTTAAAACCCTTAAAACCCTAAAAAATACGGAAAACCCTAAAGGCTATGAGAGACCATAAAACCCAAAAAAACCTTAAAACCCTAAATAATAAAAAAACCTAAAACCTCGAAAACACTAAACCCCCCCCCCTAAAAATCCCATTTGATCTATAAAACCCAAAACCTCCTAAACAATCCTAAAACCCCTAAATAATCCTTCAAACCCCTAAAATACCTTTAAAATATTTAAATACACTGTAACCTTAAAATCTAAAAAAACCCCTAAAAACAATTACACCGCTAAAAAATGTTGAAAACCCATAAACCCCCCCCCCCTAAAACTCCTAAACAACCAGAAAAACCATATAAAACCATAAAACCCCAAAAAACATTAAAAACCCTAAGCCCATAAAAACCCATAAAACCCAAAAATACCTAGAAACCCTTAAATCCCTAAAACTCTTTAAAAACACAATACCCACAAATCCCCTTTAAACCCTAAAAAATCTACCCCCACTAAAATCAATATAACATTAAAAAGATCTTTAAACCCCTAAAACCCACCTAAAGGTCCCTAAAACCATAACCATCCCTTTAAACCCTAATATCCCTAAAAGACCCCAAAAAACTAAAATCCCTAAAAAAAATCCTCAAAGACCCTAAGAGCCTTTAAACACCCTAAAATTCCCTAAAAAATTAAATACCCTAAAACACTATAAAAACCCTATAAAATATTAAAAACCCGAAAAATCATAAAATCGATAAAGAACCATAAGAAAACAAAAACCCAAAAAAACCTAAAATTATATATATCCCCTAAAATAATCATAAAAAACACTGAAACCCTAAAAATCATAAAATTACAAAAAACCTTAATAACAAAAAAAACTAAAACCCTCTAACAACCCAAAAAATATCTAAAAGAACATAAAAATACTAAACCCCCTAATGACCCAAAAAACCCTAAAATCCCAACACCCAAAAAACCAAAAAAAACTCTAAAAATTTGAAAAATTCTTAAAACACCATAAACCCTTGAACCATAAAAACCTGAAAAAACATAATACCCCTAAAAACACTAGTAGCCAATTAAAAACACTAAAAACCATAAAACCCATAAAATACCTAAAATCCCTCAAAAACATAAATCCTTAAAAACATTAAGAAAAATAAACCCCCAAAAAAATATTTAAAAACCCCTAAAACTCTAAAGAAATGTAACAAAATTAAAAACAATAAAAACCCTAAAGAACTCTAAAATCCCTAAAAATACTAAAACCTTTAAAAACTCAAAATCCCTGAAAATTATTTTAAACCCTAAAACCATATAACCTGAAAAAATTGTAAAAACCCAAAAAAGACCCTAAAAGACACTAAAAGACCATTAAAGGAACCTAAAACTCTAAAAACCCTAAAAGACCATAAATACTAAAAAAATATCAAATCAACTATGAAATCCTAAAAATCCCAAATTGATGTAACAAAAAAAAATTACCCCAAAACCCCTAAAACCCTATAAGACCCAAAAAAAATTAAAACCCCTTAAAACTAATAAATTCTAAAAAACAATAAAAGACCCTTGAAGAACCAAAAAACCTACAAAGTCTATAAAAAACCTAAAGAACCCTAATACCCCTTATAACCCTAAAGGACCTGAAAACCCAAATAAGATAATAAAAAATTCCTAAGACCCGTAAAGGACCTAAAAGACCGAAAAACTCAAAGGTCCCTAAAATCCCTAAAATACCCTAAAATCCCTAAAATACCCTAAAATCCCTAAAAGCCCCTAACACCTTAAAAACCTATAAAAAACCTAAAACCCTAAAAATCCCCTATAAACCATAAACAATCTTGAAGAAAACTCTAAAAAACCCTTAAATCCCATAAAAATCCACAAAGACCCTAAAAAACTAAAAAACCATAAAAGGATATACCCCCCCCCCCCCCGCACACAAACACACTAAAACCCTTAACAGACCATAAAAACCCCAAAAAACCATTAAACCCTAAAGTAAGTTAAAATACCTTAATAACTATAAAAACTATAAAACCTTTAAAAAACCTAAACACCCTAAATTGTAAAAAATTCTAGAAATATCTAAAAAACTTGAAACACTAAAAAAAACCTAAGACTCCACAAAACCCAAATAATCCATCAAACCTCTAAAAACCTATAAAAACCATAAAACACCTAAAATAACTAAAAACCATTAATCCCAAAAAAAACCCAAAAAACAATATAAACATTAAAACCCTCAACAACCCCATAATACCCATAGAAAACCCTAAAAACCATAAAACCACTAAAAACATGATAACCCTAAAGCCCCTAAAAGATCCCAAAACCCATTAAAAATGTGAAAACCCTAAAAAAACTCTAAAATTTTAAATAAACCCAAAAAACCCAAAAAAACCCAAAAACCCATAAAACCCCAAAAACCCCAAAAAACATAAAAAACTTTTACAAAACCCTGATAAATCCTAAAAAAACAAAAAAAAGTAAAACGGTAAAGCACGCTAAATACTATAATACCACAAAAAAATACACTAGAAACCCTAAAACACTAAAAAAATCAAAAAACCATTAAAACCATTAAAAACCCTATACTCCTTAAAACCCTAAAAATCCTTAAAACCCCTAAATCATTTTAAACCCCTTAAAACCCGATAATTTATTAAAAACTACTAAAACCCCTAAAACAACATCAAACACTAGATAATATAAAAAACCCTAAAAACCCTTAAAATTCCTAAAACCCTAAAAACCCTAAAAACCACTAAAACCCACAAATTCTTTAAAAATCCCAAAATCCCCAAAAAACCAATAAAACTAACCCCCCAACACTAAAAACCCTTTAAAACCCATAAAACCCACAACCCCTAAAAATCCATAAAACACTAAAAAATCTAAAAATAATAATAAAAATACTAAAATACAATAAAATTACCTTAAAATCACTTATAAAAATAAAATTATGAAATACCCAAAAGGCCCTAAACCCCTAAAAACTGAAAATCACCAAAAATCCAAAAAATCAATAAAAACTCCTAAAATCCCAAAACCCCTATGAAACTCTAACCCCCCCCCCCCACCCAAACACCCCTAAGAGACCCTAAAACCCCTTAGAACTTCTAAAAACCCTAAAAACCGAAAAAAAATAAATGAAAAAAACATTATAAGAAAAAACTAAAAGATTCAAAAATCCTAAAAACACTAAAACCCTTGATAGACACTAAAACCCATAAAAACCCTAAATATATTAAAAATATAGAGCCTATAAATGACCTAGAAAACACTAAAACATCTAAAAACCATAAAAAATCTAAATCCATACAAAAATATAAAAACCCTAAATACCATAAAAATTATAAAATCCCAAAAATCCCAAAAAATCCCAAAAAAAATCCTAAAAAGACCCTAAATTTTGATGAAACCCCTAAAAACCCCTAAAAACCAAAAAACACACAAAACCCTTAAAACTCCAAAAAATATCTAAACCCTTTTAAAACATAAAAACCCTAAGACCCTAAAAAGATAAGATAACCATAAAACCAATAAAAATCTAAAAAACCATAAAAACCACAAAATGCATAGAAAACCTAAAACCCCCCAGAACATTGAATACCCTAAAATCAAAAAAATGTCTTAAAAGACCTAAAAACCAAAAAAAATCCATATATACTCAAAAAAACCTCGTAAACCCCATAAAATATCACGAAATTACTAAAAATTAAAAAACCCTAATAAACACTAAAAATCGCTAAAAACCCAAAAAATGGTGAAGAGCTTCGATGGAAGCAACTGGTGGTTTTCGAATCATGGGAGAATTACTATGTCTCGTTCTTTTCTCTTGGTCATTTGAAAGGGGATTGCAGATGTAGGGATGCTGTGGTGGATAGATTTGTCAAGGATCCCATCTCTTTGATGGTTATCCCAATAGGGGATATAGAGGTAAGGAATTAAGCCCCTAGAGATCCTCTTCTGGATGTTCAGAGAAATACCAAGATGGAGGATGTGGACTCATCCCCCCGGATTACTGTTGGGGAGCCTGTATTGGTCAAGAGCATCTTTACATGAGTGAAGAGTGATTTGGGCCTGGGGAGAGATGCCTCTTCTGAAATGGGAGATGTAATTCCTGGTGGAGCTGGGGATGTTTCCTTACAGTCTGATCCTGGTTGGGACAAGAGCTTGGTCTCAATGCTTGCATGTCATAGAATGGAGAGGGTGCCTTTGTCGAGACCTTTAGTGGATGCTGGTTTTGGCCACAAGCTAGCTTTTTCTTGAATCAGTTCATTGGTCTGAATCATCTAGACTCTATGGGTATTGAAGAAATGGGTCAGGGGAGGCTGGTGTTGCAGGAGGTGGAAGCTGCTGATGGTCTCTAGGATGCATACCTGCCTTCCCCTATTGTTGGTTCTTGGGCCTTGAGTATGGAACATCCCCTTACCACTATGCCCCCTCATAAGCATGTGCTACTGGACTTTACTATTCCTGGTTTTGGTCTGAGTGATGCCCCTTTTCCCTTGCAATCCCTTGGAAACCATCGTGCTGATAAGTGGAACAATGAGCAACCTGACAAGAACTTAACTATTGTTCTTTTCGAGACGCTGCCTCCCTGTGTTGAATTTTCTGACCCGATTATGCTTGATTGTTCAAAAATACCACTTGAGCAGCATATTTATGATATCTTTAACAAGTCGGATCTGCAGCCTGTGATCTTTCTTGCGGATGAGAATGAGGAACACATAAGGTGTGGTGAAATCCTTGGGGACCATAATGATCTCATGTATGCCAGTGTGAATAGGATCATGAAGGTGCAGGAGAAGATGGGTCTCTATGATTCATCTGGTGGTAAGATGAAGAGAAGGCTACGGTCTGACCCAGAATGTAGCAAGCCGGGAGACATTATTGCGCCTGATGCCTCTGCTCATAGGAGGAGCAAGATGAAGTGTGAGCCTCTAGTGAAACAGAGGGCGAGGAGGGACTATTCCTCCCTGCCTAGGACAATGGCTACTAGGGCTTCCTACAATTCCAGCAAATGTACAGGCAATGCGCATGATAGGGAGGATCAGGATATCAATGTGAAACCGGATGTGGAACTCAAGAAGTACCATGCAGCCTTTCTCGAGCAATATGAATCCTCTAAATGGTATTCAGTGGACTCTGATGCTTCCTCGGGATATGGTGCTAATTGATATCCCTTTGGGGATGGTGATTTTGTTCTGTAGTTGTCTATCCTTTTACTTTATGGGCTTTTGGAACTTTTTTGTGGGGTTTCTAGGGCTTTGTGTGTGGGTTGTTTGACCCAGCCTCTCCCTTGTATGTTTCTTTTTTCTCATCTTTATATATCTAGGGGTCAAGGATAGCCACGCCTCACACCTTCCTTGCCCTAAAAACCCAAAAAACCTTAAAACCCCAAAATCCCCAATAAATCAATAAATAAACCTAAATACCCTGAAACCCCTAAAAAATTTTTTTTAGACCCACGGAGAATGTGTGGGGGAGAACAAAATGTCCCAATAGATAACAACCAATTTTCTGCTATTATAGAGAGTTTAACATCAGGTTCATAATTTTTTTTGACCCAATGCATGTCGTACCATTTTTGGTGGGTGATATGGTCATGCAGGGACTTGGCAGTGTGTCCTTTTTTATGTTGAAATAGAGGTTCAACAATTTAAATGTCTTGGTGGGTGATTGAAGTGGGATAAGTGTTTTGTGCAATCGACCCATGTTGGGTATGATTTCTTCAAATGTTCTCTAACAGGTTCATTTATGGAGATTGAAACACCCAAAAACTCTTTTATCCTTGATTAATGGACCTTATTTCCAAAGGCATGCGTTAGTTGGATGATGATTTAGCTAACGAAACATAAGGACTCCATTGGTCGAGAGAATGGGAGGTTGGGCTCGTTACACTCTTGGGGGGGATTACTTCCTATTCTGAGACTCTCTTATAGATTTAAGAAATGTTCATATGTTCATGAATTCGTGATTTTTTTCCAATAATGTGTCCACATATTACTATTATGTTGCAAGATCGATCCTAGATACACATAAATTTAAAAAAATCGGTATGCATCTGATGGTCTCCATTAATAAAGATACTTATATGTATTGAAGGTTCTTCATCAATGTTCCCCTTTGTGGATAGATCATGAATTCCTTTACTGTTTATGGAGACATCATGGGTTTAAGCCATGCGATGAGGCGCTCTAGAGTATATTGTCATCCAAGGGAATGGGAATTGTTTTTTATGAGGATCAATCCCATAATATGGGATTCCTATGTATCTTAATGGGAGGAATTAGATTCCACATATTTTGGTGTCACTTTACTGAAAGCATCACCTTTAAATGGTCATGTGATAAGGACCCATCCATGTAGTATAATGCCATGTGAATAGGATGTATAGGAAGAATATTCCTAGTAAAAAAATTATATGGGACATGTGTGAAGTGGCCTGAGATTCAAAAAATAGATATGGTCTCCGGGGTAGATATTACTCTTATGGGGATATAGACCAAGGAACATTAGGGTGAAAAGGGTATTATGTTTCGACCTTAGGGAGGCTTTCTATATATCCCAGTTAGTCGGAAATTAAATCCATCATAATTCAGTTTTTTTTGGGGATTATACTATAAAGGAGGCCCTTTGTGGGGGAATGATTGGGGCATACACATTGGAGATTCCCATTTGATAGAAATTAGTCAGGGCTTACACCTGAATAGAATTCCATAGTGAGTTTGAGGGAATTTTATTGGGATTGACTTCTAAGGATAATGTCCTTTGAGCTCAGGCCTTAGGCAGGTGTCATTTGTATCTTGATTAGAGCAGGAATCAGTGTTCGCATAGATCATTATTTTTGGGGCTGACACCTTCTAGGAGGCCCATGCTTTGGGGTTATGTAGATGTCATGATCACCTCCAGCCTCAAAGACATTGCGAGTCATGCTCGGTGTGAGAAATAAGAGGAGGTAGTGGATCTAAAGATCACATGTACCACATCATATAATCATAGATGGTACTAGAACCCAAAGGGAGAGAGGGGGAGTCCTAAATGTTTCCATTTTCTCCATTGACTTTTCATACCCAAGACAGTTCCTATCTCAGTATGCCATGGGTGGAGTCATAGAGGAGAACTTATTCGACCTACTACAAGAAATTATAGGGGATTACCTCAGTGGGAGTGCCCTAAAATTGGTTTTGGGAAATGAGAGGAATGTTTCTTCTTGTCAAAGGATAAATAAAGTGTTATTTCTGTTTCATATCAATGACCCTCATCAATGGTTAAGGCCAATGATTACCCTTGATCCCTATAATAGTGAGGTTCACATTAGTATCCTAGGGTTGGACACAGGGTTACCCTGGGAATGTAATCTTATGGACATTCCAATGTTCCATACTATTGTTGGGATTACCTAAATGAATTTTCTTACCATGGCTATGTAAACTCAAATGGGAATGATGATGCACCCTATAGTTTTATCATATGGGTCTAGTGGATTTGTAAGAGGCTTTGGCCTATTTTTGTTGGACTCTTTCTCATCGGGACAATGGATGAGGTAAATGAAACGAACGGAGATGATCAAATATATAGTGTGAAACATCCTAGAGTACACCATTTCTGTGTACCGTTTCTTCATGTGGGATGGGGGCCTCCCTGTATAGAATGATTATATGAGAGAAGAGGGGCCATCTTTATTCCATAATGGTACATGGACCTATATGAGGTCTACATAGAGTTTTTATATGTGGGATTAGGTTCCCACCACATAGCATGACGCTACACAGCAGTGAGTTCTGTCATTGTATTGTGGTGCTATAGGGCATAGGGTTCATCTACATAGTGTGGCACTATATTCCTTCCATATAGGGTGGTTCTATCCAAGGAACCTGAGTGAATAAAGGGCATTGGTTCAGTGCCTTATAGGAATTTCATCCATGAAGGATATTTGGTTCGTGGTCTGCCAATTATTATATTTCCTTCTTTATTTTTCCATTGTGCGGTGATTTTATGCCTGTGGGGATTCATTATAAGGGGTCTGCACCACGTCAATTTATCTCTTTAGAAATACATCTTAAAATTATTTCAAATCCTATCAAATATATTCTCCCCTTAGCTCCCCTTAGGGTCCTTTTATTGAGTGTCAGGGAAGCTGGATCTATGGATCTCAAGACACCTTTTATGGAATCCCATGGAGAGATCACCTAGCCCATGAATGACATGGTCAACAGAGGCCTAATGGGTTGCAGTTCGAAGTGGTAAAAATCACTACCTCAATCATATAAATAACTTTATCTTGTTCGTGGGGTGCTTATAGATTTACCTCATCTGCGAACTATTAAGTTCATAGGGATGGTATGCAGGGGTAGAATTATCTACCTCTATTTCTCCAATGATGCGCACTATGGGGGAGGATTTCTTCACCTCCATTTCACCAATAATGTGGTTCACAGGGGTGGAATTTTATGCCCCCACTTCACCAATGATGCAATTCATGGGTACAGTATGCAGGGTTGTCTTCCTTCCGCATACTACTTAGTTCACAGGCAATGCCTTCCACAAACCGTTCCCAAGATTCAGTATGTGGGAAGATCATTTCCCTTTTCAAAATTTTTCTTCTTCAACAATTTTCTCTAAATCCTTCATCAAATTCATTTTCTTTGCATATATAATATTATGTGAGAATTTGTATTTCATTTTCAAAGTTTTTAGAATCATACAAATTACTTACAGCGGAATGGGATCCGGTAGAGATGAAGAGGACACTATTCCCATATAGAAACAAGTCAAGAATTGAACTACTTTGTGGAAGAAAAGTGGACTTATAGGGGGACCATTCCTATATATAGGGGTTCCAGTTCATTTTTTATTTACCAGACATATTAGAATAAATTTCACCACAAATTTCTCTTAGATCGTCTTATATCCTCATACAGAAGAAACTTCCTTAAATCCTTATTCTGTGAACTTTACTTTATATTCCATGAACCGAGAAACCTCATGGTCATCCTCTTCTGTGAACTAATTTTTTCAATCTAGGAACTGGAAATTTATTTTCAAACTGAAATTTAGGTCTTTACACTATAATATTTGGATTACCATGTATCAAGGATCAATGCAAAACTCACCCAATCAGCAAAATGTTTAGTTTATTGGCCAACACATTGCTGGCTGATGCCTCATACGGAATTCTGTAAACTATTGGTTCATGGAAAATGCCTTCCATGAATCGTTTCTAGGGTTCAGTATAAATACTTCTTTATTATTCTTACTTCTTTTCTCCCTTTGATAATTATTTTCCTACAGATTCTATTAGACTAAACTTTTTTATGGATTTTTAAAGAGGGAAATAGATGGATCTTCCTATTATTTCATTGAAAGAAAATAAGAGTAGGGCAGTTGTGGTTGAGAACACTGGAGAAATATTTCTTTCATACGTGGATACTAAAGAGGGTATCCTTAGAGATCTCTTCTAAATAGAGTTTATGGATTATCCAGTATCTTCCTAGTTATAACTTTACAACTTCTTTCTTCAGGATGACGCCCCTTTTGCAGTGGATGACAATAGTAGCTTCACTATTCATCTTGAGATGTCTCGAGAGTATGACCGGATGAATATTATTTCCACAGGGGAAATAAAAAATTCTTCAATACATGATGACATATTTGTTATGAATGGATCTATGTGGATGTAGAGAAATCAATGTCACCACACTAAGTATTCTGAATAAATCATTCAAGACTACCCAACTATAGTTAACTTGTCCTGAATCAATCTGAACGGAGTTTGGAGATCCAAATGGTTCTCCGATATGAAGGGTTATTTTCTGACAAGTGTGCCTTGGAGTTCTGGGTTCATCAGAACTACTTGGATGTCTCTGAGACTCTGAAAGCTGTCAACCTATACCAAGTGGTTTGGGTCTCCCAATTTTCCATATATTCCTTGGGCAAAATACTGCTTGAGTAGTTCAGTTATTGGCATTCAAGCACCAAAACCTTTTACTTTTCCCATGGTAAAGTGGGGATCCATTTATGGGATTTCTACCAGGTCGGGGGACTTCCCATCCTTGGTGACATGTATGATGAGTTTCTTCCTAAAAATAGTTACTTGGAGAATACTGAACTATTGTCTCCATTGGTGAGAGATTTACTAGTCCTATCAGAGGGACTGCTTATTCATCCTCTTCACGCCCACATACTAATTTTATTTTAAGAATGGATAGGATTATTCTTGTAGGTGAGCGGTCTGAAACTGAAAGTCTTCCACATCCATACTCATCCAACTCAATAGTCCCTTGAAAATTTCTAGCGCATACTATTCTACCCTCGAGGAATGTCACCACACCACCTAGGGTTATGAGGTCCAAACAGACATATCTCTTGGGCTCAGAATGGTAGGCTTATTTTCTATGTTCCAAAATGGGTGGCTATTTTCTTCTCATGAAGTTTATACTGTTGTCTGGGTTTGCACCCTAATGATGGAAGCCATGCTGGCATAGGGGTCTCCCATTAAGTTATTTATCCCCAATCTCACCCAAATTTAATAGTTATTAGGGAAAATACAAGAATTGAGGCCACCACAACACCTCAGTGGGCCATTTCAACTTTTTTATAGTTGGATACCAGAACATTTCCCCTGTTACGAGTATCGGCACACCACAAAGATCCCCCATTTTGACCTCTGTCTGACTTTACATAGTATTGTTGTTGTCCATCCTGAGTCCTTGAGTGTTGAAAGCATTATTGACTTACTATGTGATCCTTTGCATTTAGCTTTTGAACCTTACCCCATGCCTCACAGAATAATAGCATATGATGGGTGGGGATATTCAGAAGAACATTAATACATCATCTCAATTCGAGAATAAATCCTAACCACTCGTATAGACTGGATAACCATCTATGAACCCTATGCACCTTACCAATTTTCCAGCTAGTTTGGATGTCTTCATTGAGTCTCACTCTTCTCAGTTACCCTAGTTAAGAGGGAATCTCACCAGGCAATACTTCTTCATCTATGGTTGTTGGTGATGTGGGATGTGTCTATCATGGGGGTATATATTCTTCTCTAAGAGGCCTCTACTTAATTATTGTTAGAGTATGACCAACAGTGGGTAACATGCTATCCTAATGAGATACAGGACAGACCAGTCTAACGGGTACAAATAATCTGAACTACTTCCAGTCCAATTTTACCTATGTCATTTGCGCCATCTCCCTCCATTCCTATTTCTAAGTGGCTCTCCATCCATAATCTCATGCGTTCGGAGGGGACTTACTCTATATAACCTATATCCGTGGAGAGTGACTTTTACCTTATATCTCTGGTTGAGATGGTTTATTGTCCTACCGAAGCCGGTCCATATGGAACATCATTGAGTACCCCTAATGTCACAGTCAACCTCCTGAGATTGGTACTAGATATTGAACCACCTATAGAGTGCGAAGGATCCCCCGCTTGGGTAAACCATCATAGGGTGGATCTATTTGTTTTGGTATGATTTCCTGACTACATTCCTATTGCAGAAAAGGAATATAATTAGTGTTCCAATAATTTCACAAGATGTCAAACCATGTAGAGATGGGTGTGGATTTGAATGTGTACTATTATTGTTGAAATTCTTATTCCAGAGTTTGCTAATGAGGAGGACACACTTCAAAGGCTATTTACTTACTTGTGTTTTGGTGGCTTAGACTACCAACATCTGAACCAACATTTGTAAGAGATTATCATAAGTTGAGAGAATCTACCAACTCATGAGGAAATCCTTTCTCTGTTCAATTCTTTAAACCACCAAACAAATACATTTTGGGATCTTACTAAAGATATTCACTACCTAATAGAAGAGGAGGAAATTTTTCATGACCAAGTGTTCATCCAAACAGAAGATCTATGGGAGTTAGATTCTCATGTAGCCAAGCTGATGGAATGACTGACCTCAACAACATTCAGTTTTGATTCTATTAAGCAGAAGGGGCAAGATCTCAGAGTAATTATGAAGAAATTATGTCTGGAGGTTTAAACTTATGGTTTCCAAAGGGATACATTAGAACAAGATCTTGATGACCCCTATAATATAATTATTAATCTCCTAAAATGATCTAATCAGGATTCATTATAATCCCCAAAATTATTGGGTTCCATTTTTCTTTTTTCTTGGACAATGAGGAGAGACTCTTGGTTGTGGATGTCCTCCTTACCTTCATATACTAAAATGAGGATGTTTTTCTCTCCAATTATTCTCCTTTATTTTATCCCAGAAATTTCAATAAATCATGATCAACTATATTTTATGTCATAATCTTAACCAAATATCAAATCTAATTTCAATATTGGATGTCTAAAAAATAATCAACTCATGCTCTAATTTTTTTTCCAAAAATGAGCGTCCCAACGAGTGTAACTCTCCTATTGCTAGGGTTTTGTGAAAACCCCCACAAACATTTGGTCTTCTATTATTACTCTAATTTTTTCCTAAGTCCGTTATAGTGTGGACATAGTGGGTATAACTTGAATTTTTATTTGGCCTCAATTTACAGGTTTCTGACCTAAGAGGCATTGTGTCTCTTGATTATGGTTTCTCAAAATATTTGCCTAAACCATGTGTGTCATTGGATTAGTGAGATGGTACCTGAGTTTTTTCCAGGATACCCTTTGAGGGTTTTCATCCTAGTGTGTGTTGTATCTTTCATGGGAAGTTTAATGTCTTGAAAACCGGACAATCATTACTTGTCACAAATCGAGCCGGGTCGCCATCTGACCTGGCACCTAACCCAGTCTACGACATGGCCTGAAGGGATTTCCCAATCCCCACGGGCTGGCACAAGTTCCCGGGTATCAAGAGTAACCTGTGGGAACGGTTTACCCAAAATAAGAGGCAGAAAAACAAATAACTAGATAAATAAACAAACACTGTAAAACAAAACCAAACAAACCCTTAACATTGGAAAAAACATAAAGTTTAAAATTTAACCCAAAACTCCAAGAAGACTATAAAGAAAAGAAATCTAGCATGGCTATTCGCACCTTCATGCAACATGAGGAGCCACCTCCTTAAAAAACCATCATCAGACCTACACAAGAAGACCATCGATAACCCGGACCACCGCCACTAAGCATGATGTCACAACCTGGAATAAAAAAAACATGGTATACATACACCCAAAGGTGTATATAGGGTGTGATCCAAGTGCCCAATAGGAATTCACCCAACAAAAAGGTTCCACGTATAAAAATTAAATGACAAATACATTTGCAGGCTAAATAAATGAAATGAGACAAAATCATGAATAATTTGAAAGAAATCATATCTATAAAGAAAACACTTTTACAGAAAACAAAATAAATAAAAAAACACCCATGCATTTAAGAAAACCCAAACCTTCAAGAAAACCCAAGAGCTACAATGTAGGCCTATGGTGATTTTATAGTAGTCCAGGGGCACCAAAAGTGAAAGAGGCCCTAAAGGTACCAGAAAAAGGAATGGAACCCTATAACATCTCATATCGGTGAATATTCATATAGGAAACACAAAAAAAATGTTCTCATGCACGAGGAACTAGTAGGGAAACACATCCATAACCTAGTGGTCTCCAATCATCATCCAAAGTTTAGTTAGTGTTGTAATCGTCAAACCAGCTAAGTGAAATCGGGCCAGAACCGCTTCCGTATCACTAGCGCGCTAGATCTAGTCCACCCACCTAATACCCAGGCTTCCCCTTTTGTGCTTAAGATGTTCCAATTTCACATTTCTTGTCAAACTCAGATGAATAAAATAAACTATGTGTTTTATAAACCCAACGCCACACATACACAAAATCTATTTGAAATAGTATGCACACCAAAAGACTTTACCCAACTCAATTCAAACAATTAATGCATTGTGAATTTTTATTTACTAAAACATATTAAATTCGCATCGTTAATACTTTATTTAAAACATTTTAAATTCCTTGTAAACAAATTATTAAACAGAAACATAAAATGACTTATCACACAAAATCAACTCTGCCCTCCTTCATGACCAAACACACCCAACCGCCACATGATGAACACAATAAACACTACTCACATTAATTAATAACTCAACCACACAATTAAAAGACCATCTTACCAATTAAATAAAATTGTAGAAATTTTTTTAAACAACTTCAGGAAATGAAACATGACTCTAAACACCAAAAGTCCACTCAAACCCTCTTTTTTGAAAAAACACATATGAACGCTACACCAGAACCTAAACCACCACTTTTCATATTTTAACAAAACAAAATCAGACATTATAAAACACTAGTAGAAAAGTCAACATAGGTTTTCACAGCAACAACCTACTCAACACACACAACTACTTCACTTATGACAAAGAACATGCAGCACCATGTCGAAGGTGCGATTGACACCACTTACACAGATGAAAAACAAACTGCACAGTTTAAAAATTACAACCAACTGACTTGATATAAGTTTTCAACAGAAAACACACATGTAACATAAACATGATACTTAATGATTTAAATACAAATCAAACTTCAATGCAAACCAACTTCGCAACTACACAAATTAAGCATGAAAATCAAGCCATCAAATAATGATTAGATGTGGAACCACCTACCTTGAAAGGAGGCCCTCCCAAAACATGTGAAAATCTCCAATAGCACCTAATATGCACCAAACACTAACCGAAAAGAACCCTAAATAGAAATTCAAACCAAAACAAATCAAAATTTAACTCCAACTCAGACCACAGACTCGCTGGAAACTAAAATGCGAAAAACAAGAAGACGTGATACCCCAATCCAAATAGGGAGAAGCCTACCCAAAGGGAGAGGATGTGTTGTTGATATGTGAGCTCGTCCGGAAGGTCCAATCTTTGGAAAAAGGTTCGTCCAGTGAGGGGGAAGGTTTTGGGTTGTGTCGGGATGAAAATGGAGGAGGCGTTGATGGAGTTGCGGGTTGGGTCTCATCCACAAGGATGATGGCCAGGAGAGGAAGTCAGTGATAGTGGCAGTCATAATAGGAGTAGGGAGGCCAACGACCATGGGGGTGGTACGAGCTGGCTTTGGTGCATCGTGCATGGATGTTTCGGAATTATGGGTCGCGATAGGGCTGACCAAGTAGAGCCGGGTGTGAATGGGACTAGTTGAGTGGATCCGATGGGATGGGGCCAGACGGACAGGGGGTTGTGTCGCGTCTGGATGGCCAGGAGGGAGGCACAGGCTGGGGAGTCCAGGGGGGAAGTAGGGTCTCCGGAAGGAAAATAGGGGCACCGGAAAAAAGAGAGCAAGGTGATGGGGAGGTTCAAACCAGGTGGGGGTATGATGGGGAAGAAGAGAGGGAGGTAGGGCTGTGGCCTTCAGCGCGTAGGGCATGGGGTCTGAACCCTGGAAAAAAATAATAAATAAATATAAGTTAATAATGAAAAAAATTATAATAGTTATAATAATGATAATAGTTATTATTTTAATGAGGTTAATAATAACAATAACTTAATATAATTCATATCCTTGACACTTATAATAATAATAACATTAATGATATTTATAATTTTATAATAACTATAATAATAAAAGTGATAATAACTTGATAAAATATTAACAATAATAATAATATTCTTAAATAATAACAATATCATTATTATTATCAAAACCATTCTTACTTCATTTTTTTAATTAATTAATTAATTAATCATGCACTAGATAGGTCGCAAGGTGAGTTAGCGAAGCCATGTGGCTTCACTCATGTCATGCCCGTGCATTGAGTGATGACAAACCCCAAAACCATCATTTACCTGCAAAAACACAAGATATCAATCAGACTCTTCCTGCACCTCATCAAAATATTTTGAATCCAAATAAAATAAATGAAATTGAATTTTTGATATTAATAATTATTATTATTATTACAATATTAATAACTTAATTAATTTTTTTATCAACATTGTTAATAATAATAATAATATTCTCAAGTGACATTAATATTATTACTATTATTAAATCCATTCTTAATACATCTTATTTCATTAGTTGACCATCGGGCAGGGCGTGCGGTGAACCGGGCGAGGTTGCGCGGAGACCAAGGAGAGGTCGCATGGCTTCGACCGTAGTGCGATGAACGCAATCAAGGCCAAAACACACGTTTTAAAAAAAACATAAAACTTAAGTCACATTTCAACCTAGACTACCCAATGCAAAGAAAAATAAGAAAAATAATTTTTTTAAAGACGATGGGTGTGTCAATTCTCCCCACTATAAAGCTTTCCATCCCTGGAAATCCACAACTAATGATGAGACCCAAACTAAGAAACAACACCCCCAAAATCATTAAAGAGGATCCCTATGAAAACAAGAGAAAAGAGAAAAACGCATCATGCATTGAGAAAGTGACTCAAATGAAAACTTCAAGAAACATGTAAAGAGAATCTCTAACATGTTTCACCCGCCCCAATGAGCTAGAACGCCTCCAGTAGACTGATCAAAGAAAGGAACTCTCACACCAACAGAAACCAACTTCACAAGCCGAAATACCTCAATCACTATTAAATGAAAACCACACTATTTGACTAAGACAAACAAATAAGACCAACCACGTCCAATTAATACTCTTATCACCTACCACCAAGTCATCTCTAGAGAGATAACTAAAAATTACAACAAGGGAAGGCCCGAAGGGGCTCCCCACCATTAGAAATTTGCTAACGCCTGAGAGAAGGTTATAAAAATGACATGAGGAGGCCCGATAAAACTCCCCACCATTATGAAAAAGGCCAAAACTGATTCATTCAAGAGACTTTTGAGCGAGACTCGTTGTGGGTCCCCCCACCATTAGAATCGACGAAAGATACAAAACATTGAGAATTTCCTGACAGTGACCAAACACCCAACCACAAGTGGAAGGGAGGGTGGGGCCCGACCATCGAGCGTCAAAACCATGACCTAAGACCAACCAACATCTCTACGTTCCCAGATGAGCACTATTCAACTTTGTGACCGATTTACCTAACATACCGCATAAGGACCACTAAGATAGATTTCATCAAGTGGGACGCAACCCCCAGGACCTTAAAGTAACGAGTCGACCACGCCTCCTCCTAGACACAGGAAACCTCATTCACCCAGATGGGTTGTCAAAAAGGAACAACCATAGAAAACAATTTAAACTGCTTTTGTTTTCAACATCAGTGACAGAAATAAATTCGAGGTCCCATACACTCTCGGGGTTCCTGACCGCGCACCAGCATCACTCTGAGGCCTATGGCTAGAGCCTTGATTTTTGAAGCATATCCTGCCTCACCACCAGGTATTGAAGACTCCCAAATGGAGATTCTCCTTTTTGGTGCCACACACAACCACACCGCAACTGAAACAACACCAAAAAACACAATGCACCACGACATTCAACTACTCCCACACATATCATTTTCCAACATAGGTGTCTAGATGATGCACATGTATCACCTCTTCACCTTAAATAAGAAACTTAAGAAAGAAATATGCATGATAAAAACTCATATTTCGACAGAAAAATAAAAACTTCTAAAGAGGAGGATGCACTCCTTTGAAAATAGGGATTCTCAAAGGGTTCTACGAAACCCACCTTTACTCATTAAGTGAACTCAAGCTATAAGACATCAAAAAACATGACCCTTGCAGCTGATAAAAGCACTAAGAACCATTCAAACCATCGGTCAACGCCGATAATTCTGAACTGCCTTAAACCTTCCCCACTAGAATTGTTTCACCGTTTCCAAGGGAAACTTCAGACAGAACGATGTCAAACTTCATACCCGAAGACTCAAACAACTCAAAGAGACCAAAATTCCTATAAATTTCTCTTGCATATTTCATCCCTCTATGATAGGATCCACCTAACTAAAAATAAAAAGTAATAGACATAGCACTATCGCTCAAAAGAGAGAGTCATTGGTTTAATCAACTGGAGGGTCGGCCAACAGCGAATTACCCATGGCCACGCTTTAATCGTATTTCAGTGCTTTATGGGGGTGTACACTATTCAAGAGGGAGAACTGTAGACCCAATCAAACTGGTCCAATGGCCAAGACATATCGCAAGAAAACACAAAGCGTGCAGGGGGAACCACTGCAAGGGTTTCCAAAATCACTTTTAGAAGAACCCATTAACCACACGCTTGCACTCCTACTTACAAATAAAAATTCAAACTCAAGCACAATTCAATTAAAAAGGATTCTCGGCTCAAAATTCCTCACATCCAACATGTAAAAATCACAATGACACACCATGCATTCACCGATTACTAAAACACCAAATTTTCATTCAACAAAACATTTTGAAAATAAGCAAAGATAGTGGGTTTCACAAACACCAATGGTGTCCCATGGGCCTCAAACATGTATATTCTCATGACACAATGGCACCCACCTCATATCCACCCAAGAATTCATTTGCTCGTGCCATTGACCATTTCTTTTTCCATAAAGACTCATGCATGTGGTTTTCCATGAGAACACCAAGGATCGAAACCAAACCATTCCATTTAAAAAAAAAACATTAAACCCACACCTTTAAAACCTCATACATTATTCCCTTTTTAAAGTACTTCATTTCAAAACATTTTCCAAGATCAAATCATTTTTACTTAAAAATCTAATTTCCACAATTCCAAAACAAAGAAACAACGAACGATGTAGGAGAAAACTAGTGTCAGGGGGTGACTAGAAAATATGGTTGGCGGCCATAAGCCAGTCACGCCACTGCCAGAAAGGGTATTCTAGTACAGCGTCCCCAGATCCACATGGATTTCCAGACCCTGTGAGCTCACTAGGACCACTGACCCTACTCCTTTTTTATTTCCCCTAAACCAGACTAATCACGAGGACCAAAGACTCAACAGACCTCAACATACCCCTGTAACTCGAGTCCTGCAATGAGGTGTGCTGGCCACGAACCTTTCTTGTAACTAGAACAACGAGTTCCGACATCGTTAACTTGGGTCTACACTGACTCTATCCCAAAATAACATGACCCAAAAAATCAAACCTACTCTGATACCGTTTTTTCATAAACCGAGCTAAGTCTCCATCCGACCCCGCACCCGACCCAGTACGCAACATGGCCCGAAGGGTGTTCCCGATCCCCATGGGCTAGCACAAGTGCCCGAGTATCAAGAGTAACCTGTGGCAACGGTTTACCTGAAATAAGAGGCAGACAAACAACAATGAAGATAAATAAACAAACGCTGGAAAACAAAACCAAACAAACCATTAACATTAGATAAAACTTAATGTTTAAAATTCAACCCAAAACTCCAATAAGACTTCAAATAAAATAAATCTAAGACATCTATTCGCAACTTCATGCAACATGAGGATCCACCTCCTTAAACAACCATCTTCAGACCTACACGGGAAGACCATCGATAACCCGGACCACCGTCACTAATCACAATGTCACAACCTGGAATAAGCAACCCGACAATTTATGTATGGTGTGAGCCAAGAGCCTAGTAGAAAGTCAACCAACAAAATGTTTCCACATATATACATTAAATGGAAAATACATTTGTAGGCTAAATAAATGAAAGGGCATCAAATCTTGAAAATTTTTAAAGAAACAGTATCTATAAAGAAAACACATTCAAATAAAACAACATAAAAAAACTACCTTTCATTTAAAAAAACCCAAACCTTCATGAAAACCCAGGATCTACGCCATATGCTGACGGCGAGTGTATAGTAGTCCAGGAGAACCAAAAGTGGGAGAGGCCCTAAAGGTACTAGAAAAAGTAATGGGACCCTAGAACATTGCGTCTCAGTGAACTATTTTATAGTAAACACAACAAAATATGTTCTCATTCACGAGCCAATAGTAGGGAAATACATCCATAACCTAGTGGTCTCCAATAATCATCCAAAGTTTAGTTAGTGTTGTAATCGACAAACCAGCTATGTGAAACCAGACCATAGCCGCTTCTGTATCACGAGCGTGCTAGATCCCATCCTCCCACCTAGTACCCAGACATCCCCTTTTGTGCTCAAGATGTTCCAATTTCACATTTCATGTCGAACTCAAATGAATAAAATAAATGGGGTGTTATCTAAACCCAACACCACACGTGCACACATACAAAAAAATCCATTTGAAATAGTACGCACACCAAAAGAATTTACCCAACTCAATTCAAAAAATTTGTGCATTGTTAATAATTATTTAATAAAACATAATAAATTCGCATCATTAATAATTTTTATTAAAACATATTAAATTCCTTGTAAAAAAATTCTTAAACATAAACATAACATGGATTAACACACAAAACCAACTCATCCCTCCTTCATTATAAGGCCCCAGCCTTAAACCTTACTTAATCTTGAGTTATTACAAGATTACACATTGAGGATATTTTCAGGTTTAGAGTTTTAGAGAATTAGATCATGAAACTTGCATTACATTCCACATTTAAACAAAGTGGTTACATAAAAGACAGTATTCATTCTTCCCATCAACAGAAACATATTTAAAATAAAACATGGATTCTTTCTTGACACATCCTTTACACTATCATCACATCATGTACCTTTCCCTTGACCTGTGAAAAACATTTCGAAAACTTGGGATGAGCATAAAAAGCTCAGTAAGGGTTATAAAAAATATGGAAAGGAATCATGAGTTCATATATACATAATAATGAAATCATAATTTACCCATAAAACATAGGCACTTTAACATGCCTCATCAAATCATGAATAAATCATAGAAATCATAAGACATAAAAGTATCTTGAGGCATTCATAACATTCTTACGTAGGGAGTAACCCTCTTGGTTACGTTTGGAATATCCATCACAGCATATTCCCTAAATATATTCGGAGAAACCTTAACTTTTCACTCCTTCATGCTACCCAATGCATTGGAGAGCTATATCAGGCTCACCCGCCCTTAGTTTATCATGGAACCACCCGTATTCATAATAATGCCCAAGAACCTCAACATAATCGTATCACATAAAACATGCATAATGGAAACATAACATTTCCACCTTTCAATCAAAAGATATCAATACAACACATTGATATAAAAACATTATTAAAACCATTTTCAATACCAAAATAAAAGAAAAGTTAAACATGGTATTTATTTTTCTTTTAAAAAGAAGGTATGGTTGTAGAGGAAGAAGAAACTCAAATAATGGTCATGACGGCGGAGAAGACATTGTCGCCACATACGTACGACAAAAACATTCCCTTTTGTCGTTTAATAAACACTTCGTATAAAAAATATTCCTTTTGAATAAACGTAAAAGTCAAAGGGGTTTATACACCGTATAAAAGAAGGTTGTGTATAAAACAGAATATGACTCAATGAAAGGAGATTGAGACGAAGTCCCTTACAAAGACGGTATCCTTGGTTTAAGGATAAATCAATTACATAATTATGTGTGACAAACTAATACACCAAATATAAGTGGATATTAAGTGTAAAACAATCAGAGGTTATTCAAACATATTCATAGAACGACATATTCAAGGAGTACAAGCGTATCCCAAAGAATCGAAATTGGGTTAAGAAGTTCCCTTGCAATAATTAGACAGCCTAACGGCGTCACTTCAAAATTCAGAAAAAGAGTTGATGAGAGATAAAAAGGGTATCTCATCACTTGGACATAAAATTTACATCAATAAGGATATAGAAGAACATATCCCAAAATAATATTATGTGAATTAAAAGACATAACAAAATAAGTCTTTTAAAAAGAGGAGGGTGAAAGGTTCCCTTACCGACATGGGTATCTTTCGAAACAAACGCCCCGTGAAAGAGGGACAATACATAATTGCTGTAAATACTCATAAATGAAAGAATATTACAAAATGAGTAAAATAATTGTCAGTACATAGACAACTCAAAGGAAATTTTGTCAAATTTAGCATAAATCTCACAGAAATAAAAGTGAGATGAAAAATAACTTTTGAAAACTCGGCAGCCTAACAGCGCCACTTAAAACTTCCAAAAATGGATTGATGAGATAAAATAGGGTATCTCATCACATTAAAATAAAATGTACAGCAAGAGGAATATGAAAGAACATCCCCCATCATAACAAATAGGAGCTTAAAATAAGTGACATAAAGGGGAGTACTTAAAGAGAAAGAGAGAGGTTAGATCTCTTACGAAAATTCGGCAGCCTAACGACGCCACTAAAAACTTCCAAAATGGATTGATGAGAGAGAATAGGGTCTCTCATCATATGAACATAAAAATTACAGTAAGAGTAATAGAAAATAACATCCCAATAACAAGAAAGATGAGCTTAGAAGGAATGACATAAAAGAGTGTACTTAAAAAGAAAGAGAGGAGTAGGATCCCTTACCTCAAGTCCAACTTGTATTGTTCGTTTCTTTATATTCCTGAATAATAAACTTTGGTCAATTAATAATTGCCTAAGTACCTTCTTTATAGATTATTATTCAGTTCATATCACATATTATAATGTTATAATAATTTTTTAATAATGTTAGTTCATATTAGACGTTTTTGCCGATGTTTGGTACATGAGTCAAAAATGAACTTGTTTGAAAAAAGATTTCCCATGTAGTTATAAGTAAATAATTTCCAGAATAGTATTAATGATTAAAATATCATATATATCCAGTAAATATTTATTTTATACTATTCCATATCATTTTTAGATAAAAAACGAAAAGCACCGTTCATGGAGACGGTAAGTTGTACGTACGCATGAACGCTACTTTCTTTTTTTGTCATATTAATGGAATTAAAACAAAATGAGGTATATATATATATGTTATAATTCCAGAATGATATCCATAATTTAGATGTAATATATTAAATATATATCCATTATATATATGTACTTATAATAGTACATAACATTTTGAGATAAGAAATCAAATGTACCGTTCATGGAGATGGTAAGCCGTACGTACGCATGAACGCTACTTCCATTTCTATTTCATATTTAATAGAATTAAAACATAATGACACATAATAGTATTTTAATTCCTGTATGGTATCATATTTAATATTATTAAATATATCCTTTATACGTACCACATATGGTATTTACGAATCAAATCACTTTGAGGGGGCGGTAGTCCGCACTTACTTAAATGAAGATATCGCGTTTACCCATAATGGAAACCATAAAGGTATGCCCAAAATGAAAAATACAGAATATTAAGGAAAACATAAACATATTATATATCACATATAAATATAGTGTCATATTAATGTCCACCTTTGAAGGTGTTAAAATAATGTTGAACAATCATCGTTTCGGGAGGCCGAAATTCGCCATCCACGGAAATAGTATGTTCTTTAACCATTAGATGTAGGTGTGTAAAAGTGTAGCTCGAATCCTTCATATAAAAACATCCTAGTATATTTATTATACTGGATTTGTTACAAAAGAAATGAAAAAAAAAGAGTTTAGGGGGTTGGAGAAACAAAATAAAACAAAAGGACTCAAGTGAAGACATTACCTTAAAATCGGGTAACTCCCTTTGCTTTGAGCTCAAAGGCTTCCTTGGGAAGACTTATGCCCAAAGTGAGGCTTCAAGGAGTAATAGAGGGAAGTGGAGAGACAAAATTGGTAGGGTTTGGCCAAGCCAAAGGATTTTTGAGTGTGGGTAAATAGGTAGAGGTGGGGGCATTTTATAAGAGAAGAGGAGGGGCACTCTTGGAAGGTAAAGAAAAGTCACTTTATTTTAAAATGGTATTCGGATTTAAGAGGTCCCACATTGATGTGTTTAGAGGATAAGGTGATAAGGGTTCGAAATCCACTCATCTAATAGGTTTTGGACATGTTTAGGTCTTAGATATTACATTATCTTTCCATTTTATTTAAATCGTTAAATAATGAGGTCATCGCTGCATCATCATGATGTCATAAATAATTTACTTTATTTAATGTCTAAAAATTATAATAAAAATACTATGATGTAAGAAATATTTTTATCTTTCCAATGAATATTTATAATAAAAAATCTAATTTGTATAACCCCATGTAAAAATTGTTTTAGTAAAACATTTCATGTTTGTCTCATTTTTACTTTATCTTTAAATAAAAAGATATTAATGTCATTTTCCAACCAAAGTGGCTTCATGGGGTCCCCAAGTTGACCCATGGGTTGTCTTTGTTGTCCATGACACATCCAATGAGGTTAGGACATGTTTCAAGTTCATTTCATATTATTAAAACATTATTTTTACCTTAAACTACACTAATTACCTCTAATCGCGATTAAAAACTGAATAAGTTACTATTCACCAAAAAATTATTTTTATCCCATTGAACCATATTTTACTTCTTAATAAAAACCATGTATGTCAGATTTTTGAAATTCAAAACATAAAGATGCCAAAATTTCATTTAAACTAAAAAATCAGTTTTTATAAGTACCACTTAGTGGTTTCACTATTTATCAAAAATTGAAGTTGTTCAGAAAAATCCCAAAAATTCACCCTAAGCTATATTTGATATTCTGAATTCAAAAATGAAGTATATTTTACAAAATTCAAAACATATAAGTCACATTAATTAATTTAATAATTAATTCCCGCTGTCAGAGCAAATAGCGTGTTTTTATAAAACAATAAGTATCAAAAGATTGACACTAGTTTAAGTCTGATTTCAAAGTGAAATTAATTCCAACGACCACTATTGGATTTAATGGTAAAAATATATTATAATTTAACTTTAAATCCAATTCAAAAGATAATCTAATCATATAAATAAATTAGATTAAAAAGAGGTTTTGAATTAAAATACAACATTTTACACTATTCATTAAAAAAATGAACTTTATCGGAAAGATACCAAAAATTTACACAAATTAAATTTTGATGTCCCGATTCTTAAGAAGAGTTTTATTTGGTCCAATAGAATGTATAAGAGTGAACAAAACTATATTTAATGACAGTTCTCCATCAAAAGGCGATAAGTGACCCTTTAGTTAAAACTAGGGCATATACGCCTAAAATTGAATTCTTTCCGTATTTTAAGCCTTTATCTTTTATTGGATAAATGTAAAAACATTTAAAAACATATATAATAATATTTTATTTATTTATATCCATTCCCGCCAATACAATGGCTACATGTTAACTACCATTTAGAATAATATTATTTTATTATTAGAGTAAAACGTAAGATTCCCTAGAAACTCGTTGTTGCGTGTTGGGTACGCCATCGAGCATAGCGTCCCCTTTAAAGTCATATTAATATTTTATTCAAAAATATGGATAAATATGAAAATTTCATATTCTTTATTCACCTAGGGTGTTACATCCTTCCCCCCTTTTGGGAATTGCGTCCTCGCAATTTTAAAATTGGGCTCAGAAACTTCATTGAAAATCCCACATCGAAACAAGAGTTGGTAAAACAATCACTTTAAAATAAAGAAAGATAAGAACAGAGGGCACCCGAGTTAACCCATACTAGGATTCCATGTAGGAAAACATGGACATGGAGGAGAAAACATAGGGTCATGTTCTGATGGAGAGTGATAGAAAACATGTTTAGGGGAAAGTTAACAATAAGAAAATCACAAACTTGTGATGGGTTAAACGGTGTTGGGTTCCCCAGTAGGAAAAGTTAATAGAAAACATTTTTGTTTTAAGTTACTTTTTATTGAGGAATTTATTCATAAGGAAACATAATCACTTATCATGTTGACTTTCAACTTTTACTAGATTCCTTAATCAAACTCATATTTTTTTCCAAAAGACTAGTATTTAGGGAGACTTGTTCGCATTAAGAGTACTGTAATAAACTTCTAGAGAATCACTTAATCCACCAAAGAGAACTATATACATCCCATGTCTTTAGACTCTAACCAAAACCAAAACCAAAAAGGATAGTACAAGATCAGATAATCTAGAAAAGGATAACCCTTTAAAAAGAAAATCTATGCTTAATCTCCAAAATTTGTCCAACAAAACCCAAAGTTCAACGAGGACCATTCGATAACCAATTTGTCCATAAAATTCTTCAATGTAAACCAATCTAAGATTGAAACCCAAATATTTGAAGGATTTATTCACATAATCTTCCAAGTTAAATCGTAACATTTATCTCCAAACAACATCAGTTGCTCTTAATGTCTCGTATTGAAAAGTAATTAACCCAATCACATATCCTCCATGATAGGTTAATAAATTTCCATAGATAACCCAAAATCAACTTACTCTTAATTCATAAAATCATCTAACTAAAAAGAATCAGTCGAACTAACCAGGGACTTCACGTAGTCCAGTGGTAGGCGATAAATACCAGTCGCACTTTGGTTGTGGGTTCGATTCCCACAGCTTTGTCCGACGCGACGGGTAGTCACACGGTCTACGTGTTGTCCTTTTTCCAAAACTATATAATTTTATAACATTCCTAAAAAAGAGATAAATTCATAAAAAATAAATATAACATATTTCTCAAGTTTATCTCATGCCTTCTTATTCCATCATAACATATAATAACCCATAATTACCTCAAAAGTATGGATCATATAAACCCTAATGGTTACGTTTATAATTATTACCTGAACTTTCACATCGATTGGTCATCTCGTACATGATGCATTAACGATCATACCAAGGTTCAAGTGGTTGATCATGACTCCTTGATAGTTGGTTTAGAATAACCACGAGTTTCCTCATTGAATCCCCCATTTTATCTAGTATCTTAATCATAGAACCACCATAGTTTCCGTCAAACCTGTTGTCTCTTTGGTTCCTGCTAGATCCATCCATTCACTAAAAACATAAATGTCAGTGTGAGTATATCAACAAAACCATCATGTACAAATGAGGAAGATAAACACAAATATATACTTACTCATTCACTATATTTAAAACAAGGACTCTTTCTGAAATCCTAACCGTTATTGTAATGTCACTTATGCTTAGAGAATACCCTAACCTCTAAAGTTATCTAAACCGACCTTTGATACCAACTATAAGCCCCTAGCCTTAAACCTTACTTAATCTTGAGTTATTACAAGATTACACATTGAGTATCTTTTCAGGTTTAGAGTTTTAGAGAATTAGATCATGAAACTTGCATTACATTCCACATTTAAACAAAGTTGTTACATAAAAGACAGTATTCATTCGTCCCATCAACGGAAACATATTTAAAGTAAAACATGGATTCTTTCTTGACACATCCTTTACACTATCATCACATCATGTACCTTTCCCTTGACCTGTGAAAAACATTTCAAAAACTTGGGATGAGCATAAAAAGCTCAGTAAGGGTTATAAAAAATATGGAAAGGAATCATGAGTTCATATATACATAAGAATGAAATCATACTTTACCCATAAAACATAGGCACTTTAACATACCTCATCAAATCATGAATAAATCATAGAAATCATAAGACATAAAAGTATCTTGAGGCATTCATAACATTCTTACGTAGGGAGTAACCCTCTTGGTTACGTTTGGAATATCCATCACAGCGTATTCCCTAAATCTCTTCGGAGAAACCTTAACGTTTCACTCCTTCGTGTTACCCAATGCATTGGAGAGCTATATCGGGCTCACCCGCCCTTAGTTTATCATGGAACCACCCGTATTCATAATAATGCCCAAGAACCTCAACATAATCGTATCACATAAAACATGCATAAAGGAAACATAACATTTCCACCTTTCAATCAAAAGTTATCAATACAACACATTGATATAAAAACATTATGAAAACCATTTTCAATACCAAAATAAAAGAAAAGTAAAACATGGTATTTATTTTTCTTTTAAAAAGAGGGTATGGCTTGTAGAGGAAACAGAAACTCAAATAATGGTCACGACGGCGGAGAAGACATTGTCGCCGCATACGTACGATAAAAACATTCCCTTTTGTCGTTTAATAAACACTTCGTATAAAAAATATTCCTTTTGAATAAACGTAAAATTCAAAGGGGTTTATACACCGTATAAAAGAAGGTTGTGTATAAAACAGAATATGCCTCAATGAAAGGAGATTGAGACGAAGTCCCTTACAAAGACGGTATCCTTGGTTTAAGGATAAATCAATTACATAATTATGTGTGACAAACTAATACACCAACTATAAGTGGATATTAAGTGTAAAACAATCAGAGTTTATTCACACATATTCATAGAATGACATATTCAAGGAGTACAAGCGTATCCCAAAGAATCGAAATTGGGTTAAGAAGTTCCCTTGCAATAATTAGACAGTCTAACGGCGTCACTTCAAAATTCAGAAAAAAGAGTTGATGAGAGATAAAAAAGGGTATCTCATCACTTGGACATAAAATTTACATCAATAAGGATATAGAAGAACATATCCCAAAATAATATTATGTGAATTAAAAGACATAACAAAATAAGTCTTTTAAAAAGAGGAGGGTGAAAGGTTCCCTTACCGACATGGGTATCTTTCGAAACAAACGCCCCGTGAAAGAGGGACAATACATAATTGCTGTAAATACTCATAAATGAAAAAAATATTACAAAATGAGTAAAATAATGGTCAGTACATAGACAACTCAAAGGAAATTTTTTCAAATGTAGCATAAATCTCACAGAAATAAAAGTGAGATGAAAAATAACTTTTGAAAACTCGGCAGCCTAACAACGCCACTTAAAACTTCCAAAAATGGATTGATGAGATAAAATAGGGTATCTCATCACATTAAAATAAAATGTACAGCAAGAGGAATATGAAAGAACATCCCCCATCATAACAAATAGGAGCTTAAAATAAGTGACATAAAGGGGAGTACTTAAAGAGAAAGAGAGAGGTTAGATCTCTTACAAAAATTCGGCAGCCTAACGGCGCCACTGAAAACTTCCAAAATGGATTGATGAAAGAGAATAGGGTCTCTCATCATATGAACATAAAAATTACAGTAAGATTAA
Source organism: Viscum album (assembly GCA_963277665.1). Taxonomy (NCBI): domain Eukaryota; kingdom Viridiplantae; phylum Streptophyta; class Magnoliopsida; order Santalales; family Viscaceae; genus Viscum; species Viscum album. The sequence goes on along the minus strand of CAUJRU010000333.1, from coordinate 27,784 downwards.
TATAAAATAACATCCCAATAACAAGAAAGATGAGCTTAGAAGGAATGACATAAAAGAGTGTACTTAAAAAGAAAGAGAGGAGTAGGATCCCTTACCTCGAGTCCAACTTGTCTTGTTCGTTTCTTTATATTCATGAATAATAAACTTTGGTTAATTAATAATTGCCTAAGTAACTCCTTTAGAGATTATTATTCAGTTAATATCACATATTATAATGTTATAATAATTTTTTAATAATGCTAGTTCAGATCAGACGTTTTTGCCGATGTTTGGTACATGAGTCAAAAATGAACTTGTTTGAAAAAATATTTCCCATGTAGTTATAAGTAAATAATTTCCAGAATATTATTAATGATTAAAATATCATATATATACAATAAATATTTATTTTATACTATTCCATATCATTTTGAGATAAAAAACAAAAAGCAACGTTCATGGAGACGGTAGGTCGTACGTACGCATGAACGCTACTTTCTTTTTTTGTCATATTAATGGAATTAAAACAAAATGAGGTATATATATATATGTTATAATTGAAGAATGATATCCATAATTTAGATGTAATATATTAAATATATATCCATTATATATATGTACTTATAATAGTACATAACATTTTGAGATAAGAAATGAAATGTACCGTTCATGGAGACGGTAAGCCATACGTACGCATGAACGCTACTTCCATTTCTATTTCATATTTAATAGAATTAAAACATAATGATACATAATAGTATTTTAATTCCAGTATGGTATCATATTTAATATTATTAAATATATCCTTTATACGTACCACATATGGTATTTACGAATCAAATCACTTTGAGGGGGCAGTAGTCCGCACTTCCTTAAATGAAGATATCACGTTTACCCATAATGGAAACCATAAAGGTATGCCAAAAATGAAAAATACAGAAGCTTAAGGAAAAAATAAACATATTATATATCACATATAAAAATAGTGTCATATTAATGTCCACCTTTGAAGGTGTTAAAATAATTTTGAACAATCATCGTTTCGGGAGGCCGAAATTCGCCATCCACGGAAACAGTATGTTCTTTAACCATTATATGTAGGTGTGTGAAAGTGTAGCTCTAATACTTCTTATAAAAACATCCTAGTATATTGATGATACTGTATTTGTTACAAAATAAATGAATAAAAAGAGTTTAGGGGGATGGAGAAGCAAAATAAAACAAGAGGACTCAATTGAAGACATTACCTTAAAATCGGGTAACTCCCTTTGGTTTGAGCTCAAAAGATTCCTTGGGAAGACTTCTGCCCAAAGTGAGGCTTCAAGGAGTAAGAGAGGGAAGTGGAGAGACAAAATGGGTAGGGGTTGGCCGAGCCAAAGGCTTTTTTAGTGTGGGTAAAGAGGTAGAGGTGGGGGCCTTTTATAAGAGGAGAGGAGGGGCACTCTTGGAAGGTAAAGAAAAGTCACTTTATTTTAAAATGGTATTTGGATATAAGAGGTCCCACATTGATGTGTTTCAAGGATAAGGTGATAAGGGTTTGAAATCCACTCATCCAATAGGTTTTGGACTTGTGTAGGTCTTAGATATTACATTATCTTTCGATTTTATTTAAATCGTTAAATAATGAGGTCATCGCTGCATCATCATGATGTCATAAATAATTTAATTTATTTAATGTCTAAAAATTATATAAAAAATACTATGATGTAATAAATATTTTTATATTTCTAATTAATATTTATAATTAAAAATCTGATTTTTATAACCCCATGTAAATATTGTTTTAGTAAAACATTTCATGTTTGTCTCATTTTTACTTTATCTTTAAATAAAAAGATATTAATGTCATTTTCCAACCAAAGTGGCTTCATGGGGTCCCCAAGTTGACCCATTGGTTTTCTTGGTCGGCCATGACACATCCAATGAGGTTAGGACGTTTGTCAAGTTCATTTCATATTATTAAAACATTATTTTTACCTTAAACTACACTAATTACCTCTAATCGCGATTAAAAACTTAATAAGTTACTATTCACCAAAAAATTATTTTTATCCAATTGAACCACATTTTACTTCTTAATGACGACCATGTATATCAGATTTTTGAAATTCAAAACACAAAGATTGGCAAAATTTCATTTAAACAGAAAAATCAGTTTTTATAAGTACCACTTAGTGGTTTCACTATTCATCAAAAATTGAAGTTTTTCAGAAAAATCCCAAAAATTCACCCTAAGATATATTTGATATTCCGAATTCAAAAATGAAGTCTATTTTAAAAAAATTGAAAACATATAATTCACATTAATTAATTTAATAATTAATTCCCGTTGTCAGAGCAAATAGCGTGTTTTTATAAAACAACAAGTATCAAAAGATTGACACTAGTTTAAGTCTGATTTCAAAGTGAAATTAATTCAAACGACCACTATTGGATTTAATGGTAAAAATATATTATAATTTCAATTTAAAACCAATTCAAAATATAATCTAATCATATAAATAAATTATATTAAATAGAGTTTTTGAATTAAAATACAACATTTTACACTATTCATTAAAAAATGAACTTTATCGGAAAGATACCAAAAATTTACACAAAGTAAATTTCGATGTCCTGATTCTTAAGAAGAGTTTTATTTGGTCCAATAGAATGTATAAGAGTGAAAAAAACTATATTTAATGACGGTTCTCCATCAAAAGGCGATAAGTGAACCTTTAGTGAAAACTACGGCATATACGCCTAAAATTGAATTCTTTCCGTATTTTAAGCCTTTATCTTTTATTGGATAAATGTAAAAACATTTAAAAACATATATAATCACATTTTATTTATTTATATCCATTCCCGCCAATATAATGTCTACATGTTAACTACCATTTAGAATAATATTATCTTATTATTAGAGTGCAATGTAAGATTATCAAGAAACTCATTGTTGCGTGTTGGGTACGCCATCGAGCATAGCGTCCCCTTTAAAGTCATATTAATATTTTATTCACAAATATGGATAAATATGAAAATTTCATATTCTTTATTCACCTGGGGTGTTACATTCATGACCAATCACACCCAACCGCGACATCAAGAACACAAATGACACTACTCACATCAATTAATAATGAAAACACACAATTGAAAGACTGTTCTCCCAATTAAATAAAATACTTGAAATTTTATTAAACAAATTCAGGATATGACACATGACTCTAAACACAAAAAGTACACTCAAACCCTCTTTTTGGACAAAACACAAATGAATGATACACAAGAACATAAACTGCCACTTTTCACATTTTCACAAAACAAAAGCAGACTTTATAAAACACTAGTATACAACTAAAAATAGGTTTTTACAGAAACAACGTACTCAACAAACACAATGCCTTCACTTATGAAAAAACACATGCAACACCATGTCGAAGGTACAATTGACACCACTTGCACAGATGAAAAAAAACTGCACAATTTAAAAATTACTACCAATTGACTAGATATAAGTTCTCAACAGAAAACACACATGTAACATAAACATGCTACTTAATGATTTAAATACAAATCAAACTTCAATGCAAAACAACTTCGAAACTACAAATATTAATTAAATAATATGCTAAACAACTTACGCTTGCAAATTAATTCATCAAATAATGATTAGATGTGGAACCACCTACCTCAGAAGGAGGAACTCCCAAAATATGTGTGAATCTCTAATCCCACTGAATATGCACCACATGCGAACCAAAAAGAAACCTAAACTAGAATTTGAACCAAAAAAAAAATTTAACCCTAACTTAGACCACATACCCAATGGAAACTAGAATGCCAAAAACAAGAAGAGGTGAGATCCCAAACCAAACATGGAGAAGCCTACCCGAAGGGAGAGGATGTGGCAGGGCTATGTGAGCTCGTTCGGAAGGTCCAATCAACAGAAAAAGGGTCGGAAAGCGAGGGAACAGGAGGTGGGTTAAATCGGTCTGAAAATGGAGGAGGCGTCAGTGGAGTTTCAGGTTGGGCCTCAGCCACAAGGATGCTAGCTGGGAGAGGAAGCTGGTGGCAGCGGCGGTCACAACAGGAGTAGGGAGGCCGACGACCATGGCGGGTGGTGCGAGGTGGATTTGGTACGTCGCGCATGGAATGGCCGGAATTACAGGCCGCAATGGGGCTGATCGAGTGGAGACAGGTGTGAAGGGGACTAGCTGAGGGGATCCGACAGGATGGCGATAGACAGCCAGGGGGTTGTGGTGTGTCTGGGATGGCCAGAAGGGAGGTGTGGGATCGGGAGTCCAAGGGGGGAGGAGGGTCTCCGGAAGGGAAATAGGGGCGCCAAAAAAGAGAGGAAGGGGATGGGGAGGTTCGAACTAGGTGGGGGGGGGGGGTTCTGATGGGGAAGGAGAGAGGGAGGTAGGGGGCGCGGCCTTCAGCGCGTAGGGCAGGGGTCCGAACCCTAGAAAAATAATAATAAATAAATATATTTTAATAATGACAAAAATTATAATAGTTATAATAATGATAATAGTTATTATTTTTATGAGGTTAATAATAATAATAATTTAATAGAATTCATCTCCTTAACACTTATAATAATAATAACATTAATGATATCAATAATTTTATAATAACAATAATAATAAAAGTGATAATAACTTGATAAAATATTTACCATAATAATAATAATATTCTTAAATAATAACAATATCATTATTATTATTATTATCAAAACCATTCTTAATTCATTTTATTAATTAATTTATTTATTAATCATACACTAGGTAGGTCGCAAGTTGAGTTAGCGAAGCTGTGCGACTTCACTTGTGTCCTGCCCATGTGTTGAGCGATAACAAAACCAAAAACCATCATTTACCAGAAAAACAAAAGATATCAATAGGACTCTACCCGCACCTCATCAAAATATTTCGAATCCAAATAAAATAAAAGAAATTGAATTTTTGATATTAACAACAATAATTATTATTACAATATTAATAACTTAATTAATTTTTTTCCTCAACACAAATAATAATAATAATAATTTTCTCAAGTGACATTAAAATTATTACTATTATTAGAACCATTCTTAATACATATTATTTCATTAGTTGGCCATCAGGAATGGCGTGTGGTGAACCGGGAAAGGTCGTACGATGACCCAGGTGAGGCTGCATGGCTTCGACCGCAGTGCGCTGAACACAATCAAGGCCAAAACACGCGTTTTATAAGAAAAATCAAAACTATAAGTTGTGTTTCAACCCTACTACCCGACGCAAAAAAAATTAACAAAAATAATTTATTTAAGGATGATGGGTGTGAAATTACAGACGTTTTAGGTCGAACATATTTGACCAAGACTAATGTTTTTCATGTAAAGGGCCCCAATTTAGGGCTCATTATCTAAGAATGTCTTGGAATCTTTCATACACATATAAAAGATTTTTCTTGACCCTGAAATTTTTTTTCTGGGTAATGGGACATGACATAAAGTTTAGAAGATGTTGGGAATATTGATATTGGAAAACCCAATATTGAGAGAATTTTTGGGTAATGATTACTGAACGTGTGAGAGAATTTGTATTGGATTTTTTTGAGAAACCGCTCCCAAATGAAATTAGCTTGTGTAAATGAGGGATGATATATGGTGTAGTTTAATTTCATATAACCATGACATTTGATACTTATTAATTGAATTCATTTTAATCTAACTAAGTGATAAACAATATTCCTTTCTCATGATGGTTTGACAAAAAAATATCTATCTCTATCAGGAATGAGAGGGGAGAGAGGGTGTAAACTGCAATCCCAGGGGTTTTTAAAACTGAGGAATGAGGTGAGACGTAAATTTCATAGGGTTGTATGGAGGTATAAAAATAATCTCTTAAGGAATAATTTTCCTTTGGTTTACATTCCATTTTGTGGGAAACATATGCATAGCCACCGGGGCATTATGTTCATAGTCAAATAAAGGTGTCCATTGGACACTAGCCATCTGTTTTTAATTTCCATGGGTGATTATGGGGATTTAGACCTCTCTGGACACATAACATGGTGTGTGAATAGGGGTTCCTAAACATGAAAAGGGAGAATTTAAAGTTGAAATTTACTGGGAATACATAGAATAAGTGAAGGCATTTTTATCCTATCCATGTTCATTGTTTCCTTACGCTGGACTGACCCTTGCACAAGTATAGATGAGAAAATTTTCTTTCATGGATAGACCCAAAATATGAGGTTCAGATGTCACGATGTACCCTATGATGATAGGAATAAAGCCAAACATTATAGTTTTAATGTTCATCCATATGTGGATCTGGATTACACCTATGAATGTGGCACTCTTTTTTTTTTTGCACACAGGGTTACCAATTTGGTGGGACACATGTTGAACATTCCTATGAAGATTATTTTAATGCATATAAACAAGAGGAAGTTAATTCATTGGTGTTTCAAGTCCCAATAATGAACATTGACTGTTGATAATCATGCAGTTTTAATATCATACGATTAAGACCTTGATGTAGAAGCCCTGATTAATCAAAATATTCTTAGGAAAAGGTGTTCCAATATGTTCTAGACGTGGATAGGGAGGAGAGTGTAATACTTAGTTTCAAGGGATCTTAGATTAGGAGAGATGATACATGGATTGGAAGACATTGAGCATATGGTAATAGAAAAATCCTTTCATAGGGATAGACATTCCTTTGGTTGAAAATCCCATTTGTGGGTAACATATACAGAGTCAATGGGGCCTTGTGTGTATAGATAAAAAAGGTTTCTGCAGGACACTTTCCCCCCATATCCAATGGTTGGGGAGGTTTATACAGATCTAAAATCACTCAAAGCATGGAGTTTGATATATGTAAAAGTTGTGTTTGGATATGTTAGAAATTTTAAGGTTGTGTTTATCTATTGATTTGGGAACTCTCCTATATAGATATAAATCGCATGCAGGGTGTGGCATTTTTATTCTTTCATTGGAGTGGGGACCGATTCTGAAGATCCGGGTGTCTTGAAATTAGGCTCTTTGTATAGGGTTTTTCCATGCTTAGGGAGTAAGGTATTTTAGCTACATTTTGGGTAACTTGTAGTTTAATGTCATATGGTTATAAATTTAGTTTTCCCAACATAGATGGGAAAACTCTAATATGCCTTTCAATGTCATGCCAGTAGGATCAGTCATTGTGGATTCTTTTTCCCTATCATTATGGGTAATCCCATACTAAAATTCATAAGCCCACGTGATCTATGATCGATGTGAGAAACAAGTGGTGGAAAAGGTCTCTCTCCACCAATTAGGGATGGAAGTACCAATGAAGGGACCATTGTTGGTCCATGAAGTTTAACATCTTGTGGTGAGAACATTGACATAAAAATTTCCCACCAGGTTGTAGGGTTGAAATATCAAATGAATCATGCATAAATATGGGCTAATCTGGCTGAGACATCCTTGGTACACCCCTGATGTGAGAGGGGGCAAGAATGTGTAAACTATGATTCCATGAGACCTCAGATCTAAGGGGATAATGTGAGGCTTAGGAGCCAATGTGCATACCAAAGTAGTAAAATTATCTCATGAGGAATTTTTTTTTTCGGTTAACAGGCCATTTTTGTGGTCAATGTATGTAGAGCCTCTAGAGAATTGCGTGCATAGTCAAACAGAAGTGTCCACAGGACCCTGACCATCCATTTTTGATAGCCGTGAGTGATTATGGGAATTAGAAAATTCCCAAGGCGTGGAGTTTTGTGGATGAAAAAGGGGATATCTGGGTATGCGATAAATATCCATACTAAATTTATTTATGAGGTACAAGATCCTATATATAGATCCGATTCGTATGTAAATGGGTGGCATGATATTTTGACTAACCCTTATTACAGGAATCAAGGTTTGGAATCTTCTACATTGTTGTGCAATAAATGGATGAATTTTTTTCCATGTGGCTGGACCTGAGAAGTCATAGGTGTCACTACGCATCTCTTCATACTAATAATCAAGACAAATTTCATTCTTGAGTTACCCTACAGCTTAATGTCATGTGATTAAGACTTCTTTGGCCATGCATTTTAACGTCGTGTTGTTAGGACTCATGAATTTCACTGCTCAAGTATGACCTATACGCAGGGGGGAATTTTTTTCAGGGAGGCTAGACCAGGATATGGGATCCAAACATCACTATATATTATGTGATGATAGGAATAAATCCACACATAGTTATGGTATCCCATTTAGTTTAATATACTATGATAAAGACAATATTGAATTGATGTGAAAAGAATGAGGTGGGTAAAGTGTTTGCATTGACCCTTAGGGAGGATTCCAATTAATTTTAGTTAGTTAGGAATAAATTTCAACAAAGTTTTGATAACATGTTACATGTACCAGTCAGATCCATCTAAAGGGAGGGGGAATTTCTTTTGAATGGTGGCTAGACCAGCATTAAGAATCCAGGCATTACTACATATCTTGTGATCATAGGAATCAATTCATGCATAGTTATTGAGAAATCTTCATTTGGGTATGACTTTTGCATAGAGAGGGTGGAATTTGTATCATTATTTCAATATTCCGTGCTTATCATATTTCTCTACTCATTTTCCATGCTGGGAAACCCTTCCCAACATTCCTATTCTCACGTGAGTTATACTCAGTGTGAGAAACATGGAGCGATGGTGATTTCCCAAGTAGTGAATAGGAAGAAGAGGATATAATAGAGGAATTTCTTTTTATGTGATGGATGGACCAAGATCTAGTGTTTATGTATCTCAAACATATCCCATGATTATAAAAATCAATCCATACATAGTTATGTAAAATTTCTCACTACATAGGCTCGGTCCATATACAAGGAGGGGGTGAATTTTTTTTGGTGGTGGGTGGACCAGGATATAGGATCTGGGTGTCACAAAGTATATTGTGATGGAAGGAATCAATCCAAACGTAGTTATTGATAACATTTTCCCAATACAAGTCTGAACTATGCACAGGGAAGGGGGTCATTATTGTTTTCTGATATTGGTGGATGGACCATGTTGTAGGGTCCACGTGTTACTATGTATCCCATTAACAAATGGGAGTCAAGATAGATGTAGCTCTAAGATACAATCCCTGTGGTGGTATGAATCATACATAAGAAGGGGGTCATTTGTATTTTTCCCTTTCACTCATTTGACTCATCCGTGATGAATCAGTATTCGATTCATATTGAATTTTTTATAGTTTAATGTCATGTCGTTAGGATAGTTTGGCCATGCATATTAACATAGTATGTTTAGGATGAATGCATTTACCTGTGTAGGTGGTACTATTCAATTTTACATCATGCAACTAAGATGAGTATTGTATAATTAAACAAAGTATTTCTTTAGGAACCTCACATTAGTGGGAGATTTAGTGAGTTATTCATTCATTGAAATTTTGGCATATTATCCATTAGAGTATAACTTGTGTATATAATATGGTCCATCCCATTTTGGATCCAATTTTGGAGGTTTCCTTTATAAAATCGCCTAAGTTCTGAGGACTAACACCATTTCCACTTCAAGGAAATATTGAAGGTAATCCTTTTTTCTAATGCTTGTGCGATCCAATTCTGGTAAATTTTCAAATAGTGTAAGGTATGCAATCTTTTCTCATCCAAATTCTCCATCTCATTAAACCATTTATAGGTCTGCCCATCTACGGATGGTTGATCATAGATAGTGATGTGGAGTGATGGTGGTTGAACTTCAATGGGTCCAAACACCTCCATCCCATATACTAATTAGTATGGGGTTTCTTGAGTGGTGGTGATAGTTGTGGTTTGGTAATACAACAGAGCATTAAAATGTTTTTCCAACCATGATTTCTTTTCTTGGACTAACATCTTCTAGATAATGTTGGATAATGTATTATTGAAATCATTTATGTGCCCATTTCCCACTACATAGTAGCATGATGGACAATTTTTCTTGATTCCATACACCTGATATATCTTTTCCAATTCAAGAGAGAAAAAAATGGTTTTATTGTCTGTCATTAATGTATGAGGGACACCAAACTTGGTGACGAGGTTGGATTTCACCAAGATGATAATGTTTCTTTCTTCAGCCACTTTAAGGGGTATAGCTTCTACCCATTGGGAAACGAATTCAGTTGATGTGAGAATATATTTGAATTGTCTGGCCATGGAGGGAGGGTATGGTCCCACGATGTTCATTCCCCGTATAGAAAATGGACAGGAGTACTTGGATATGTGAAGTAACTCTGAGGGATGGTGGATGAAATTTTCATGATCTTGGAAGGAGTAGTACTTTTTGGTGAATGTGGTGAAATCCTACATCAGAGTGGGATAATTGTACCTGATCCTTAGAATATATTGTGAGGAATTGGATGATGATTTATGCACTCTAAAATTTCCAACATGCACTTCTTTCATGATGGTGGCAGTATCCTCTCCATCAATTCAACTGAGAAGGACTCCATCAAGGCATGTCGTGTAGAGATCCTTTGACTGTTTCTCACCATTATACAAGAGGATATTGGTTTCCCAACTATGGATCTATTCCCTTCCAGTCCTATCTAGTTGTAGCTCTATCCTTTTAAGTTAATCTTTAATGGGATTCATCTAAACAGTGGTGGGACCATATAGCTCAGAGATGTGACTGATTTTTTTGATTTCTGTTGTGTTGTCAGGAATAAATGGTAAGACCATCCATCGATGGGAAATACTAATGACCATTTAATTCTGATCTAGTTCTTCCAAGGTCGTGGATTCATTTTCCAACGCATCGACTTGTGAATTTTTCGACTGAGGGACATAAGTCAATATTGGCTCTGATGGGAATCCTCCCATCGGTTCTTGGACATGGTTCATTAAATAGATCAACTCCTCTTTCGTAATTGCATAGTCAACATAGACATTCTTGATGAAAAGTTCTGAATTGCCTTTATCTTTACGTGTTTGGCATGGACTTGGAGTGCTATATTGAAGCTTGTGATAAGGGCCTAGTATTGTTAGCTTCATTTTTTCAGAAAAGCTCTAACAATTGAAATTATTAAGGAAGTAATGCCTTTTGTGGAGATATAAGTATGTCTCCCATCCCCACTTTTTTGAACTTGGGGTCTTCCATAAATATGCTTGTTAAAATTCTAGATGCCGCACCAAAATGCATTTCCCACATCCATGAGTTATCTTGAATAGAAAATAATTTCCCATCAGGTAGGTCAACATTTAATGTGGCAACCTCCATTGATGGGTTCTCTACCAGTAAATCTGATAATTCCAATCCTTCGATAGATTTATGTGTTATGAACCATATATCGAACTATTTTAGGATGATCGACCACTATGAAAGGAATCCATTTAACATTGGATAACTAAGAATATTCTGAATTAGGTAACTACGTGGGACCAACTTGACCTTTCTATGTGGAAAGTAATGCTTCATCTTCCTGATTGCAAATATTAATTCCAGGAATATCTTATCGATATTCAAATAATGAGTCTCAACATCGATCATGGTTTGGATAAGGTAATAAAGATTATTATCACTGTCGACATCATTCTTCTATGCAAGGAAGAATCCTAGGGTTCACTCCATGGTGGTCACATATAATATGAGCGGTCTTCCTTTGACCAGTGACATTAGAACTGGTGGGCTTAAGAGATGTCACTAGATATTGTCGAATGCTTCTGGAAAATCATTAGTCCATTGATATTCTACCCCTTTTTTCATCAAACAAGTGAAGGGAAATCATTTTATTGAAAATATGTCTATGAAGTGCCAAATGTAGTACATGTTTCCTTGGAGTCCTCTAAACTTAGTAATGTTGTGAAGAGATGAAATTGAAAGGATATCCTCTATCATCTCAGGTTCGACTTTGATTCCACGATAGTGTGTGACGAAGTAGAGGAATTTCCCTGAAGTGATGCTAAAAGCACATTTCAAGGGGTTGATTTTTAAACTATATTATCATATTTTTTAAGACTATATCATGGTCCTCTAGATGGTATGAAAATTATCATGATTTTAACCACTATATCATCTACATAGCATTCAACAAACATTCCTAGGAAGAGTTTGAAAATGCGATGCATGGTACATTGATATGTGGCGCCATCATTTTTAAAATTGAAAGGCATTACTTTATATAAAAAACACTACCTAAGGGCCTTGAAGGAAGTGAATTATTCATATTCTCTGGCCATTCAGATCTTTTTATATCCTGAATAGTCATCCATGAAAGGGATATCCTCTTATTTGGTAGTTTCATCGATCAACAATTTTGTGATTAGGACTGGAAAATCTTATTTCGAGCAATGATGATTAATATCCCTAAAATCAATGAAGGCTCTGATATTCCTATTTTTCTATTTAATGGGGAAAATATTTTATATACAGATGGGGTATTGGACTTCCCAAATGAAGTTGTCTAGGATGATCTTATCGGCTTCAGCCTCTATTTTGGCAGCATGTGATGGGTGCATCCTTCTGGAAGCTTTCTTGTAACCAAGGTGGGCTTCTAGAAGACCCTAGTGGTGAGTAGCCACCGATAGATCGTGGCCTGGAATTTTTATATAATTTTCTGGAAAATATATCAATTATACTTCAATAATTAGGTGTATACCTCTTTATCATTGAAAGTCATGGTCACACTAATCAGAGTGGGTCGTAGGTCTTCTTTGGAACCAAAGTTTATTTCTTTAAGTTCATCAATGGTGGTAGAGTCACCCTTATCAAATAATGGAGGGGAATACCATAGGTATTCATCTTCCTCCTATGAATCCTCATCATCTTCCAATACATCTTATATTGGGGAAATAATTCTTGAGATGATTTTTCCATAGTTCACTAAAGATATTCAATCTTGGTGTCTGGGAAATGAAGCCGCCTCTTCTCCTGTGGCCATCGATGGGGGATTTTCCGAAGAAGATGAAGCGAGGGTTAAAAGAGTTTCCTCATATTATTTGAGTGATGAGACACATCCTCTTGCCTCAATAGGTGAGGTAGATATTTTTTTTGAGTTTTGATGATTATTAGGGTAATTTGTATCCCAACCATCACCTTTTTATTGGGAGTTAATGAGATTTTGAACATTATTAGGCTCTACAGTCATGAACGAAATCATGAGGACTACAGAATACATGTACGAATCTAGACTTTTGACCTCAATCTGATTGATGGGAATCACATATTCTTCCCTGAAATGGTTGATTGAAGCATGGATAATCTTTTTTTAAACTATCTGGGGTGGCAATCCAATCAACAACATCGACTAGAAGTTTCTTCCCCTTCAACTTCTAGAACCGTGCATCAATATTGTGTATTCCGTAGAGGGCGAATGGGTCTTTATCTGAATGTAGTTTCACACTCTATCCATTAATGATTTATTTGAGGAACTGATGGTAATAGGTAGGGATTGTTTTGTGTTGATGGAAACATGTCCTTCCTTGTATGGAATTGAAGGCCATATTATTTTGGACCACCATAAATTATGGGTGAGTTACGAGTTCACCAAATTTTGTTTTGAGCTTAATTTTTCCTAACAAATTCTGGACTCTTTTTTCATAACCCAACAGACTCGTGGTGCAGGGCATCTGATCATACTCATTACAGCCTCACCAAAGGATTATCTATAGTGGGAAGAGATTAACTCTAAAGACATTATCAATCAAGACTTTTAAGATATCGACACCATTTATCCAAACAGACACATATAACAGTATAATGGGTCCCTGCATGCTAGATTATTCATCTTGATTTGTGAAAGAGATAACAGTGTGGAATTTTGTATGATTGGTCTATGTCTACTAGACTTTAGAAACTGCTACCTCGACATCAAACTCCTAGGGACTTAGCAAAGCTTTGATGAGTGATTTCTCGAGATCTACAGATTGATTTAATGCATCCATGATTTACAGCTGGGTTGGTACCGAAGATAACTACTTCAAGATATCATATTTTCAGATCCAAAGGCTGGAACTTCCCAACATGTGGATTCTCTTTCACAGGCACTTTAAGGGCTTGATCATTTGATGTTGACAGTTTAGCCCATAGGATCGGAGCTGAATGAGCTTCCGTCCTTTTTGGATTGGGTTGGGCAGGTTTACTCACATGTTGAGGAGAATTAGTCACTTTTCTTCATTCATTGGATATTCCAAAAATATTAGACCGAGTTGGATTCTTGTGGTGACAAGAGAATTTTCATATCCATGTTGGATTTGATAGAGGTCCATTCTGCAGGTTTTTGCAGCACTGATGGTTTGAGTGGGGGTGTGGCTGTAAGCTCGATTTCTTCCATGGCTATATCCCCTTGATATCCCTGACTACTGCACCTTTTTCCTTTGTCCCCATAATAATTTTTTAGAAATTATGGTTGATAGCCATATTCAACATCAGGGAAGGGATCCACTAAGCAGATGACATTGACAAAGCCAAAAATTGGTTCCTCTTATGATGGTAATTCTGACTCATAGTCTACCTCTAGTGGTGCTGTTTGGAGGGGCAATTTTTGTACTCTTAGATATGATGGCATGAAATATGATAGTGTGAAATCCAACTTTGTCTTTGGTGTAATTTCATCTTCCTACACTTTCATTCCGCCCTTCTAATTGGATTTCTTTTTTGGGCAGTCAACTTTTAGAGGATTTTAAGGCATAGGATGTCAGTTCTATTACATCAGTAGTTATTGGACACATAATCAGTTTCTTTAAATGTGCTTAGAGGATACCATGGGAACAATTTATTGTTTTCTGAGTCAACCAACTATCTAAATTTTCCCCTTTTTGTTAACAACATTTTCCCACTCCCCTTCTTTGTCCAGGTTAGTGGGGGAAACATATACCACTTGCGCTAGTAGTAGCCCCCGCTTGACTTGTACTTAATTTATAATTCACTGCAGGATGTCTTTGAATAAAAATAACTCTTGGATGTTGTGTGCCAATATCCGATTGAAGGGGAGATAATCTGGATACTCATCAAGACCTACTTCATCAGCCCTCTTTAGCTCCGAAAGTCAAAGAAAGTTTCAATTCATGGCGTCTATAAAGTATGCACTAACTTGGTTATCCTACAATGAGTAACAATTATTTATTCATTCCTTGTATTGATTTCTATTAACCCCCATTCGATTATCTTTTTAATTTGGGGGTATCTTCTGATATCCTAAGGTCCCCATGTGATTTGGGGTGGGGCTAGGAGCCAGAGCGAGCATAGGGGGTGGCTTCAATGTGACAAAAGCCACATCATCTCTTCCCTCTCTTTTGAATGTGGGTGATAGGGCTGCTTGAGAATTGAGATTGGTCTATATCGAGGAATATTCTATCATTTTTGCGATGGTGGAAAAGTCATAGAACCCACTTGTATTTTTCATTAGGATGAGGGTTGTATGCAGCTCATCACATATATTCTTGATGCACATTGACAACATCTCATTTTTAGGGATTGGTTAGTTCAAGGAGTAAGTCAGACCATTACATATGGAAATAATTTCTGAAAATCTCTCATTATCTCACTATTTTCAGTTTGTGAAGTTATTGACTGTTGTTTTTGGAAACATCAAGATGAACTAGAACATGAACTGACACCGAAAATCCTCCCATCCTATTTTTGAGTTACCTAGAAAACTGGTGTACCACACAAAGTTTTAAACTTGAAAGGTTATCAGAAATTATCTAAGATTAACAACATCTTATTTCTCTAGGGTTCCCATAATGGGACCATAGTAAGATGAGTATTGCATCAGGTGTTGCTCCGAATCACCTGAGCCATTAAACACTGGGAACATGGGGTTCCCAAAATTTATTGGTGGTGGAATATTACTTACCCAGTTAGGTAAAAGTATCTATTATAGCTATAATAGATTGTACCTCCCTTACATAGATTCTAATCGAGTTGTCTATGACTTGATTATATTCATGAGCCCTTGGTGGATTTCATGTTAAACATGATCATGGGAGGGTACAACAGGGGGCACAATTGGGCATATCGGCACTACTGGATCATGAAGTGGATACCCCATTGGGGGAATACTTTTTAGATTCACCAAAATTTGTTCCAGTTTCTTACCTAAAAGAGTTAAATCTTGATATCCATCTAGGACTCAACTTAGGTAGACTCATATTCCCAGAGATTCATTGAACAAGATTTCTAGCCTTTCATCATCTGTTTGGATGAGCTCAGGGGGAAGAGGTACATTTGATGGAAGTGTGTGTTCATGCTACACATAGGGACCATACCCTGTAGGATGGATTTCTCATATCAGATCAACATTAATTCTCATTATATCTTTCATTTCTTCCTCCTATTGAGTGAATATCCTCTCAAGAATGAGGGAAGCCTTCACATTCATAGGAGGAGGAGGGTTATAGGAAACCTTGTTCTTATTATTCTCCTTATTAGGGATTTTCAAATGAGGCAATGATGGATTAGCAGAGGGAGAGCCCAAATTTAAGGCAACCCATTGGTTCTGGGTATGCACACCTTCATTCACGGTGTAGAACCCCTCTAGAAAGGAACCATATTGAATTGAATTATCCACATTTAGATTATCTTTCGAAAGGTCCTTGGGATCTTCATCCATGATGTTCATTTAAAAATTCCACATTTGGGATAGTGTACTTTTTGCTGAATGGTAGGAGGGAACCTTGAGTCCCTTGTCAGATCTTCTCCTTCCATTCATGGACCCTCTTCGAGTATCTTAGAGATGTGTGACTTGATGGGATCCTTGACATGACCTGGAAGTATGCATCCTCCATGGGGGACATGATTCATGAGATAGGATAGAGCGAGTAACCTCTCTATTTTGTTTCCTACCTAGGAGGGAAAATAATGATTTCGGATGGGTAGGTGGTTTAGGTAAAAACACTCGTAGCCCTATGGGCTAGGGTATCTCCCATTCCCCCATTGATGTGTCTCATCTTGGATTATTCGATCTTATGGGGGCACGTGGTGTTAAAAAATACCCCATCCCAATGGGCTGGAGATGCTTTTATATTGTGTCAGTTACTATTATTATCATTTCCTTCTTGATCTCGCACATTCCAATGTGGGCCTGAGTTAGAAATATTTCCAGATCTGCACAAGAATTATTTTCTTTTGATGACATGATCAGTACCCATTGGTTGGTTTCCTTTAGGTGATAATCCATTTTAATGTTCTTGGTGGTCTAGTTCATGAGCCTCTAAAGGGATTTTTCTCTTCGGACCTAATACTTTTGAGACTTATTCAAGGCCGATTCTTATCCAATGGGACACATTTCTTAATAGGTACTTCATTTTCCTACCATCATGGGATGATGACATTGTAGGATTTTATTTCTAGTGGGTTCTACTAGACAAGTCATGAGGTGATGTGTATAGATTTTTGTTCACCCCACCCTAAGATATGAACACCAGAAGGGACATCAATGATGAGGAAACACAATTTGTACAACACATTGAGGAAAGACAATTCAAGGTTTTTCTTTTTCATTTCTGATTGCAGTTTTCATGTATACAAAAGGTCTTCTAGGACAATTTTCTGATAAAGCTTCCCCAATATAATGGTATGGCATGTATACATATCATAGGGTAAAATTTTCATTTTCAACCAACAGAGAGTTGTCCAAACATTAAGGGAATTTAGTGCATACATTCTTCTGATAACTCTTTTTAGAATGTTGAACTGAGAAGTAGGTATGGACCAGAACATAACCAATATTTTCCCTTGGAAATCTATCTTCTCATGAGAAAAATATTATATTTTCTCTTAAAGGTCTTCCTCTACTTGTTGTGCCCAAATTGAATTCTTTGTGATGATTTCATCCTGAGTAGTGGGAATAGTAGGGATTTCATTAATGTAAGAATGGTGAGGTGGTGGCTCAAAGGATGAGTGTGGCCTCAGGATGTGTTCTAGATGAGAAAGGATGACAATTTTCATTGAAAGGGTTTTTATTATTTCTGACCCTATCCTTCCAATCACCTTAGAATGTGGGGGCTTTCTAGTATTTGGAATTTTGGGGGAAGTACCTTCTTGCCAGTGTGAATTTGGGTTGTGGGGAGGACCTTCACAACTGATTCTATGGTTGCATGGACTACCATAACAACTTAACATCTGAACACAAGGAGATTTTCCATGGCATGTACCATAGGGAGTATCTTTTGGGAGGACCAAAACAAGGGGAGGACCTTCTTACTTCGTACTATCATTGTAGAGAGGACCTTATCAAACACTAACATTATGGAAAGGGATACCATTATGGATTGATGTCGTACTATAGGGAGAATATATACAGTTTTTATACTAGGGAGGACCTTAAGGACATACTAAAATAAAGGGAGGACCTTCGCATTGAATGATTTCACTGCAGGGAGGGCCTTCGTAGTGACTGAAATCATTGTGAGGACTGCTATCATAGCATGACATTTGACTAAAGGGAGAATAATATCGGTAATTTATATCATGGGGAGGACCATCTGGGAGGATGAAATCAAGGTTTGGACCTTATTACTATTCAATATTCTATTCAAGGGGAGCTCTAACCTGAAACACATTAGGGGATAAGATTTCTCAATTGATTGTTTCTGGCCCAAAGAGTATGTCCCCCTGGGTGCTCTAGGAAGGACCTTTAGAGAATCTAGTAGAAACATTGCAGGGAAGACCTTCCCAACATCTAATAACACTTCCATAATTTGTTAATGAATCAATAAGATCTTGAGCCCTTATTTATATATTTATTTTGGCATCAAGAACTCCAACTTCATGCAAAGCAGAACCATGATTGTTCTCTTTATTTTCTAGCGGCCTTTAGTGCCTTTTAGTTTTTGGTGATCTAATGTGAGAAACTTGGGGACACATGCTATTGGTGACATCCTTCATATATGGGTCCCTGTTTGGTTGGTTCCTGTGATGTCTTTGGGGATATTCTGACAAGCATTGTGAGTTCTTCCAGGTATATATGCCTACCCTTGAGTGAAAACCATGTTGAACTGGTGTCCCCCATTTCGAATAAGTATTTTTTCCAATCTTGATATCATAGTGTTGTAGAATATATATATATTGACCCCCCCAGGACTATAAAAACTATGTATGTATGATCGGGAGTAACCATATTATTTTTTGGATGAATCGCCCCACCTGGGGAGATGGTATCATGGGCCTGACTCCTCACATTTTGCACAGATACGATGAAATATTGAGAGGTTTTGTGGATTTGGTCTTCAATTGACATTTGATCCTCCATCATTGCTAGGATGTGTTGAGATACATCTTTGGCTAGAATGGGTATGAACCACTATTCTGATTTTGGAGCAAGATCTTATGTCTTATCTGGTTTCCATGTGTTTACAGTGGGTAATAGCAGTTCTCCTATGTCGGGGAAGAGGAAGAAGTATTCCCCCAACTTATTGAAGGGATATACTGGCTACATTATCTGGTTGCCACTTTATTTGACTTGTATGATTTATATATGTGGGTGTGAATTTTTGTCTAATCATTTTCCTTGGTATTTTTCTCATGGGAATGTTATGAATCAACAAGAATTTTACTCCTCTTGTATTTTCTTTCCACTGTTTTTGACTGGAGGGCTTGATATTTGTAAGAAAGAATTTGAATCTGCCTATTTATTGCCACCATATTTTTATGGTCAGATCCATATGCATTGGTAGTGTTGTATGACTACCCATAGTTTTCAGCCCTATGTGGATGGTGGGCTCGGTATGTGTCAGTAGGAATTTGTGCCTGCTTGTAGCTGATTTCCACCCAATTTGGATGGTGGGATTCTTTCACATCGGTAAGGATTTTTATCTAACTATAATTTTCCACACTATTTACATGGAAGGAGCGTCAATCATTGGTAGGAATTTTAATTGGCTAATTTTTTTCCACTGTATATCTATGGTGGGCTTCAGAAGAGGATGTAGAGCGGAATTTCTGCCCGTGGTATGATCTCACTTTTGTATGGATGATCTCCTCCTCAATAACCAGGGTAAAGACATGGTCTTGATTATCCATTCACCTCCCTTGGTGGGAATCTCATGGGGCCCATGTCCTTTGGAATTCAACAGGTTCCCTCGACATGACATCCTATTTACAGTAAGGATGTTGGGTTGTACACTACTGGTGGAGATGTCCTTTGGACGAAGCCCTTGAGTGGGATTTCTATGTAGCTGGGATGAAGTCATTGGTGTCGAAATCATCAACCTCTATAAGGTAAGGGAGATAGTCATTATCACATTCCGGGGATAGACTCCCTAAACTAATTCAGATGGCCAGTGGGGCCATCCTCTGTTAGATTGTCGGTCATGGCTGAAGTGGCGGTTGGTGATCTTTCACTAATTGGAAGGTCTTCCTTGAATCCTCCACCATAGGGAGAGTACCATTTTGTTGGTAATCTTTGATCAACACACTTCAAAACCCATCATTCAAGATGCTGGGTTGGTGAGGGATTCTTTTTCTTCATCAGGGACCCAGTTGCCTATGTGACCACTAAGATGCGTGTCTGAGAAAAATGTTG
Organism: Viscum album; assembly: GCA_963277665.1. Taxonomy (NCBI): domain Eukaryota; kingdom Viridiplantae; phylum Streptophyta; class Magnoliopsida; order Santalales; family Viscaceae; genus Viscum; species Viscum album. The sequence continues at coordinate 7,338 of CAUJRU010000333.1, read as the reverse complement.
GGATGCCATTGGATTAAAGGTAGATATGCATAATACCTACAATAGATATGAAATATACAGACAAAAAACCCCCATAAAAGTATCATCCCTTGTTCAAATGTATAATTTATTATCTTTATTATCCCTGTTCTTTTTGAATGTGAAATGGGATTGAGGTGAGGTAACCTGCCACCTTGGTTAAGTATTCAGGCTAGGATCACCATTTATGTTTCGAACCGAGGTGCAAGTGTGGGGGAGAACAAAATGAATCGATGGATAAAAACTGATTTGCTGTTGTTATAGATAGTTTCATGTAGTTTTAACCATTTTTTTCATTCTAGTGTGCATCGTACCCTTTTTTGTGGGCGATATGGTCTCGTCGGGACTAGCAAGTGTGTCCTTTTTTATGATAAAAAGAGGACCCATATTTGAATGGTCCTAGAAGTCAATTAAAGGGGTTTAAGTGTTTTTTGAAATCAACTCAGACCATTTATGATGTAGTCGGATGGTCTCCAAGAGGTTTTTTATGGATACAGAAACACCCAACGAACCTTTTATCAATTATTCATGGACCTGCTTTCCAAAGGCAGGTGTTTGTTGGATGAAGATTTGGCCAATGACACTTAAGGACTCCATTTGTCAAGAGGATGGGAGGATGGGCTCATCAAACCCTTTGGAGGGTTGGGGGTAATTATTTCCTATTCCAAGAATCTCGTTTATATTTAATAATTGTTCATATGTTCATGAATACTTGGTTCTTTCCCAATAATGTGTGTGTAGATTTCTCATAAGTTGCAAAATCGATCCAACATACACGTACATCTAGAACCATCTATATGTATCTCAGGTTCTCCATTGGTAATGATACTTAAATGTATTCAAGGTTCTTCATCAATATTCCCCTTTTCTGGATAGATCATGAATTATTTTATCATTTACTATGGCATCGCGGGTTTAATACATGTGATGAGGTTCTCTAGAGTTTATTATTATCCAGGGGGTCGGAATTTTTTTTGATATCAGGATTGAACCCATAAGATGGGATTCCTATATTTCCTCATTAGAGGAATCAGATTCTATGTAGTTCAGTGTAACTTTACTAGACACATCACCTTTTACAGTCATTTGACAAGTAACCATCCATGTAGTTTAACATCATGTGGCTAGGACATCTAGGTAGAAGATTCCCTATCAAAATTTCTTGTGGGAGTTTCACTGATGTAGCCCAAGATTCCAAAAATAGATATGGTCCCTCAGGTGGATGTGAACCTTCCTAGGATATGGCCCGAAGAACACTAGGGTGACTTGGGAGTCGGTTTTTGGACCTTAGGGAGGATTCCTACATATCCCAGTTAGTTGGGAATCAAATCCATCATAGTTCAGTTTAAGTTAGGTATTATACCATTGAGGAGGCCCTTTATGGGTGTATTATTTGTGAATACACATGGGAGCTTCCCATTTGAGAGAAATACATTAGGGATTACTCTTGAAGAGGATTCCCTAGAGAGTTTGAGGGAATTTTATTGGACTGACTTCTAAGGATAATGTCCCCTGATATTAGGCCTTAGGCAGGTGTCTTATGTATCCTGATCACTATAGGAATCAGAGTTCTCTTAGTTCATTATGTTTGGAGATTATACCTTCTAGTAGGACCATACATTGGGGTTATGCAAATGTCATGATCTCCAATAGCCTCTAAGGCCAAGTGAGTCATGATTGGTGTGAGAAACAAGAGGAGGTATTGGATATGAAGATCTCACATCCTATATCATCCGCTGATAGATGGTACTGGAGACCAAAGGGATAGAGAGAGGAGCCCTGAATGTTTCCATTTTCTCCCTTACCTTTTCATAATATGGATAGATAGATTAACATATCTAGGAATTCCTTGAGCATAGGCAGAGAGGATCACTTATGTGACATCATACAAGAAAAGATAGGGGCTTACCTCAGTGGGAGTGCCATGAAATTGGTTCTAGGAAAGGGGGGGGGGGATGATGCTTCTTGTCAAAGGGAAAAGTAAGAATGATTTCCCTTGTATATAACTAACCCTCATCAAAGGTAATGTCCAATGATTACCCTTGATCCCTAGAATGGGGAGGTTCATGTTATTATCCCATTGTTGGACATAGGTTACCATGGGATTGCAAACATATGAACATTCTGAGGGTCCACACTATTGTGAGAATTACCTACGTGACTCATCTTACCATTGGTATATAAACTCAAAAGGGCATGCTAATGTGACCAATGGTTTTATCAAAAAGGTCCAGTGGCTTCGGAAGAGGATTTGGATTAATGACATTGGAAAATTTTTCATAGGGACTATGAGTGAGGTGATAGATATGGAAGGATATGATCAATACTGGAGAGTGAAACATCCATGAGTACCCCATTCCATGTACCATATATTAAAATGGGATGGGGTCTTTCCTGCATAGCATTTTGATATGCGGGAGGATGTATCATCCATGTATCATAATGGTATGTGGACCTGTATGTGGTCCAAATAGTGTTTTTCTATGTGGGACCAGGTTTCATCCATGTAGGATGACGCTACATGATGATATGTTCCATCAGTATAGCATGGTTCCACATGGAGGAGGGTTTTGTCCACATAGTGTGGTGCTACATGAGGCACCAATGTGAAGAAGGTGAATTGGTTCACCACATTGCAGGAATATCATCCACAAAGGAGATATGGTTCAAAATCTTCCAATTAGTATGTTTCCTTTTTTATTTTTCCTCTGTGTGGAATTTTTATACTTGTGGGAATTCATTGGAAGAGGTCTACACCTCATGGATTTCTCTCATCAGAAATCCATCTCAAAAACCTATCAAATGCTCTCAAATCTGGTCCCCCTGGCTCCCCTTATGGTCATTTTATAGAGTTTGGGAAAGCTGCATCTATGGATCTCACAACTCCCTTTACAGAAGCCCATGGAGCGATCTCCCGGACCACGGAAGACTCTGTCAATAGAGGCATTGGAGGTTATGGTCCGTGGTGGTGAAAATCACCACCTCTTTCTCATGAATGACATCATCTTGTTCGCAAGGCGCTATTGGATTTGTCACATCCATGAACTGTTGAGTTCATGGGGATGGTATGTGGGGGCATAATTCTTTGCCACTATTTCCCCAACGACGCAGTCTATGGGGATGGAATTCTCCACCACCATTTCTCCAATGATGCGGTTCTCAGAAGAAAAATTCTCTACCACTATTTCTCCAACAATGCGATTAGCGGGGACGGTACATTGGATTGTCTTCATCCACATACTACACAGTTTTCATGAAATTCCTTCCAACAACCATTCTCAAGATTCAATATGAGTACATATCATTTCCCTTTTCCAAATTCATCTTCTTCAAAAAATTTCTCTAAATCCATCATGCAATTCGTTTTCTTTTCTTTTCTAAGATTAAGGGAGTATTTACTTTACCTTTGATAAGTTTTCAGGACCCTACAATGTTAAAGACCCTAAAAACTTCTAAAAAAATAAAATCCCCTAAACATCTATATGAAATCCGAAAAAACCCCCTTTTGAAATACTAAAATCTATAAAACCACTAAAACCCTAAAATACTCTTAAAAATAATAATAACAAAACAACCCAAAAAACCCAAAAAACCCTAAATAACATTTAATAACATTTAAAAGATAACACCAACTAATAAACTAAAAAGAAACATTAAAACCATAAATAACACTAAAGGAACTAAAAACCCAAAGTAACCCTAAATGACTCTAAAAAAAATAAAAACCATAAACCCTCTTAAGGAACCTAAAAACCCAAAAATCCCTAAAGGACCCTAAAACAAAAAAACCAAAACCCCCTTAAACTACCAAAAGACCCTAAGAACCCCAAAAATCGCACAGACCCTAAAAATCATAAAACACCCTAAAAACAATAAAAACAATAAAAACTCCTAAATGAAAATATATAACCATACAAAATACAAAAAATGACCATAACTCTAAAAACTATAAAAAAACTTAAAACCCCTTAAAACCCAAAACCTCCTAAAACCCCCCTAAAAATCCTAAAGATAATTAAAACCCCTAAAACCCTAAAACAACTATATAAACACAAAAACAATCATAAAAAATCTAAACACCCCTTAAAACATAAAAAACCTAAAAAAGACATAATACCCCTAAAAAAAATCCTAAAACCATAAAATCATAAAAGTATTTAAAATTCATAAACCCCTATAAAATACCCTAAAACCACTTAAAAGAATAAAAATAAAATAAAAATCATTCATGGCACCTAAAAATCCAAAATCCACTAAAAACCCTAAAAACCCTAAACCCCAAAAGGATCCCAAAAACCCCAGAAACCATAATAGTCCAACCCCCCCCCCCAATCCACTAAAAACATAAAAAACCAATAAAATTCCTAAAACGTGTCTAAAACATAAAAACCTAAACCCGCTAAAAGATTAAAAACCCTAAAACCCCATAAATCTCCAAAACCAAAACCTCTAAGAACCCACAAAAATCAAAAACCCCTAGAAAACTATAGAAACTCCATAAACCCTTAAAAAGCCTAAAAACTAAAAGACCATAAAGACCATAAAAACTATACAAAAATTGAAATCCCATAAAACACTAAAACAAAAAAAAGACACTAAAAATGTAAACTCCCTAAAAACCATTAAAACTTCCTTGAAACCCTAAACCCCCCCAATAAAACACTAGAACACCCTAAAAACCATTAAAACCCCAAAAAAACTTTCAAAACCCCTTAAAATCTCTAAAAAACTAAATTTTATTAAAAAAAATATAAACCAAAAAAAGTATAAAAAACATAAAAACGTTCAAAACCCTTTTAGAACCCTAAATGATTAAAATACCTAAAAACCTAAAAAAAATGAAACCCCTAAAAACCCATAAAACCCCAAAAACTATAAAAATCCCAAAAACCCAGAAGAAATAAAAAATTAAAAAACTGTTAAAGCTCTATAAACCAAAAAACCCCTAATAAAACTGTAAATCACAATAAAAACTTAAAACAATCCAAAAAACCCAAAAAACCCAAAAGAATATAAAAAAATCTTCAAACCCTCTAAAACCCCAAAAATGACTCAAAAACCTAAAAAACCCAAAACCCCCTAAAACAATAAGACTCCTAGAAAAATACCTAAAAACCATAAATAGTCCGAAAACCCCTCAAACCCTTAAAACCAATAAAGACCCTAAAAAACTTAAAATAGTACAAAAGAAATTAGAACCATAAAAAACCCTAAAACCCATAAAACCCCCAAATTCAAAAAAACCCAAAAAACCCCTTTAAAATCCTAAAAACCAAAAAAAAACCCCTGAAATCCCTAAAACTATAAAACCCCCCAGAAAATTATAAAATACATAAAGGACTCTAAAACCCCCAAAATAACCTAAAAGACCCTAAAATCCCTGAAACCCCATAAACACCATGAAAGCCTCTAAAAACAAATAAATTCTCTAAATACCTAAATACCAAAAAAACATAAAAAATCCTAAAAAACCTTAAAACATAAAACCCCAAAAAACCATAAAACCTGAAAACCCTTAAAAATACTAAAAATCAAACCCCCCCCTAAAATCCTTAAAAACCCAAAAACATGCACACACCCCCTAAAAACCATAAAATTTCATTAAAACCCCTAAAACCCCCTAAAACCCCCAAAAAAACCTTAAAACATTCTAATAAGTCAATTAAAGAACCAAAAATACAACAAAATACTAATAACATCAAAACCCATAGGAACTAATAAAAACCATAACAAACTAAAAAACATTAAAAGACCTGAAATCCTGAAAACCCCCAAAATCACTAAAAACCCTAGCATCCTTAAAAACCATAAAATCATTAAAAAAATTAAAAACCACTGATAAACCCTAAAAACCAAAGAAATTCCTAAACAAGAACAAACTAAAACAACCCCAAACCCCTTAAACCCCTAAAAACCATAAAAACATAAAAACAATAAAATACCTAAAACATTAAAAACTCAAAAAAACATAAATACCTTTAAAACCCCTATAAACCCTAAAAACACCTAAGAACCAAAAAACCATATAAAAATACCAAAAAACCCATAAAACCAATAAAATACTAACACCCCCAATGTAAAACCCCATAGAAATAAAAAAAATTATAAAATATGGTAAAACCAAAACATATACTGAAAGACTATAAAAGAACAAAAAACCCATAAAATCCATAAAAAATAATAACACTTACAACCCCTAAAAAACCTAAAAAACCCTAAAACCCTGAAAACCATTAAACCCCTAAAATTCTACAAACCCTGAAGACCCTAAAAATGCTAAAAAACCAAAAACCACTAAAAATCCTAAAAACACTAATGAAATAAAAACAATGAAGAAACCTAACACCCTAAAATCCCTAACAACCAAAAAAACCATAAACCCCTAAGAAATAACAATAAATCTATTATAACCCTAAAACCCCTATAAAGTTCTAAAAATACCTAAAATCACTAAAAACCTAAAAACCCTTAAATTTCCAAGAAAAAAACTCTGAAAACCTCTTAAAACCCATAAAGAATCCTAAAATCTTATGTAACTCTAAAGGACCCTACAGACCCCTAATGGACTCTAAAACCCCTAAACCCCCTTAATAGACACTAAAACCCCAAAAAATTAAATGGGATATAAAAAACAATGAAACCAAAAAATCTTAAAAGACCCCCCCCCCCCCCCCCCCCCCGCAAAACCCTAAATAGCCTAAAAACCCCAAAACCCCTAAAGAATACAAAAATAATAAAAACCCTAAAAGGCCCTAAAAACCCCAAAAAATAAAAGGAACTAAAATCCTAAAATATCAAACACACTGTCACGACCCAACCCTACCCGGGCTCGAGCCGCAACTACCCCAAGCCCGCCTCTATAGGGCAGGGGATGGTGACCAGCGCTGAAGGCACAAGAACTTGAGGAGGCCTTTGCCTAAGTACCTATACACACACACACACAACACACTCAATGAAATAGTGTAGAGTAAAAGAAAGAACAAGAAGAGTAAAAAAAAGAACAACTACTATATGTATAAACCACAGATGTGCATCGACCTCTAAACAGTACAAAGTACAAACTGAAAAGAAAAGGGAAAAAACACGCACCCAACCAAAAAGTGCCACAACCCAGCAACAGGTAAACAAAAAAAAAACAACTGACGGGTCTCCCACCTGGAACCCGGCCACGACCACCGCACACAGTCCAAGATCCCAAGCTCCTGCACTCCACTGAAGTCACGCTCCACCTGTCCGTCATCTGCAAGGGAACACCAAGTGCGGGAAAAGCCCAAGCAGGGGTGAGTATAAAAATACTCTGTAGGATACCCCGAAGGCTCA